>MNCI01028627.1:716327-744467 GCA_015680685.1 Gnetum montanum | reverse complement strand
AGTGACTTCGCATCAATGCATTTGGTTAAACCATACACTTGGATAACGAGAATGCATCTTCAAAGAGCCACCACCATTCCGACAAAACAAAGGAGGCAATGGGAAGCGAGAAGGGCCTTAGTTAGAGGGAACACTTTGGTTCCATAACCAGTGCTTGCAGCCCAAATTTTATTTCGTCTAAGGGGTGTGCTTTGAATCCTCACTTTTTTTTCACTTTTTTTATTTTTATTTTTTATGTTTTGTGTTTTTATGCGTGGGGACCACACCATGCAAAGACTTCTTATTTTTATTGCCTCAGCTTCCGAGTATTGGGTTACATCGGAACGGTAAGGAAACCCAAGAAGAAAAACATCCAAGCACCCAAGTGAATGACCAACACAAAAACATCAAGTTCCCTTGAAGTCACACCCTTTGCAATGCTTGAGTCCTTCCTTAGTTTGAGAAATGCCCAGTCACCTGTTCATTGAAGTTCTTATTAAAAGGGAACTGTACATTTCCAAGCCAAGGGAAACCATAGACTTGATGGATGGATGGATGAAGTGATCTCATTGCCTGCCATATCAAAAGAACATACCTTAGTATCAACAATGTAACTTAAAGGTAAAAACCAAACATTAGCAATCAATGAAAAACAGTTCATCCCATCGGCCCGAACACTTATTGGGTGACGAATTTACATGATGGATGACACACACACACACACACACAAAAAGATAGAAAAATATAACGATGTTGTAAAACAAAAACAAGAAAAGTTAAAGAAAGTTGTAAAACAAAAATTAGAAAAGTTAAAGAAATTGTAAAACAAAAATGTGAAAAACAAAAACGTTGTAAAACAAAAACGTGTAAAACAAAAACTGAAAAAGAACTGAGGGCCCCATATGATTAGCATAGGTGGCCATCTCCCCCATGACTGAGTTGTGAGGGAGAGATCCGAAGTAGTGAGCGCCTATTTGAATTTCTAAGCAGTGCCCAACTTCTCCCAATTGATGATCTTAAATTCAGGGTTGGAAGTTGGCGACGCTCACGTTCCAATGTGTCTATGCCACGGTTGTTGGCATGAGTTGCCTCAGTTCGTTCCATGCATATTTGTTTGCTCTTATGAGAAGCTGTCAACCACGGGGTGTCTACTACTTCTTGTGTGGTTGCTACATACAGGCATCTTTGTTGCAGAGTTTCCTGGGCACACCTGTGACATGGAGACATTTCCTCCGTGTCATCACCCGATGAATCACTGTATGTGATGCATGGAACTATCCTCTTCTCGATCTTTCCACATATGTTTATCTTGGAGATTTCCAAGGAAAGATCACGGATCCTAAGGCATGCATCTACTGTGCTTAGCCATGCCCTTCCCATTATAATTGGGAAGTCCCCTTCGTTGTTGTTAACATCGATCACTAGGAAATCCGCTGGGTAGGACCAACCACACACAGTGGTGATAACGTCCTCCACCAAACCCAAGGGAATAGTGATGGACTGGTCTGCCAGCTCTAGTTGGATGTTGCTCTTCTTAAGTTGGGGCAGGTTCCAGGCGTGATACATCTTTCGCGAAATTAAGTTGACTCCGGAACCTGAGTCAAGAAGAGCTCGATGTGGTGCATTCCCAGCGATCTGCAAATGAATAAAGGGACTCCCAGGATCAGTTAGTTTCCTGGGAAGGTGGCCTACCTTGATCCAGTCAGTTACGGTATGTGTTAGCATAACCGTATGCGTTACATTCCCTTGGACTGAAGGGTGCTCCGAAGTGTTAGTAGTTAGAGGCCTATACATATACCCGTCCGCTTGTTGTTGCGAGAGCCTATCCGGGCTCCTAGTTCTGAAAAAGGGTCTCTTTTTTGTACAGTTATCGCCAGAACTAGTGTCCGGTTGGATATTTACACTCTGAATATTTACAGATCTCGCGGCGTGACGTTGCTGCGGTTGGGTAGGTAATTCCCCTTGCATTGTTGGAGCAGGAGGTGTTATGGGAACTACTTGAGGAAAAGGTGCGGGTGGAGTTAGAGGATGGACAGAATGTGGAATGTCTCCCGGAGGAGAAGGAGTCCTTCTGAAGTACTCCCGAGCGTAGTAGTGACGGCGTGGAGTGTGACTCATAGCGTCACCTGGAGAAACTGGCTGCTGCACATAATAACCATAAGGATCAGGCTGCCGGTAAGGGTATCGATGTGTTGGCTGTGGCATCCCCCATGACTGTGGGTATTGCCACTGCTGATGTTGCTCGATGGGCTGCGGAGGTGTTCCACTTGGATAATACGTCAAGGGTTGGTGGAACTGCCTCGGGTTACCTTGTGGATAAGGTAACCTTCTGGGTGTTTGCCATTGATTAAGTCTTGGATTTAATGCATACACCCCAGACTCCTGCAGATGTGAGATAATTGGACAACATCCCTTAGGATGTTCATAATGGCAGACCTCACATCCACCATCATCGTCTAAATCAGGATTTTCAGCCTCATCGGAGTTAGAGATTTTTCCCTTACCCTTGTTATGTGCAGGGTTAAAGTTTCTCCGCATGTTTTTGCTTTTATCACTACTTTGCTCATCCTTAGACTCTTCTACAATTTTCAGGACTGTTTCTATTCGTGAGTCTAAGGAATCCCACATTTGGTCTACCTTAGCCGATACCTCCGTTGTTAACTTTTGGATCGGCACAGTTTTCCTGTTCACCAACTCTTCGAGTGGTGACTCATCCTCCTCATCACAGAATTTCACTCCCTTCTTACGAAGGGAGGGATCACGGTTGTATTCCTCCGCACTTTCTCTTTTCCGTAGCTCACCCTCTTCTTGCGCTACTTGTTCCAACAATACTTCAACTTCATGGGCTCTTAGTTGGGAGAGTCTCCCTTGGGCGTAAGTCCCAAGAGTTCTTCTCGTTTCATTTCGTAGCCCATCCACGAGGTGGCGAAGTTGATCCCGCTTAGCGTACCCATGGCCCGGGCAACGATGTAGCAATGTGTAGTAACGGGCCATGGCAGCATCCAAGGATTCATGAGCTCCTTGTTTCCAGCCTTGGATCTGCTTACGCAAGTTAGACACTCTGGAGTACGTTTGATATTTGTTGTTGAACAATTCGAGCATCGTACTCCACCTCCTGATGGTTTCCGGTTCTAAGGACCGGTACCAGCTTTCCGCTTCTTTAGTGAGTGTCCTTGGGAACAACTTGAGTTTCTGCCACTCATTGTCTATGTTCTGCAAGGCACAGGCGTCGTGGAATGCCTGTAAATGATGTTGAGGATCAGCGTTGTATCCCCCTTCAAAACGTGGGATATTATTTATATCCAAACGCTTGATCCTACTGTCTTTCAAATGCCTTGTGGGAATCCTAACTGCCTCTCTAATATCGAGCATGCTTCGGGTTGCGAATAGCGGTTCGTCATGATCGTTTCTTTCATGACGTGTGTGATGCCTACGTGGTGGTTCCCTATTCTCCCTATGTCCTTGCCCTTGTCCTAATTCCTCTCGACCTTCTTGTCGAGGCATTTCATCTCTTTTACTTTTATTCTCCCTGTTATGCTCACGGTGGCTGTGCCCAAATGTGGAAGGAGAGGGTGAATGATGAGATGAAGGAGAAGAAGAAGGAGATCCATCACCATGGTGATGTTTCTTTCCTTCTCTTCGACTTCTTCGGCCCCGATCGTTGTAACGATCAACGTGTCTATCATTAGTGTGAGTGATTGTTCCTGCCGTGAACAGCTGGTGCTCACGGGGATCAGAGCCTGGAATATGTATCGTTGATCTAAGGCCCTGATGCCTAACCTCTTCACTAGAGTGAGGGGGTGGAACATCATTTTCTAAGAAACCCATCGTGAGGGGTTCCTCGTCTCCTATTTCACTAATGACATGGGGAACCTTGCCCTTCAACAGTGAATGTTGGCTCTCCTTCCTTGCGTCCCGAATACGTTGCGCACTTGTGGGATGATAATCCCTTGTATCATGGTCATCCAAAACGTATTCCGTGAACAGCTCATGCATGCCAATCTGTACCAAGGCACGGAAAAGTATGTTAGGAGCAGAGCGATCTGGGGGTAACACGATGTTACCTTGCATGTCTCTCCACCACAGTTACTCATCTTGATGGAAAATAAAGGTAAAATCTGGCACATACTCATTGGGATGAGTATATGTGACTTTAGATTTTTGAGGACATGGTTGATTCTGGTTATGCGTATGATTCTGAATTTCTCCTGTATTATCCTTAGGTGAGTTGATTGCTTGAGAAGAAGCCATTTCTAATGGTGTGCTAATTTACCATTATTTCTGTTCTTGATTAACTTATTAACCCTAAGGTCCGTTTAAGCTCACAACGATGTGAGTGATATCCCTTATGTTCAATTGGTGTAAAAAACACTTAGTCCCCGGCAACGGTGCCAATGATGAGTGGCGAGATACCCCTACACTCAACCATACGAATACGAGCGTACACGCTCGATCCGGTCAAACTCCATAGACTAAATGCCTTAACGCCACAAGAAACACTTGGGGTTAATCGTTTGTTGTCTTCCCAGGCTTGCTTGTAAGTGTCACGGTGTATGGTTAAGCAAGTCTGAGGTATGTGAATTTTTTTGTATTTTCAAGTTATCTCCTATGCTATCAGAGAGGAAGGGTTGAGAAACTAAGCTAACTCTAACTAAGGATCTAAGTCTAAATTAACTAGCGTTAGCATCCGTTCCCACTTACCGGACACACCCTAAACTATGCAACTATGGCTTACCAAATGCTAATCATTACTGGGATCACCACACGTAACGCAAGTGCTCGAAGTGGTCATACTGCGGCACCTATTTAGCTTAAGTGTGATAAGCAGCTGATTCCTTAGCTAGCCGTACACACCAGTGGGTGCTCGTAACTAAGTCGTACTTATCACATGTTCTAGCCTAGCAATGAGTAGCCGATTCCTTGACTAGCCGTACACATTGGACTACCACTGGGATTACCAAGCGCAGAATCCTGGAATACGCTACTAGGTTACCAAGCAGCCAACGCTTGTAATCAAGTCATACTCATGCGTTGCGACAAGCAGCGGATTCCTTGATTAGTCGTACACGTCCGTAGACGCTCGTAATCAAGTCGTACTTGTGCGCACTAGGAAAGCAGTAAATAAACAACAATAAAACCACGTGCTGCAAGGTTTATCCAATCAAGTTCGTCTTTATTGCCGTACACAACTTGGGTTCAGGTTACAAGCTGCTCAAATAAAGAGTCGTTCACTCTAGGACTCCTACTGCGGGCACATGGGAAAAATTCTAACTCTGGAGTGATCAATCTGTCAGAGCTTCGCTACTTCTAGCCAGGATTGGGAAATGAGGGGAGTGCCGCCTCTTATTTATAGATATGATGGCAGACCGCGATATCGCGTACGCGATATCGCAGGAAAAGACGTGATATCGCGGCATAGTGCATGTCGCGTCTCATCAACTAGTATTAGCTTTTTCATGTATGGTTTAGTCCAAAGTGAGGTGTATGATGGGTTTCTAATCTAATGCTACTCCTGAAGGCAATGGAAAGTAATATTAACTAAGCTAGAAGAGAAGAGTGAGAGAATATAAACTAGCCTAAGTGCGATGAGCATCCATTCTTTGATTATTCGTACACATCTTGGACTTCGTACATGACTACCACTGGGATTACCAAGCGTAGATCCTAGGTACGCTACTGGGTTACCAAGTAGTCACACTCAAATGCTCGTAATCAATTCATACTCATTCCATGTTTAACATGAGTTTAAGCGTGAGAGAGATTTACTAGGAAAGCAGTAAATAACAATAACAATTAATTAATTAATTAATTAAACTAAGTAAATGCTACAATGATGAAGTAATCTCGATCTTTATTTTCGGTCATGTGCATGTCCAAGTACGTCACACTCGAATAAGGATGTCGTACAATTACAATCATCACACTACGGGCATACACGAAGAGGAAAAGGGTTGAGAGAGAAAATGAAAACTAAAATCAAAACTAACTCTAAAAACTTCCTAATGATCTATGATATCTAACTCTTCTATCTACCTCTTATTTATAGATGAGGAGATAGGCTACGATATCACATATGCAATATGGCGATCACCCCAAATGATGGCTCATCAGCCTCAATTTCATCTAATGATTGTTGTACTGGAAAAGATGGTTCTTCCTCCTTGAGATAGGTTGATTTCTCCTTTTTATGATTATGGACCTCTGTTAAGTTGAGATTTTGGTCCCATCGATGTTTTTCAACACTCTCCCATCTAGCCATTTCTCCTTCTTCTTTTGCTACCCGCTTAATAAGCTCATGGAATTGATGGATTCATTGTTCATATAGTTGACCTTGGGCATACATTCCTAGGGTCTCTCTTGTTTCATCATGAAGCCCATCAATGATATGATACATTAGCCTTTCCTTGGAGAACTCATGGCTTGGACAATTGTTTAACAGTGCATAATATCTTTCTAAGGCCATGTCTAAGGGTTCATGTTGTGCTTGTTTCCACTCTTGGATTTATTTCCTCAAGGCTGACACTCTTGCATAGGTTTGATATCTTTCGTTAAAGAGCTCTACCATTTTTCACCAACGTCGTATTGAATTTGGTTTTAACGATCTATACCATAGTTTTTCTTGGCCAACAAGTATCATAGGAAAGAGCTTGAGTTTTTACCAACCATTATCAATGTTGTTCCATGTGTAGGCATCATAGAAGGCTTGTAAATGTTGTTGCGGATCTAAGTCATAGCCTCCTAAGAAATTGGGAAAGTTGTTTAAATCGAGCCTAGGTAGGTGGCTCTCTTTACAATGCCTACGAGAGATTCGAACAGCCTTCTGTATTTGCGTTAGGCTTGTAGTGGCCAATAGGGGTTCATCATCATCTAGTAAGTTATGCTTTTGTGTGTTGGGATGATGATGCCTTCATTTATGTTTATAAGAAACCCCCACTTTGGATTGTGTACTCCAATCTTCATTGTCATATAATTCATTGGTTCTCCAATGACTTGCCTGACTAGGTGTGGCGTTATCATACTCTTGTAGGAGAGGCATGGTTGTGCAATTGTGTGTGAATTTGTATGACTTCTTGTAATTATTTCTTCCTAAAATATATATCATTAATTCCTATACAGTGACCTTGTGTGATATAACTAATCTAGATAACTAGCATCGTCCCCGGTAATGGTGCCAATGATGAGTCGCAAGGTACCCCTACACTCAACCATATGAATACGAGTGTTTCAAGCACGATCCAGTTGAACTCCGCAAACAAGCTAGTTGTGGTTTCTAGATAGTTACTCGTAGATCACAATTCGTTGTCTTCCCACCTGGACTAGTATTAGCTTTGTCACATATGGTTTAGTCTAGAGTGAGGTGTATGATGTGTTCCTATACTAATGCTACTCCTAGGGCTAGTGGAAAATAAGATCAACTAAACTAGGAGAGAGAGAGAGAGAGAGAGAGAGAGAATCTAAGGTAGCCTAGGTGCGATGAGCATCTATTCCTTAATCATCTGTACACATCTTGGACCTTGTGCATGTCTACCACTGGGAGTACCAAGCGCATGGCCTAAGTACGCTACTGGGTTACCAAGTAGTCACACTTGAATGCTCATGATTAAGTTGTACTCATTCCGCGTTACTAGGAGATAAGGGTAGAGAGATATTAACTTAGGAAAGCAATAAATAACAATTAAACAATTAAGCTAAGTAGATGTTGCAATGATGAAGTAATCTCGATCTTTATTGTCGGTCATGTGCGTGTCCAAGTACATCACATTCGAATAAGGATGTCATAAAATTACAATCACCACACTACGGGCATACACTGGGAGAGAATGGTTGAGAGGAAAAACTGATGTAAAAAGAAACTTAAACTTAATGACCCCTAAAACTCTCAAAACTAATCCAAAACCAAGTGTGCTGCCTTTTATTTATAGGCTCACAATGGAATCGTGATATCGGGGGTCCAATAATAGGGGTTCGATATCGGGACCTATCAAACTTGGTGTCTTGTATCAGAGTTCCGATAATAGGGGTCTGATAACAGGACTTGACAGACCATGACTCATCAACGGCCATGTGGAACAAGGCTTAAAAATGGTTTAAGTGGTGGAATAACACCTTGTACAAATGTTGGGAGAGTAAGATTGATCATAGTTATGGTTTGGAAAAGATAGTAGATTAGACGTAAGTTAGTCACATGTGGAGCTATGATAGTGGAATTAATCAAAACAAGTGCTTTAAGAGTAATGGTTTGGAGTATGTGCAGGGAAAATGCATTGGTAGAGCTAATGAGATTTACTTGCTGCATAATTGGACTTTTTGGTTGGTAGAAGGAATTTATAGATAGGTAAATATGAGAATGTTCCTCTTCATCACCATCATGAATGTTGATGCCATCACTTTCTTTACTATGTTAATGTTGAAATTGATAGATCCTACTCACATTAATATTAGGATGTCCCATCAGGAAGCCTAGCGTGGCTTACCCTTGTCAAATCTCAAAGCTTACTAGTATATGAACTTCATCTTTGATGATTGGATACTCAACTAATATAGCTTGTTTGGATTGATTCAGCTTAATGGGATGATTCATAACAAGCAAACATTATTCTAAACCATTGACAATTTCATAGGCAACCATTCTTTCTAGATTGTTCTCAAAGAGTACTATGTTGACTTCTCTCTTAGCACATGGAACCTTGTAGTCTTGCTAAGCCATGAATGCCATCCCTTTTGCATCTCCATTAGTTTATGGATTAGGGAATTGTAGAAGGAGTTGAATCCTTAGCCAACCATGGTGTCAACAAGTATCTCTTGCATATACACTTAGAAGAAAACAAAATCAAATGCAAATAAGAAAATAAAACTAAGTAAAAGCAATAAGAGCAAGATAAATTATAAGTGTTGAAAAGGACCTATAGGCTATTATGTAGTGGGTTCATGAGACTAGAAAATCCATTGGTCCTTCTTCTAGCATTAAAAATGTTCATGCAAAATTATTCTTTTTCCAACCCTACAAGAATACTTCCACAAGTTAAGTGTGAAAGTACCTAACTCATGGTTGCAAATGACCATTGCTTTATATAACCTTCAATGAGTCAATAATTATGACCCGACAAAGCATAGACCTACATTCAAATGTGGACTTAGCCTACTATACATGAATCAAGAACAATAGGAAAATGATGCAAACGATTAGTTTAAGTAGTGAAATTTATTAAGTATTATTTGTTGAAAATAAAAACTAAGTGTGGAATAAACTATGAGATATGAAATAAAATCTAAGTATTAAAACATAACTAAACAAGAATGAAATATTAAAATGTAAAGATATTGATATGGGGGAAAGGGAATAACAAGTATTTGCCTTCTATAGAGGACCAAAACTAGCAATGTTGGTGAAAAATGAAAGTGAAGTAAAACTAATAATAAATGCTCAATTTGTAAGTCAAATATATGTTTTGATGGTAAAATTAAACTTTCAAAGGCTGAATATATGAACAGAATAACTGAAAATACTATCCAAAATTAATTTGGGGTGAAAACAGAGTTGTTTTGACTAAGGGTTCTAGAACTAACACTAGAATTGAAAAAGATTTTACTCTAGAAGATCTATGTTGATATTGAAAAAATTCTAAATCTTGAAGCTAACATGAGAACTATTTGATTGATGTTAACACTACATTAGTGTCAGTACTTGGATTGTTGAAGACTTGGGTGCAAAATTGAGCTTGCTGTGGCCATGAAGCATGTGAGAGGTGTTGGTATGCCTAATGCTCATGCTCTTAATCTCCTAAAATCTTGAAAAGTTCTCTAGATATTGAGAAACCCACCCTAAATTTGGGTTTTGACCTCATATCTATCAAGTTAGGGTTGCCAAATTTGATCCCAGAGTTAAGTAGATTTTGATTTGAGTTTTGTTTTTAGCAAGTTTGACGTGTGAACTTGGGCAACACTCATCAAGGAAGAGGTGATCTTGAGGACATCATTGTCATTAGGAGATAGACAAAATTTCCTAGTGTTTTCCAAATTGTGATTCTAAGCCTCCAAGACCCCTTAAGATGCCCAAACTACCACTGAATTATGTTGTGATGGTGTTAAGGAGCTTGTGAAGCTAGGAGATAATGTTGAATGTGAAGTATGAGGGTCAAAGGTCACATGGTATCAGCAAGGGACTTAAAAAAAATTCTAGCATTTTTCCAAGTTATCATTCCAAGCCTTTAGGATGCCTTAATTAATGTTAAAATGTGTTGTAATTATGCATATACGATGTTAAGAAGCTTGTAAATCTAGAGAATGTTGCTAAATGTTGAACTTGATGACCTTGGGATAGTGCTAGCATAGGTAGGATGATGTTGATGTAATTGTCATACTTGGAAAAAACTTTAACGCTTGTCCCCTAACGCTACCTCCAAACCAGCCAAAATTGACTTTAGGTGCCTTCGAATTGATGTCGATTGATGTCAACCGATAACTAAAGAGCCCGAGGAGCCTAAGGTTGAAGCTAAAATGTAGATGAGAAGTGCTGTGGAAGAGGTGAACATGATAATGTAGGTACTAAAATCGAGCCATACCACTTGGCTCGATTTTTTTTTAACATCGATTGATGCTTGTGACAGATGAGCTACTGTAGCTTTGCAGGCAATAAAGAACTTATAACTCTTTTTTAAAAAAGAAAAAGAATTCATAAAGAACGTCTTTACACGTAGGGGTGGCAGACCTCAACGAAAACGTGAACGGCGGTCGCAATCCGTGCATTAACGGCGGTCACAATCCGTGCACGAGGATAATTGCATAAATGAGAAGCATAACAAACCGGCCAAAAGCAATGGGGCCTGGGATGTGATAGGGAGCAGTTATTGCCACTGGTGCATCAGTGAAAGGATTGATATTCACCCCCTTTACTGCAGATTTAGGCACTCACAGTCAAGGAGACAAATTCAAAATAAATCCAAAGCGCGAAACAACAAACCCAAAGAACTGAGACTGAAGCAAAGTAAAGGATAATAACCATGGCGTTTGAATGTATATTACACCTTTCTAAAATGTATATTAAAAGAATCAAATACAAAGTGGGTCACATCTTAGCTTCAAAATATTAATAAAAGAAGCAAGCGAGAAAGAAAGGCTCAATGGTTTTAGAATTCCAATACTGGTTTTCAGCCCTGCAACAGAAACCTGTTTTCCTTCCTTGCCCTCAAACCCTCCCATGGCATCCGAACGGAACCCTGGCACTAAGAACGAAGATAAGGCGCCATGCTTCCAAGTTAAGCGGGAACAGCCGATTGTAGTAACTCCGTGCGCACCGACTCCTAGTGAGGTTCTGCCATTGTCAAATGTAGACGCCATTTTCAGAATGCCACTTTCGTTGCTGCATTTTTACCGCAAAGACGAACGACCATGGACGATGAAAGACCCAAGAAAGGTGATGAAGGAAGGCCTTGCCAAAGTGCTGGTTCCCTATTATCCCATGGCCGGCAGACTCGTAGAGACGCCCAGCGGAAAGCTCTGCGTAGACTGCAAAGCCCAAGGAGTGCTCTTCATCGAAGCTGAAGCCGACGTTAGCCTCGCCGAATTTGGTGAACTGAAGCCACCAATTCCGTCCAGAGAAGAGCTGCTGTGTTCCTCACAGAGCATCATAGACGGTCCGCTGTTAGCGATACAGGTGACTATGCTCAAGTGCGGGGGATTCATAGTGGGCAGCTGCTGCAACCACGTGATGTGCGACGGAGCAGGCATGGCGCAGTTTCTGAAAGCATTGGCAGACCTGTGCAGAGGCACAGAAGCGCCATCAACAGAAGCGCAGACCTGTGATTTGACGACGTCGACCTCGGATGGGGCCGCCCTGCCTACGGTGGCATCGCCAGCTGCAGAGACGACAACAGCAGAAACGTCGTGTGCGTACTGTTACGTCGGCGTGAGAAGCACGTCCACGACTTGGGCATCACAGTGGCCATGCGTTTCCCCAGCCGGGCAATGGCCGCCTTCCGGGAGCAGCTCTCCCTGGATGCGTTGCTTTAATTTACATGGGTTCTAGTTACGAAATTGTTATGCTGTGTTTTCATGCGCGGACCATAACCATTATGGCCAGAATATTCACCCATGCTTGTGTGTGTGCTGTACCAGCGGCAACAAATGGGAGTTTGAAAGTAGACATAATCACGCACACACAGTAATCCATTTCTGCTGTCCCATGATTGTGCCAGGCACTGGGAAATAGGGTATCCCCTATCAAGATAGCAGTGGCTAATACGTTCACCTTGTAGAAGGGACGTTGCGGCTTCAATTCCTATGTTACTTTTATAGTTGACTTTGTACATTTTAAAGAAAATGTTGTGGGTTCAATTCTTAGACCCAAGCGTAACAATAGTGGATTCTATTTTTTAAGACAATGGCTTTTGAGTAATATGCCATTTTATCCTTGATAGACAATTATAGTACAAATAGCAATGAGCCATAAGCACTCAAGGATGTAGCACAATGATCAAGACACTCACATTCATTAACCACTACTCAAATAAAAGATTGTAGATTCAATTCATGCATATGTTTATACGTGAAGCCCAATGTACATCATCATCATCATCCTAGCCTTATTAGAATATAATGGGGTCTGCCTACATGAGTTCTTTTTTGGCATTTAAAAGCTACATCTTTGTTTATTTACAATTTCTTTAAATAATTTTCAATTATTTTTTCTCATGTCTTTTTTGGTCTTCTTTTTCTTAGAATAGCAATGTATCAACCTTTTTTTTTCATAGGTTCAACATCTAATCTTCTTTGCACATATCCAAACCATCTAAGTTGTTATTCATGAAACTTATCTAAAATAGAAATCACAAAGTTTTCCTCTAATATCTATGTTATGCAATGTATGTTTTTCTTATTAATATTCAACATCCATCCAAGCATTTAGCATTTCTACTGTACTAAAATAATTTGTTTCACAATAAGCCCAATGTATTAATGCTTTAAAAGAAAGCACCAATTAAAATCATACCCACCAAAGATGGTCACATGCAAATTAAAGTAAATAAGAGGTATCTCTATTAACTTACTATCATAAATGGTCACATGTTAATAACTGCAAAGTTTATCAATTTGACCATCTACTAGCTGGGTGTTAATAAAATAAATTTTCTAGTTATCACCATAGCAACCATACATATGTCTCCCATAAATAAAATGCACAATAGAGACTTCTATCAATCCACAATGTCTTCGTTGGTGGTTGCTCAAATAAATGCAAGAAGGTACACTGTACACACCTCCATCAATTTGCTATTTGCTGATTTAAGGCTCACTGAACTCCACTAGTTTTCGATAGGGAACATATCATTTTCGAGGTCATTGGTGGTTGCTTCAAGTGGGAACCATGTGAAAAATAAAAAATTCGCATTGCCAACTATTTTTCTTATAAAATTCATAGTTGCTAGATGAGCCTTATGAATCTTGAAGTAACTTGATGGGGAGGATGGGTCCAGCTGTCCAAACCTATGCTGATATTTACCTTAACATTTCAATAGAATTTAAGAACTTGGGAGTGTGACTATAAGAAACATGTCCTATTTAACTAAAGTTTGTTTTCTTCTTAGATAGTAGCAGTCTGAAATTATGATTATATATATTTCTAATGTATACAAAAAACATGATAATATTTTGGGAGAAAGGTATAGGAATTTCAAAATTAAAATTATGATTATATGTATTTTCAAGGTGTATAGTCAACATGGTATTTTACTTCACTTTGTTAAAAATTAGGAAAAATATAATTGAAATTAAATTTCTACTTATATTCATTAATACCTTTTTGGATCTATCAAACGTACCAAGTTTACAAAAAATTTAAGGAATTTTTTTAAAACCACAACTTACATAATTATAGGCAACATTTGCTGTGTTTCCTTAATAAATAGTACTATCATGAAATTGAGATGATAAAGTCACTTATCACAATACATTAACTAATTTAATAAATTAAAACTTACATACCAAGGATAGTATTTCTCTAAGTTGAACTAAATTACAAGAATAAAGCAACATCAAGATTCAAATAAGTGAATCTTTAAATAATGAGAAGCTCCCATGGAATATACATTAGTGAGTGGCCCTAGCCATTATTTGTAACATAATTTTTTAAGCCAAGATGAAATCAGTGATAATATTGTTATCAAACAACCACTATGATATCATCAAAGGGTTACAATGTGGGTAACATTACGCCATCACAAAATTACCAATACATTAAGTGATTTAGGTAAATATTAAATAAAGTAGATAAAAATCCCTAAAGGTTTTTTGTGTTCCAAATTTATTTAATTAAATTGCTTAATGGTTAGTTTTATAAGCCCTAAAGCAATAGACTTCAAATTATTTTTTCATCAAAGTTTGTAGTCAAGGGCATCTTTCAAGGATATGGGTGAAAGCTCAAGCATGTTTACATGTCATGGAAAAGGTCATGCACACTCTTCTTCTCCTAAACCTATTTCTCAAATATAAAGACAAAGAGGAACTCAACTAAGAACTCTAAGAACACCTTTCCCTTTATATAATTAGTAAGCTAATAATTATGAAGTTATTAGAAAATTTTCATGCTTGACTAATTAAGCAAGAAAAATTGCAACCATATATTGTGCCAACCTTAAAATATACTATCTTTTATATGACATCATTTTAACAAAAGAATTTAATTGTTCGAAATGCAATACCTACTAATTGAAATTATGACATCAAGCTTTGAACTCTTTATATATTTTCTAACTTACAATCCTATTTCGATGTTGTTGATTTAGTCCTTTGTTCATATTGCAATAGTTGATTTTAAAGTTGCATAAAAGGATTTCTTGATTTAAAAAAAAAATTCTAATGAACAATCCTACAGTTGAGATGTTTGAAACTAACAAAATTAATTTGTGAGACACATTTAAGAATACAAGTAGTTTTGCAACAAAAAAAAAATCTCTCAAAAGTAGACTTCCCATTGTTCAATCATGCAAAAGTATGACATAAATGATTTCATGGGGAATTATTAAAAGAGAGAAAATATTGTTAGAGTTTGGTTTTACACCTTTTTTGGGTAACTCTAATATAATAGGATCTAAATAATAACTCAAGAAAGACACTGTAACTTTGATATATAAGATAATTGTAATTCATAATCCTTTCTACAATTACAAGCATCATAAGTTTTACTAACTACTTATGAATCCTCTTATGAAAAACAAAGCCATGTTGATTATGTTCATAGATTATTACTAATCATAATCTATTGTAGATAGTCTATAATAAGTACTATTTTTCATTCTAGTAAGTCATAACATCATCTTTGGGCTTGTTATTACTCTAGGCTAAACTAGATTCAGTTCATAAGAACTTTTTGTATTTCAATGGCATTGCTTCAATAATGCTACAACTTTTATGTTGTTGTAGTATATCTTGGCATCATGGGCTCATTGAAACACCACAAAATTTCAGGTCTCAACATCTCAATTGCAAATTTGGCTAAGTGTCAAAATGGTGGCACTATGCCCATATTTTTCCAAGAGTTGGATCAGATGTAGAAGGTGCAGTTGGCAATGATTCGGTCTTCAAGGATGCCCACCTTGCTTCATCCTTGGAATATGATCAGTGTGGTATGAAGAAAATCTAGCAATTTTCACATAAGACATCTTACACTGCGTGCTACCCTGTGCTACACTACACAGCATAGCACAGCGTAGCAAGGTGCCAACAACAACAGAAAGTCTCCTTCAAGTTGTTTTGACATGTAAATGCATTTGGCCATTCTTCAACCTCCAGGGTTTCCTGTCTAACTTTGTCCCTAGTACGTGGCCAAGGTACCATGGTAGAACATTGCAGGTTAAGAAAAAAATTCATGCAAAATCGGGTGCTACATTGTCCTACACTACACAACGTAGCATAGCATAGTAGACATCAAATCTGAAAAATGGTCCTCAGAGGGAAACCAGGAGATCTTAGGCTCTTTTGACATGGAAAGCATAGTCACCAATTATTGAAGTCACTTACCTTGCTGGGTCTAAGGTGCTATGCTATGTAGCATAGCACAGCGTAGCAGGCCAATGTTCACGCTCTGCCACTATGCTGTGGAGTGTAGCGCAACGTAACATACCTAGCCAGCATCCCATGACCTATGCATAACACAGGACAAGCCTAATAGCTAGCATCCCGTGTCCTACGTATAACACAGGACAAGCCCAGTAGCTGGCGTCCCATGTCCTATGTGTAACACAGGACAAGAGCATGCAGCCAATGTCCTGTGTCCTATGCATAACACGAGACAAGCCCAACAATTAGCATCCAATGGTCCCACCCACCGCACTACCATGTGGCACTTGATTTGCATTTTGGGTTAACCGTAGCCCTATAAGTACCATTGTACCCTAGTGTTTCAAAGAAGGAGGCAGGGGAGAAGAGAGGGGTTGGCTTCCATTTTTCACCAATGAGGTAGTTGGCACTTCTATTTGGCATTTGGCACTTTGGCATCTTGGCACTTAGCTCTATGGGTAAACAAGACCCAAAGCACACCACACTAGCAGAAAGGCTATTGTGTGATTGTACTCTTGGAGGTGAAATAGGACTACGAATGAGTCCACTGGAATGGACAAGAGTACAATCCCTCCTTGTTTGACATAATCCCACTCATGGAGTCCTACCACTAGTTGTTGTCCCAACTCATCTGTGCAAATAAGAATGATGCAAGGACAACCTATGAGGAAGCCTCACAAAATGAGGAAGATGAGTTTGAGACCTACTCTGAACATAAGAGCCACCCCTACACCATCTTCCAACAACCGCTCCCTAGTACATCCCATCCTTGATTCAGTCCACCCCTCCTCTCTGAGATGGTGACCATGCTAATTCAACCTTCCTCGCAAGAAACTAATGCATTTCCAACACTATGCTCATGTAGGGGCCACCTCTCAGCCCTAGACAAATCATGCATCCTACGTCCCACCTATCTCATTGGTGTTTACGATGTCTGTCCAACCCGCTTGTGTGTGGCCTACTTCAATCACGGCACCCATCGCTCAGCCAACGCATCAACAACCATCCACTATGACATTAAACTAGTAGCACCCATCTGCTACGATGTTAAACTAGCAAAAATGGTCTGCTACAACGTTAAACTGGCAAGCTTCACAACCAATAATTCGAACCTATGTTACGCAACCAACACATGCCTAGCCAATGCAACTAGCTGGCACATCCCCAAGCTTGGATTAGGCATTCTAGGTGATCCAAATCTTGACAGAGGAGATCAATTGACTCAAGGGTACCTCCTCCGACATTGTCAAGGTGGTGGACTTCTACCAAGATGACCCCATAAGTCCTATGGTACCACCCTTAACTCTCCCAACAGGGGTCCAACTACCTCAATTCACTAAGTACAATGTTGAAGGTGACCCTAATGCACACTTGGCTACATTTCGATCTAAGTGCCTACACCTTCAAGCTTGGCCACATGCCATCATGCGTGTGTTCTCCATGTTAGTCACGGACAAGGCCTTAGACTGGTATCGCGTGCTACCCAAGGTCTCAATCTCCTCTTTGGAGGATCTTATAAGCAAGTTTGTGACATGCTTCAGGTACAACCTAAGGCCTAAAGAAATCCTTGACTAGCTAATGCAAGTTAAGCAGGGACCTCTAGAGCTTGTGCTAAAATTCCTCCAACGTTGGAATGTTGCATTGAGTGAAATGCATGAACTCTTAGCAGAGACACATCTACTGGCCATCTTTAAAGGTGCGGTAAATGACTTCATTAAGTCCAAACTGTATTATCTAGCCCCGAAGTCTCTTAGCCAAGCCTTTGCCCAAGCAAAAAGCATAGAGGAAGTAGTGCAAGCTAGCAATGACCCAGCTTATGTGGCCTATAGAAATCAACATGGTCACAAGAAAAAAATAATAGTGGCAACAATGCCCACAAGCACAAAAGTAACCAACTAGGGCCTAGCAGCTAAGTAGCCTAAGACCCTAGATGATAAAACCACCAACTCAAGCACCAATTCACCTACATCAATAAGGGCTACCCTAAGGTCCAACTTTCAACACAAGGATTACTCAAAGTATACACTACTACCAATGGAATCCTCTAAACTATTGGAGTAACTCCTAAAAGCTGGGAAAATCCAATACAAACACGTATTAGAGATTGTTCACCAAAAACATGATAGGTACTGGGGACTACTAAGGAACCCTACTCTAGCAATACCAAATGAGCCCCTAGTTCCATGACACTTCAAGCTGGACCAATACTGTCATTACCACCAATTGTCCAGTCATAATACAAACAACTGTCGTGCTTTGTAGGATGACCTACAAAGAATGATAGTACGGGGCCAACTAATACTCAACATGGTGAATCAATCCAGCACAGATGATGCCTCTTATGTCATAAATTCCATTAGCATAGGTGGCAAGTCTAAACCTATGCAACAACCTTTTGTGATCCATGTCCCTTTCAGCAAGGCAAGGATCCCCTTTGCCTCCACAAACAAGAGGCCTCCCTTTGTTATCAAAATGCCACCTTCAGCATGCACAACACCCTTTGTGGTTAAGCTCCCAAACTAATCATTTGCTAAGATGTTAAACTAGCATGACACAACAACAATAACCACTAAGCAACCTTTCTTCATCAAGATGACACAACGAGTTGGTCACACAACAACTCCTAAACTACCCTTTGTCATAAGGGTCCCACAACATGATGGCCCCTCACCTACCTGAAGCCCAATAGTGGGAAATGTCTTAATCTCTCCTTCCTTGAGGGTTGACCTCACTAGCAACTTGGGAAGGCCCACTATATGGAAATTCAAAAGGACAAACGAGCACCTCGCAACCCCCATGGCCAAAGCAAAGGCCACAACTAGCAAGCAACAACCAAACACTAGGGCCCCTACCCCTAAGCAAGCCAAGAAAACCAAGCCCAAGTCCCCTATGTGAGAGATCTATCTCTTAATCCACATGGAGGAAGTCAAGGCCAACACAATGGCTAATGACAAGGACTTCGTAGCTACACTAACCTAGGTGAAACAAATGATCAAGAAAAAGAACACAACGTTGAGCTTGTATGATCTAGTCATGAATTCATTTGCTCACTTCCAAGCATTGGCCCGAATCTTGGCATCCATTCCTATTACGGAGGACATCCCTACAAATGAAGCATCCATTTGTGCAACAATGTTGCCCCTCCACCATAGGAATTGGATTCAACATCTCTAGCCTTTCACGATGATGTAGTCAAAGTCAACCCTGAACAAGGGGAGGTCACTACAGCTCCACTATCCATTAGCGCATGTGTTAGGAAATGTACCATCCCCAAAGTGCATGTCGATGATGGTGCTGCAACAAACATAATCATGTACTTCATCATCGATAAGCTAGGCCTAGTGGATGAAATCAAGCCAACCAAAACCATGTGTCTAAAATCCTTCAACGGATCATGTGTCATAGTCAAGGGTATAATCAACTTAGCCTTCGTGGTAGAAGAGTAATTTCCCACTAGTGCAGATTTCACTGTCATAGAGGAGATGTTAGGTTTCAACATGATTCTAGGCAGGCCTTGGCTAGCCCAATTAAGGGCCATCTCCTCTCCCATCCACCAAGAAATCCACCTTCCATATGAAGGTGGTCAAGTTATCATCCATGGTGATAATGCCTCCTCTTTGACTATCCATGAAATAGACATTGTGCAAGTTTTGGAAGAGGGTTTTCTTGGTGGTACATCTACGACAACCAACGTAATGCCTAAGGCTAACACACCCAAACAAGTGGTTGAAGCCAATAGCCTCCTAGAGGATCCTAATCCTTGCACACATCATAATCCACACCTGATTAGGAAGCAACTATGTGATCAAGACTTTTCCTTGTCCAAAAATAAGTTAAACACCAGCTCACCCCTTACCTCCATTGGCCATGCATTTTTGATTTTTTTCTTGGGTTGCATTTGTTCATGCATTTACATTTCACCTACTTGCCTATTTTACACACTAATTTTCTTTGTTTACACATTTCTACTTTGTTTACACATTGATATACTTAGCTTATGCATTGCATTTGAAAAAAAAAACAAAAATATATGGCCTGAAAAGGCCTTAAACTAGCCTACGACCCGAAATGGCCTAAAACTATCACTTTTTGCATTGCTTTCCTTTCATTCATCCATTTTAACTTTATTTATGGCAAGTGTTGCTTGATGTTTTTTTCTCTCTAGTTGATTTTTGCAGGATCTTGCAAGCACATAGCATGACTATGCATGCAGCATCAAACCTTACACAAGCAAGGTAAGCACTAGTTCGCTATGACTATAAACTGGCATAGATAGTTTGCTATGACTATAAACTAGCATAGATAGTCCTCTATGACTATAAACTAGCACAAATAGTCTGCTATGACTATAAACTAGCATTACTTGTCCTTAGGTCATGATGCTAAACTGGCGCAACATCCACTGTCTACTACAACATTAAACTAGCATCCAACAGTCTGCTAGGATTATAAACTAGCACATCATGGTTTGACAGGACCTTAAACTGGGTTCACAATTTGCCAAGACTTTAAACTAGCATGTTACTGATTTGTTCAAGCACTCACCAATGGTGAAACCCTTTAGAGGACTTGTAGCCTCATCGCCTTGGTACTTTCACTGGCTTCTTGAGCACTTTCAACTACTACAACATTTGGCACATTGACAACATCTTCGCATCTAGCACTTATAGCATCTTCACATCTGACATTTCATGTTGTGTGGTTTTCTTGTCTTCTCAAAGTTGTGTTTGCAAGATGAAGCTTTGGAGGCGGTCATGTTGAGATGCATCTCATTGCAGCAGCAAGCCGCCACATTGCTCTAATGTGCATAATTGGACTAGTTAAGCCACTCAAGAGTGCACACCCCTCTCATCCCATTATAGTCTACATACATCAACTCCTTCATCCCAATATCCTCTCATCCCCCACATACTCATGATTTCACATCCCTCTGGCATACGCATTGTGACTCACATGGCATTCTCCTCACATCAATCGCTAAACTCATGACAGACGTAATGCAACTCATCCCATGGGAAGCCTTTTTGGGCTAGTCAAAGCCCTAAATGGATGCAACACGACTCATCCTAGGGAGGAAACACCTATCCTATAGATTGAATATGAATGAATCAAAACAAAGCCCATCTTCTCGATGGCCAACTTACAACTAACATTCAATAGTAAGCTGAACCCAAAGAAGGTTAGCCTCACAAAAAAAAAGAATGATAAAAAGCACATCCCCAAGCAAATTGACAATGTTGTAGCTTCAAAATTGGCCCAGCCTTAGATTGACTTTGATGCTCTCATAAGCACTTTGATGAGAGGTCAACATTTTAGGGGTGAAACACCTCATGCCATGGTCATTATTAGCCATGATGAATTTGGATGTTACATCATGATCCACTGTTTGCATTTCATTTCCACCATTTTTTCATCTCCCTAGTATTACCTATACCCCTTGTCCCTCAACATAACCTTATTCCCATAGCATGCTTGAGCATGGTAAAATGACATCTGATCTTGTATCAATGAGTGATGTTGGTGGCATGTTTGTTGTGATGTTTTGTAATTTTTTGTTGATGTCTCTTGGGCCACTCCTCTAGACTTCAATAAAGAGGGGTCATTGAAACACCACCAAATTTCAGGTCTTAGGATCTCGACTGCAAATTTGGCTAAGTGTCAAAATGATTCCACTCTGCCCATATTTTTCCAAGTGTTGAATCAAATGTAGAAGGTGCAATTGGTAATGATTTAGTCTTCAAGAATGCCCAACCTGCTTCATCCTTGGAATATGATTAGCATGGCATGAAGAAAATCTAGCAATTTTCACAAAAGACATCTTACTCTATGTGCTATGTTGTGCTACGCTATAGAGCATAGCATAGCGTAGCAAGGTGCCAATGGTAACAAAAAGTCTCCTTCAAGTTATTTTGACATGTAAATGCATCTAGCCATTCTTCAACATCCAAGGTTGCCTATCCTACTTTGTCCCCAGAATGTGGCCAAGGTCCCATGGTAGAACATTGTAGGTTAAGCAAAAAATTCATGCAAAATTGGGTGCTACGCTGTGTTACGCTACATAGCATAGCACAGCATAGTAGACATCAAAGCTAAAAAATGATCCTCTGAGGGAAACCAAAAGATCTTAGGCTCTTTTGACATGGAAAGCATAGTCACCAATTGTTGAAGTCACTTGCCTTGCTGGGTCTGAGGTGCTACACTATGCTACGCTATGTAGCGTAGCAGGCTAGCGTTCACGCTACGCTGCTATGCTATGTAGCATAGCATAACATAAAATACCTAGCCAGCATCTCGTGTCTTACACGTAACACAAGACAAGCCTAGCAGCCAATGTCCTATGTCCTGCGCATAACATGGGACAAGCCCAATAGCTAGCATCCCATGTCCTGTGCGTAACACGGGATGAGAGCACGCAACCAATGTTCCGTGTCCTACATTTAACATAGGATAAGCCCAATAGTCAGCATCTAGTGGTCCCACCCACCACACTACCACGTGGCACCTTATTTGCATTTTGGGTTAACCCCAGCCCTATAAGTACACTTGCACCCTAGTGTTTCAAAGAAGGAGGCAGGGGAGAAGAGAGGGGTTGGCTTCCATTTTTCACCAACAAGGTAATTGGCACTTCTATTTGGAATTTGGAACTTTGGCATCTTGGCACTTAGCTTTGTGGGTGAACGAGATCTAGAGCACACCACACTGGTAGAAAGGCATAGCTACTCTACACGGTACACTGCAGCCCCATTGTAGCCCTATAGAAGATCATATGATCCATCGTAGATACCAACCTAGCAAGCACAGTTCAACGCAATGAGCACCAGACTTCACAGCCTAACACCACCAAGGCTATGACTGTGGAAGCACACTGTGTACCTTTTTGTTCCATAAATTTTGTTTCTATTATTGATTTACATTCTTATGTATATCTTACAAGGTGTTGACTTGAACTTTTTTAACCTTGTAAGTGATTCTTACTCTTTGATGAATTGTATTGATGAGCAGTGAGGTACCCCTATGCTCAACCATACGTATACGAGCATGTATGCACAATCCGGTCAAACTCCACGGATGGACTAGTTATGGCACCTAGACAGTTATATGTTGATCGCAGTCCATTTTTTTCCACCTGGACTACTAGTAGCTTTGTCATGTATGGTTTAGTCCAGAGTGAGGCATATTATGTTGTCCTAATTCTACGTTACTCATGATAATAGAAAAGATAAATGGATTAAACTAATAATGGAAGAAAAACCTAAATTAGCCAATGATAATGATATTCATCCTTAATTGTACATACATGTCTTGGACTTCATGGGATTACTACTAGGTGTGGCAAGTATTCGCACTTAAACACTCATGATTAAGGCCTACACATTTCACTTAATGATAGGAAAAGTAAATAACAATAAATCAAATATTAACTTAAGAAGGCATTAAATAATTAAAACAATGAAATTAATCTAAGCGAATGTTGCAATGATGAAAGTAATCTCAATCTTTATTGTCGGTCATGCACATGTCTAAGTACGTCACACTCGAAAAAGTTGTCATATAATTACAAACATCACACTACGAGCATGCACTAGGAATAACTAGCTTGAATGAAAGAAATTGAAACTAAACTGCCAAAAGAAAAGAACTTTTAACTTTCTCCAAAAACAATTTCCCTCACTATGCACCTGAGTGCTATATTTATAGGCTAACCTAGGAATCATGATATCGCATATACGATATCATATCCAAGCCATGATATCATGTACCTGTAGCGACAAAAAATGTTGGTGGCTAGAAACACTGAGAGGTCTTCGGGTGCACAGCCTAACCCTGAATCTATGCAAGGGCAGTGCTGGAGAAAACTGATTCAGGGTGCCTTGAACAGTCTGGTCAATCAAACAGGGACTTAATCGATGTACAATAGCCCTTTTGCAAACAATGATTTTAGATGGAACACCCGATGGTGAAATAAAGAAAAAGAGAACATAATATACACAATAGTAGAAACGTGCTAAGCATGTAACAGGGCAGTGGACACGATTGAACACTTAACAATGCCAAAAAAATGATAAATGTTGTAATCAGCCAAACAGAGAGTTTGAATAGAAAGATGCACTACACTAAGAAAGGGTACATGTATACAGAGTGTACAATAGGCATAGTAAGAGTGGAGTCATAGCCTCGGTGGTATCGGGCTATAAAATCTAGTGCTCACTATGATAAACTGTGCCTCCTGGGTTGATAGTCACAGTGTATCGTGTGATGTAGTTATGCCTCTCTATTGGTGTAGTGTGCTTTGGGTCTCGTTCATCCATAGAGCTAAGTGCTAAGATGCCAAAATGCCAAATGCCTTGCTGGTGAAGAAAAATGAAAGCCTCCTCCTCTCCTCTTTTTTTAAAGAGGGCGTAGAGGTATTTATAGGGCTAGGGTTAGCCAAAAATGGGAATTAGGTGCCACGTGGCAATGTGGTGGGTGGGACACTGTAGTGCTACGTTGCACTATAGCGCTAGTGTTGCATTGTAATGCTACACTATACACTGTAGCAGGGTGCTACGCTATGGACTGTAGAAGGGTATTGTAGCAAGGTGCTACGCTATGCATTGTAGCAAGGTGCTACGCTATGCATTGTAGCAAGGTGCTATGCTATGCTACGCTATGTAGCATAGCAAGGTGCTACACTACGCATTGTAGCAGGGTGCTATGCTTCGCTACGCTATGCAGCATAGTAAGGTGCTATGTTATGCTACACTATGTAGCGTAGTAGGGTGCTACGCTATGCACCGTAGCATCACATAACAACGTGTAACATTTAGTCATATTTGCAGTTGCAATGTCAAGACTTGAAATTTTGTGGTGTTTCAGTACCCAATATCGAGGCTTGGCAAACCATGATTCATTATACCCCCACGACTAAAAAAACCTTGTCCTCAAGTTAATACAATGAGAAATGAGCCCCTTACAAAACATTATGAAGGTATGGGATTATTGACTACTATTGAATAACCATGTCGCAGTATGGGAAGCACAAAACTTGGACACAAAACACAAAATAAAAAATGCAAAATGTTGAAACTCATGTGGTTCTTAGAGGTGGTGGCTCCTCCATTGGTGCTTTTCCTTTATCTAGCCTTGCAGGCTTCTGAGATTGTTGTCCGGTGAGAAGTGCTTGTAGTTTCTCTTCTTCTATCCAAGGATCATGCATAGTCCATGTTGATGTTCCAATGTTTGATCGAGCTAGCACCTCCCATGGACACAATAATTATGAAAGCATTTAGTTTGCTTTGACATACCACATAGCAAACTATCATCATTCCTCCTCATAGGCTCTAGATTTATCTTGTAATTCCTGGTAATCTGTTAGCCATCAAGCCAATTTTGCTGCTACATCTTTTTTGTCATGGTAGCTTACTTTGATCACTTCTAATTCAAAGTGTGCAACCTCTAATTTTTGAAATTTTTTCTTATATTCAGCAAACACTGTCTCACAGTTAGCATAAGTGGTAGCTACCTGTTTCTCAAGCTTAATTCTTAGGTGCCCTACTATTAACATGGCCAAGTTGGCATATCACAGATTTGCCAACTCCATGTACTCTGTTAAGTCCTAAATCTGCAAGTCCCAACTTTTCAGTTTTTCTTTGTGGACGAAGGCATATGTATCCAGTACGTCTTGCCAGTTAGTATGTTAGGCACTAAAAGAGTTAATGTGAGCCTTAGCCATACAGATCTCCTTTTCAGTGATTTCATACATTCCCACCTGCTCACAGAAGTGCTATTTTAACTTCTCATGCTTCTTGGCCTCATTTTTCCACACACTTATGTCTATTATCATCTTTTGATGGATGGCATGGACCTCCTCCATGGAGAGGCTTCTATTCTCCCTAGCTAAGTGATTCATATCTTGGTTGACCTAAACTAATTGTTCTTGCATTTGTTGAAAAATTTCTTCAAGAACATTCATACATTTGAGCTTGTGCCTTTAAAGCATCCCAATTAGCCTGTTCTTTCTCCCTTGCCACCTTTTTATTTTCTTCCAAAAATTTATTTAGTTATTTAGTTCTAAAAACATCCAATTGGTTAGCTATGATAAATTGAAAAGGATCCTTTCATTCATCTTATATCATGATGAGCTTTTCTTACAGTCTTTACAACTCTGCTTTCATGTGCTTAGCCCTAACTTCAGCCATGACCGATTTTCCCTTGGTTGAAATGAGGTCTGATTGTGCTACTGTAACATCTTGGGGATTGTCAAACAAGGAAGTCATGACTTGTCCTGTTTGCAGTAAGCGATCCAAAACATCCTCATGTTTCAAAAGAGTCATTGAGGAATCGACCAAAACTTGAGCATCATGTGCTCCCATGAAATTTTTCGGTGGCACAATAGGAATATTAAAAGATTCTTTGATGTGGTCTGCAACCACCTCTACTACACCTACTGCATCTTGGTGCTGCATGACCACAACCATGACACCTTCACCAATTTCTAATATGACTTGGAAGGATGTGGCATTCCTAGAGATTTGTGGAGACCACTAGGACTCTCCTCCTAAAATCAATGAAATTTGTTCATTTGTAAGATTGACCGAAATAGTGGGCTACATGACATTGTCATGATCTTGAATACATTTTTGACATCACAACTCTCCCAACTAACTATCTCAACGATTGTTCAGAGGTGATTGATGGACGGTCGTTAGTCTTGTTGCGGTGGTGGTGATTATTGGACTTGCTGGCTTATGGGTTGTGTGTTGGGCCCCACTTCCTATTGTTGGATGGGTCCTACCATTTGAGGCATAGTGGGCCCAACTATTCATTCTTCCTCTTGTTACAATTTCTCGCCAACGTCATTCCCTAGCACCAACAATTTAAGTAGTTTAGCATACGAAGCATTTTTGGCTTTTCTAGGAACATCATTCATATAGCTCAAGATTCTAGCACGTTTGCATAGCTTCCTGATAAGACAAAGGAAAGGCAAGGCAAGCTTCCCTGTCTTTCTTTCTTCAAATCACCTTAATACTTCTATCAGATATAAATGGGGTAGATTTGCATTAATTTTTCCATCAAAATTGCACTACCCCGCACTGCATAAGTAGATAATCTATTTAAACCTTTGGTGAAAGAAATGTGATAAGTGCCGATCTTAAAGTAAATCCTCTCTTCTAGGGTCAATTTTCCATAAAATTTATTTTCTTTGTCATAAGCCCATTTCAACCATAATTTTCTTGCATCTGCATCTTAGCGAGTGGACAAATGAGCAACCTTTGGTCCTTCATTTAGAAGATTTAGGACCTCTGAAATGGCCTTTACAAAAAAAATCAATGGAAACACCACCTACATTGGCAATGGTTTCTTCCTCCTTACCATGCCAAAATTGTATGTTTCAACCAAATAAAAATTACCACTTTTCAAGAGAATGGGCCATAGTGAAGATGCCTTAAGTTGAGTCTTCACTAGTTTAGGGGAAAACTTAGTGAAAGGCCCAAAATTGAGCTCCACAATCATAGCTGCAAAGGCAGACTTCTCTCAAATGGCTTGGGGACATTCTGGGGAGAGTGTGAGATGTTGCCCTAGTTTTGGGGCTCTAACTTTTCCACCTTCTAGGTGGCCAGATTACACAATAATAGGGGTTTCCTGATGAATGCTAAATGAGTGGGCCTCCTACTCTGCATGTTCTATGTAAGGTTCCTAGCCTCTACCTCCTATTAGGCATTTAATTGCTTCTTGGAAGGGTCTTGCTTGATCTCTTCTTTTTGGGGCCATCTATAATCAGACAAAAACCATTATTACTAAGGTTATGTAGAAAAATTTTAATCAATTCATACCTTATTCATTACCTTAATTAATAGTCCATAATTGCGTAGTGTGATTTTTAGAGTTAGAAATATTTCTAAGAAGTGGCTCCGAAAGGTGTTGTTGTTGACCTTACAATCATTTAGGTGGCCTAGGTGATTGATAAAAATTAGCCTCACATTTAAATGAAAAATTTTTCTTTGGTAAACATTGAATATCTTACCCCTATGATATCCTTTAGATGATGGCAAATTTTGAAAAAAATGTATGTGCACTTCCTACTATAGTAGCCCCCCACCCCCTTCCCCACCCCACCGCCACCCCCAC
>MNCI01028627.1:608628-716321 GCA_015680685.1 Gnetum montanum | reverse complement strand
CAACTAAGTGGAACACTCTTGCTTCAACTAGGATTAGATAGAATTGAAATCGAAATGTTAGGGAGTGAAATATTACACTTGGAAGATGGAGATGTAAAGCTTGAAGTCACAAAGGAAAATTTCAACAACTCTCCTAATGTTAAATGAAAAAAATGAACTTGACGTAGGTGGGGTTGTTAGTATATATAGGTAGGGGAGACTTGATATCACATACGTGGTATCAAGTACTTGGTATCGAGTCAAACACAGTATCATGTCCCCACTGAAATGTATTAAATGCAGGGAGTGAGTGGGAATAATAAATTTGCAATATGTAATGAAGGGTTGAAGATTAAATTGAAAGCTTTGGAGTATTTAGAAAATTAATTTTGAGGTACCAAAAGTGTGTCATGGTGGAGTCATATATTAAAATTTGTGAAAAGGAGAAAGGGTGAAGAGTGTACAATAATTGTTGAGGAATGCTTGATTAAAATGATAAGGGAAAGGATAGATCACTTAGATGAGTAGTTAGAGGGTGTAGAATAATGTGTTATGTGCAACAGGGACAAGTTACAAAAGTTACATAAGTGGGTCCTTTCCAAAGCAAGCTCTAACCTATGATGCCCTTGTGGAATCACCTCTTTAATTTCCATGGGCACTAGAGAATTTGAATGAAACATATACCTATGAATAAAACACACATGCTAAAACCACCAAGTTGAGATAATAACTCTACATTACACCAACCATAAGTTATGAACACTTGGACAACGAGATGAGATGGACAACAAAAGGGATCACCGAAATCAGGACATGAGGTTTCTAATGATGGTCACAATGGAATCTTATGTGAAATTAGTGATTAAATAACCATGTGTCTGGCTTTCCAAGTTCTTGACCAAGTCCATACCACATTTTAGTGACATTACATCGCTTCATCCCATCAATAAACAACCATAAGCCTATCAGAGTCACAAGGAGTAACATCACTTGGCATTTTGTTCAAGGGAGGAGCAAGGGGGGAGCATCATGGTGGCCCACTCTCTTCCTTTTTTTCTCTTCTCTTTTCTTTTTTTCATTTTGTTTTTGTGTTTTTTATCTCTATGAATTTTCCTACCTTTAGTCGTGGGTACATGTCTTTCTGGTGGGATCCATATAAGCTTATTTAGTCTCATTTGGAGTTGCTCTTACTCCCATTTTTCATTAGATCTACAAGGATATAGTTACAACCTTAACAACATAATAGAGCATATAGAAGTAGCTAAAGAGAATCTATGTATCCCCTTGATGTCATACCCTTGTCATTCCACCTTGGTCCTTCACTCATCTCTCTAGACATAATGATTATCAAATTATTCATGATCAAGATCACAATGAAAAATTGAAAACAACAATTAGAAAAAGTAAATGAAATAGAGAAATGAAAAAAAACTCATAAAACAAAAATATAAAATAACACTTAAGAATCCTATAAATTAGTGGATGAATAGGATCCATGCATGTATGAAACATTAGGAACCCTTCATGCCCCAGCCATGCGGTATTTATTGGTGGTATGGTAGCTGGGTAGAGAAATCATTGGTCAGACACCTGATTATAGAAAGCACAGTGGAGCTGTGTGTACATTATGAGGGAAATTTGGCCCATTATGATACCCTTGACTATATGGCAGTATGCATGGATCTATGTGTCCCTTCACATTGGTCAATTTACTAGATCATGTGGATGTTGGAGTGTGATGTGGAGGTCTGGATATAGTGATAAGGGTTGTTGATGGGGCTAAGGAAGGTGTGGTACTAGGTTTTCCTTGGGCTAGTTTAGAGGGTGGAGTAGGTTCAGAAGCATGATTCTTCTTATTATATTCATGCCTAAAGAAGGGATGCTTCCAACATTGCGGAGGGAACCCACTTTCATTAATAGCAGCAACACACGTTACATTTTTTGGTTGGCACAGTGGTGTGGAATCGTCTGATACATCTGATGGTAGTGTAGAAGGAGGTGAAGGATGAGAATATTGAGGGTGAGGAGAAGTGTGAGAAGTATGAGGTGGTGATCCCTTAGGATAAGACATGGGTTGATGGTACTCAGGAGAGTGATAACAGTGATTGGAAGTAGAGGATTTGGAACTAGTTGGAGAAACAAGATGTTGAACATAGTAGGTATTTAGTTTTAATGAATAAGGAGGATGTGGTTGGCTAGATGGTGACCTCCCCCATGCCTATGAGTATTTCCACTATGGTAAAACAAACTATTGAAGCTGGTAATAGCTCCCCTTAGGATAGTACAATGGTTTATGGGGTTGTCCATAATTACCTTTTGGAATAGGGATGCACCTAAACCAATATCTTTGTACAAATTTTGGGTGAAACTTCACTACCCAATGCTCATATAGATGTGAAAAGATTGGGCAATGAACCTTTTCATGGTCATAGAAATAGACATCACATCCATCTTGATTATTTGTAGTTTAGCCTTTGGCCTTGTTACCCTTAGCCATTCTCCTTGGTTGCCGAATAATGTTCTTAACTATTTCTAATTTCTATGTCCTCTGTTTTTTTTTTAATTACAAAGTTTATTTTGGATGACCCTCTCCCTGAAAGTGTCTTCTAAGTTCACACTTTTTTCATTTTTCCATACGGTCATCTTGTTATGCTTTGCCTCAATTTCATCTATCAATTTCTGTATTAATAAAGGTTGGGACTATATCACCCTTTCAGAATTGGTTGTTTCCTCTTCATTGTAGTTTCAGACCCTTGTTTTCTCTAGAGTTTGATCTTGCTCAAATGCTTTGGCATTCTCCCATTTAGATAATTCTCTCTCTTCTTTCGTTGAATGCTCTATTAGTTCTTTGACTTGATGGCCTTGGAGCTTATATAGTTATCCTCAGGCATACTATCCAAGGTTCACCCTTGTTTCATTGCTAAGCCCATCTATAATGTGGAGTATTTGCTCTTTCTTGAAGAACATATGACTTGGACATTTATTTAGTAAGGAATAGTATCTATCTAAGGCCATGTCCAAGGGTTCCTGTTGTTCTTGTTTCCATCTTTGGATTTGTCTCCTCAAGGTGGGCACTTGCGCATAGGTTTGGTATCTTTTAATGAAAAGTTATAACATGGTTGACCACCATTTGATTGAATTTGGTTCCAATGATCTATACCATACTTTGGATTTATCAATTAGTGTCCTAGGAAAGAGCTTAAGTTTTTGCCATTTATAATCCACATTGTTGATCACATTGTAAATGATGTTGCGAATATGAATCATAGCCTCCTACAAATTTTGAAATATTATTCAAGTCAAGCTTAGGTAGTTGACTCTTCTTGTGATGTCTATGAGATATCTTAATGGCCTCTGTGATGTGCATTAGGCTTTTAGGGACTAACAAGGTTTTATCATCATTAGACAAGTTGTGATTAAAATCTCTATTTGATCACTCGTAACAATGGGGCTTGTGTTCATGTTGATGACCTTGAGTGTGTCTGTGGGTTCGATATTTGCTTTTATTCCAACCCTTTTGTGGAGCTCTATCTCTATACCTATATTTATCTTTGTCAAAACTAGACATTGAAGTTGAGGGGGAAGATGAAAAGGAGGAACTAGTAGGATAGCCATGGCTTCTACAATGTTCCTCATAGTTCCTTGGTTTATCATTTCTAAGTACCAAGGAGGTCTTAGGCCTTGAGTCCTCTCCTAATTTTTAGGATGTCCATGGTTATGAGAAAACTCTTTATAAGATGGATCACTCCAATCTTCTTCATTGTATAATTTGTTAGTTCTCCAATGAATAGGTGTGCTATACAGTTCATAATCATTTCCACATGAGTGAAACATTGTTGTCAATTTGTGGTGTGTGTTTAAATACTTCTTGAAAGATATATCGTTAATACCCTTTTATAACAATCTTATGTAATATAGCTAATCTAGATAACTAGCACCACCCCCAACAATGGTGCCAATGATGAGCGGTGAGGTACCCCTACACTCAACCATATGAATACGAACATGTATGCACGATCTAGTAGAACTTAGTGGATAGACTAGTTGTGGCACCTAGATTGTTATATGTTAATCACAGTTCAATATCTTCCCACCTAGACTAGTAGTAGCTTTGTCACGTATGGTTTAGTCTAGAGTGAGGCATATGATGTTGTCCTAATTCTACGTTACTCCTGATAATAGAAAAGATAAATCGATTAAACTAATAATGGAAGAAAAATCTAAATTAGCCTATGGCAATGATATTCATCCTTAATCATCTGTACATGTCTTGGACTTCGTGGAATTACTACTGGGCATGCCAAATATTCACACTTAAATGCTCGTTATTAAGGCATACACATTCCACTTAATGATAGGAAAAGTAAATAACAATAAATCAACTATTAACTAAAGAAGGCATTAAATAATTAAAAAAATTAAATTAATCTAAGTGAATGCTACAGTGATGAAAGTAATCTCGATCTTTATTGCTAGTCATGTGCATCTCCAAGTACATCATACTCGAACCAAGGTGTTGTACAATTACAAACATCACATTGTGGGCATGCACTGGAAATAACTAGCTTGAAAGAAAGAAACTGAAACTAAATTTCCAAAAGAAAAGAACTTCTAACTCTCTAAAAAAATTCCCCTCACTGTGTGCCTAAGTGCTATATTTATAGGCTAACATAGGAATCACAATATCACATTTACGATATCATATCCAAGTTGCAATATTGCGTACTCGATATCAGGGCCTGGAAGATCATGATTCATCATGTATTTTGGCTGGCTCAGATATCGAAGCCATGATATCCAATACCCAATATCGAGGCCCAAGAAGCGATGTCGAATATCTGATATCATGATATGTGTTCTAGCCTATAAATATAACACTTGGATGCACAGTTTGAGAGTACTTAATTAATAGAGTAGCTAAACTCTTGCAGTTTTGTTTTGTAATCTTAGAGAATAGTCAATGAGTGCCCCTAGTGTGAATTTGAGTTAGTTGTACAGTGTCTTATTCAAGTGGCAATGTACCTAGACACATTCCATGAAAGCAATAAGATTGAGATTGATTCTTATTCAATGCATCACTTTGACTTAGATTAGATTTACTTTCCATACAATCTAATTTTCATGTACTTAGTTAATATTTATGTTTCCATGCATATTAATGAATTAGCAAAATGAGCACATCCAATTTCAAGGATAAACACATATTCGCCTGGTAATCCTAGCAACGTTATTGCTTGGTTTGTCTAGTAGCATAACGCTTGGTAATCCTTGTAGTGGATACATGGGTTTTAAATGTGTACGATAAGCTGGGAACAGACAATCATCGCCTAAGGCTAGTTTAGACTTTACTTTTCATTATTAATTAGTTTAAATAATTAATTTATTTATTATCATTAGGAGTAGCATAAGGCTGAACAACATCAAGAATCATATGCCTCACTCTAGACTAAACAATATGTGACAAAGCTACCACTAGTCCAAGTGGGAAGATAATGAACTATGATCAATGCTTAATGATCTAGATGCACAACTAGTTCCATCCATGAAATTTAACTGGATTGTGTGTGAATGCTTGTGATGCATATGGTTGGACGTAAGGGGTACCTCACTGCTCATCATTGTTGTCTTTGCCGAGGATGGTGCTAGTTATCTAGATTAGTTATATTGTACATGATTGCTATAAACGTATTAACAATCTATATTTTAGGAAATATTAATATTTTAAGTCATACACATTATCAAGTAAAACCATGTCTTCTTCACATAGGATCAATAAGGCATCGTATGATGAAAGCCATTATAGGAAAGATGGTAGGTTTTATACTGAAGAGAATTGGAGTGAATAACCTTAAGGGTTTCATATGCTCATTTCAACCCATACTACATGCAAGGACTACATTCACCTAAGGTAGAAAATCCTAAAGGAAATGGAGAATGTCCTAGAACAAGGAGGGCCTCAAGGCCTAGGACCTCCTCAAAACCTAGAAAAGATAAATCAAGGGATCATTGGGAGAACTATAAGAGCCATGGTAATTCTCATAGTCCCTTATTTTCCTCTTTCTCTTCAACATCTAGTTCTAACAAAGATGAACATGGGCATAGAGATAGAGCTCCACTATGATGTTGAAATAAGGATAGAAATTGAAACCAAGGACAAAATCAAAGATATCAAAATGAGCATAGACAAAATCATCACAATCAGATAAATAAAAATAGAAATTTTTACCATGACATGTTTGATGATGGTCAATTCTTTTTGGCCACTAAGAGCATGAAATAGATCATAGAGGTAGTTAAAATACCCCACAGGCATTGCAAGGAAGGTTGCATCAAAAGGCTTAACATGAACAACATTCCTAAATATGTAGGAGGCTATAATTCTGATCCATAACATCATTTACAAGCCTTCCATGATGCTTGCATCTTATAGAACATTACAAGTGGATGGCAAAAGCTTAAGCTCTTTCCTAGGATACCAATAGATAAAGCTAAAAGTTGGTATAGATCATTGGAACCAACTTCAATCCATCAGTGCTCCACGATGCTAGAACTCTTTAACAAAAAATACCAAACCTATGCAAGAGTGTCCAACCTAAGAAAAAAAATCCAAGGGTGGTATTAGGATGCCCAAGGTCAATTATATGAATTGAAAGTCCATCAGATACAAAGGTCAATCAAGCAAGTGGCAAATGAAGAAGGAGACCTATGTAAACAAGAGAATGTAGAGGAAAATAACTAGGATCCAACTCTTCAAAAGAAAAGGATCCATATCTATGATAAAGAAAAAGTGATAGCTCTAAATGAGGTGATTTCACAAAAAATCTTGCCAATACAAACTACATCGATGAGCTTGAAGGAAGGCTAGATAAGATGTGGAAGTTGATGAATGACAAAGTTACAACTTGCATAAAAATTGTAGAGGAAAGAGTAAAGAAAAATGAATTGAGTGATCAAAACAAGAGGAGGAAAAAGAACTAAGGAATAAGTAGGAACACTCATCGACAAATAGGGAAAATGGAGGTAGAAGAAGAGGCTATAGACTCAACCACAGAAGAAGATGATGGATGTGAAATTTACCTATATGACCATCCAAAGGGCTATTTCCCAATCATGTTACATCTACATGAGTATTGGGTTTTGCACTAAATCCCACATTTGTAAAAAATGCATGCATTATCCATTTATAAATGGAAAGTGGATTATAATAGAGCATACATTTTTTTCCATCCTTTAATCATTATTCTACTTGGCGGGGTTAATTATGTTGAATGTAGACGTTAAATGCAAAAATGAGCCCACTATTTTTTGCTATAGTCAAAGAAAGTGTTAGACATGTGTTGCTCAGTGAGTGTAGCCTAGATACACATGACCTTGCGAAGCATACACATGTCACTTCTCTTCCATTAATTGCACATGCAAGCATGCTATGTTTTCTTTCAACCATTTACACTGATGACTTTCCCAATCATATTCCTCTACCTATGATCAAGTTTTATCTACATACAATCAACTTTCATCTTCCCAACTATTATAATGGAATTTATAGGCATTTTGATTTTGGGGATGAAATCCACGTTGCTATACCAGGCTTCACCAAGTTCATTGTCAATGAAGACATTAGAAGGCGTGATTTTAACTTGTACATAAACATGGAAAAGGACATTCCTGACAATGATTATGGTTTTTATCACAACTACAAAGTAAGTGTAAAGGAAGGATGTATCATTTTTCTAGATAGTGGAGGGAGAAGGCAAAGTGAATTATTGGCCTCTAAGATATTCAAAATATTTCATTTAGAACTCATAAAGTAATGCTTGATGTATTCAACATGGACTACCTTCTCAGCCATGGATTCATGATTATTCATCACTTGGCATTGCAGGTTTCCAAATAACCAAGATCTCTTGTCATTACAACACTTGTATTATGGTAAATTTATCTTGATTTGTTTAATTCTTTTAATATATGATGGATAATAATTATCTTAATCTTTCAACTATAGTGCCTAAATTAAAGTTAGCTTTGGGATGTTTTAAACAAGAGGAAGAGACAAGTTTGACATGGAAGAGAAGGAGGTGCATTTTCATGGATGACCATTCATTACTCTTGCAGCAGCAAAAAAATAGTAAACATAGCTTCTTAGCATATCCTGGTTGACTGTGATCTAGAAGAAGTAGTGGCTAATCTCTATGAAATGTCAATCTCCATATTAGAGAAACTTAAGGTGGTACATTCAAGAAAATTGTAACAAATTAGTCCAAAAGCTAAAGAAGAAATTCCTTCTCCTCTAAAGGCATAGGCTTTCATTCCACATTAGCAACCATGCATAGGTTGAGCCTCTTCATGCTAAAGAGATTGGAAAAATAAAGGAATCCACATCAAATCTAGGATTGAATGAACTCTTTAAAATGATTATTACATCATAGTTGTGGGAAACACTATTACAAGGGAAGGCCTTAACAAAAATGAGAAGAAAGGGCTTGAGAAAATTTGTTAAAATTAATTATATATCACATTTGAGCTCATAATAGTGGTAAATTGTGAAAGAAACCTTATTTTCCTACCAATGGGATAAGACATATGATGATTTTGTTTTATCTATGGAGAGAAATATGTCTTTGAAGCTCATAATTCTTTTACAGGTTAAACCTAATGTATTTTCTTTTTTATAAAAATGTTTTTGTCAAGGCTCCACATTCATCATACATACCATTATAATAGTTTATCTATTTTATACTTTTTAATTTCATGTCAAGCTTTTTGTATTCTTATAATTTTCTATTCTCTTTACTATTGAGAAGCTCATTGTATTGTCAAAAATTGTCGACGCGAGGCTAGAATGAAACAGACATTGAGAGATCTATGGAAGGTATAGTAAGACCCCACCTTCGTGCAAGGGTAAGATGGAAATAAATGAAGGCGGAGTGCCTTGAATGGTCTGCGCATAGATCAAACAAGGACTTCCCCTAGCATACGTTGTTGCGATGTACCAGGTTATACATAAACAGATGCAAACGAAAACATAAACGAATGTACGAAATGTAAGACAAAAACAAAATGTAAACAAAGATAATGGAAATTGTATCAAATGTAAATGGCATAAACAGAGAAAAATGGATGGAAAAATTGCAACTATATGTATTGATTGACGATTACAAAAAAATTGCACCGGTCAAAACGTAGTTGCGGATTGATTGCAAGGTAAAATTTAACCCTAATGTGAAGGGTGTATAGATGCTAGGAGATTGTAGGTTTCTGGTTGCAGGTGTGCAGCGTGACCAAAATTTCCCCGAGTGCTTAGTGTGACCAAGTCCGGGTAATGCCCAATCATACGAGATAATGATGATGAGATTTACCATCTCTCTAGATCTTGATGTCCCAAAATTTCCAACCCCTATTAAGTGGAAAAGATGGGTATTTATTGGACTTTCGGGTGTGGAACCTGGATCTGGAGGAAGATCTATGGCTGCAGGGTGAGAGAAATGCAAATCGGATGACAAGTATCTACATTTTGACCAGATGCATAGAATTTTACAATGTACAGGGTGCAGTGTGATCAAGATCTCTTACGCTGGCATGTGTAATCCATAACGTAAGAGCTTGATACACTGAAAAATGCAAGATGTACAAAGAATGTTAAAGTGCAAGAGTGGATCTGGATGCCTGGCCTTTAGATTTGTAGATCTGTATTTTTTTTCTTTGCCAAGGTCTCTAGCGTGTGTGGATCTGGCTCTGGTGTATCGACAGCATGTCCTGGTGTCAGCGTCTAGTGTCCAGAGTCCCAATGTGACCATCAGCATGTCCAATGTTTATGATGCATTTTGAGCCCATTTTTGACCTGTGAGACCCTTTTTTGGAGTGGATTTGCATGCCTAAGGTTGAGAGGGTTCTACACGTTTATTTTGGGCTGATTTGGAGGCTGTTTTGGCATACTTTTGGTTGGTCACGCTATGGTCATGCTGCCTAGCGTGACCTCAGTGTGACCAGGTGTTTATGCCCTGTTTTGAGCTAATTTTGGACGCGAATACCTATTTTTCAATGCTCAACTATTGCCTACTCTCCAAGGTGGTTTGGATGCTGAATTTGACTACATTTTGCTGCTATTTTGGTCATCTTTTGTTTGGTCACGCTTTGCAGCGTGACCTCAGTGTGACCTCAGCGTGACCAAGTTAAAATGACACATTTGAAGCTCAAATCTTGATTTTTTGAAGCATGAGAGTCAGTACAGTTGTTGCCTATCCCCTAGGGATTGAGTTCATGTTGATATTGGACCTGAAACTGCTTGATGTGCCCTATTTTTGGCTTGGTCATGCTATGATCAAGCTGTGCAGTGTGACCTCAGCATGAATAACTAAAAGTGGAATGTTTGAGGCCAAAATTCTGATTTTTTGGAGCCTGTGAACATGTACAATTATTGCCTAGCTCCTTAGAGTTGAATTCATGTCAAAATTTTGCCTAGAGGTGCCTGAATTAAGCTATTCTTGTTTGGTCACGTTGTGCATCATGACCTCAACATGAATAACTTAAAGTGGCTCAAGACATGTGATTTTGAGCTCAAATCTCAAGGTTCTAAAACCTGGGAGCTACAAGGGGCATTGGTGAAGCTCATGGAGGCTCTGTGTGCTCGAATCTAGGCTGTTTGGTAGTGATTTTGGGCCCCCAGAAGCTGGTCACGCTGTACACACACTAGTCTTATGCTAGGAAGTGTGACCATAGCGTGACCAAAGTCTATATAGAAAAAACCATGCATTTTAAGCCTGAAACCCTAGATTTTGAATGCCAGGAGTTAGAGCAATCGCCTATGGGAATTAGGGGAACTTTGCCTATTCAATTGTGTGTCGTTTCATGCCGTTTTGGAGGCTCTCAAGTTGGTCACACTATACTCATGTTTGGGAAGTAGCATGACTTAGCTTGAGTCCTGTCCAAAAGTATTAGGCAAAAATTTTATGGTGTTTTCATTGGCCCCTCTTTGTTGACACCTGGAGGAATCCACCCAAGAGGCATCAACAAAGAAGTACAAAACACTACGAGCAACTTGGCATTCAACACTGTCTATTGGGCACATGGTTGGATGTCATCGCATTATGTTCAGAAGTACATTGGGTTGGGAAATGAAGTTTTGAGATGCACGGGAAGCAAGTTGTAACTGTGGGATCAGGGATTGATCAAGGGAATTTTTTTTGTTTAACTGTGGGAGAGGAATGCTCTTGTGAATAAGTCATGTTGGTCCTTGTCGACAGCCAGTATCTAACAGACTTGGGACCAAGGCATGGGAGGTGCATCCTTTGGAGGAATGAGACTCTTGCATCATGTTTTAATAGATCCTGTTGTCAATAGCCAAAGCCATGCAATGAGGTGGTGCGTCATGATTGTTTGAGACATGAGTGTTTTCTTTCGAGACAACTGCCTTCTTGCCTGGGGCTTGTATGGGAAGATCCAATGGCCTTATGATGTATTTTGCTCTTTGATTTTTTTTATTTTTTATTTTTATTTTTATTTTTTATTTTTTGATCTTTTCTTTTTTTTTTCTTTTTATTATTTTTTTTGGAAAGAGCATTGTTTTCAGTGTTGTACTCATGCTCGTGTGCTTGTAGTTGTATCATCTGCTATGTTGTTTTGCAGGTTGCAACTACTTGGAGAGTCATGGTATGCAATAGTGTGGTTCAAGTTTTGTAGTGAATGGGATGTATCCAGGAGGTGTAACTGAGTAGAATAGGGAGAACATGTTGGAGGATAAGGGATGCATCAGGAACTGGGAATGTACTCATGAGTGGATTGATTAACCTAGTTGCATGTGTTGGGAACAATGTGGTACCTTGTCGCTATGATGAAGTGCATCTATGCATGAACACCTCAGAGTGTCATCCTACAAACACAACTCCAAGAAGACAAGAAAAACACAAGTGATGTTAGCTTAAACATTTCAGACCTGAATGCAGTTGGTGGAATGGAGCCACCGTGTGGAGCTTCAGGCAAGCAAAATATTGAACAACATTAGTTTTGTGCAGTAGGTTTTGATGAGCACAGGCAGTTGATATGTAGCAGTAAATCTATAGGCTAGTGATGATATTTCTAGTTTATAGTCTTAGCAGACTTTCATGGATTAGTTTTACATCATAACCTATTGGATGTTGTCAATTTATCGTCGTAGTAGATGATGCTATGCTAGTTTATAGTCTTGGTAGACTATGAAGAGGCAAGCTAGTTTATAGTCTTAGTAGACTATGGTGGATGAGTGTGGTGGTTTAATGTCATGCTAGACAAGTGCTAGTTTATTGTCATTTCAAACAAAGCTTTGTGATGTCAGTTTATCGTCATAACGTTAGGACGTTCTATGGTATCAGTTTACCATCATGATGCCAGGATGAATTTGTGGTATTAGTTTACCGTCATGATGCCAGGACAAATCTATGGTATCAGTTTACCATCATGATGCCAGGACGATTGCATACCTTAATTTTTTTAGACGTAGTACGGTTTGAGGTACATGTGATTTGTTGGATTAGCAAACTCATTGCCATTCATATCAACTAGTTTGAATGTCCCATTGTCGTATTCCTTAATAACCAAGTAAGGCCCTTCCTAGTTGATTGAGAATTTTTCCGAGTGTTCACAGACCATCTTGAGGACAAGGTCACCTTCTTTGATTGGATGCTTGTGTACATTGTGTTGATGTCGCCATCATTGTTGTTTTTTGTACCACTTGATTTGATCTAGCGTACTTGTACATTCCTCCTCCACCGAGTCAAGGTCAACAATGCACAATTCATCATTTTGACCTTCATTGAGGAGTCCAGAGAGAGTGATCTACAATGAGGGTACCTACAATTTTAAAGGTAAAATAGCTTCTGATCCATAAACAAGACTATAGGGTATTTTACCTGTGGACGTTCGATGCATCGTTTGATATGCCCATAGTGCATAAACTAGCTGTTCATGCCATCTTCTTTTGCTCTGATGAAGCATTTTATTGAGCACCATAATGATAGTTTTATTCATGGCCTCTACTTGACCATTGCTTTATGGGTAGTATGGTGATGAGAATGAGTTTTTGATGCCTAAGCTCATGCAGAAGTTTTTGGTTTTGGCATTGCTAAATTGTGGCCCGTTATCAGTGATTATGGCCATTGGAATACCAAAATGAGATACAATTTTCTCGAGTATAAAATTGCACACTTGTTTGGATGTGGTCTTCCTAAGGGGAATAGCTTCTACCCATTTTTTGAAGTATTTAGTCGGAATGATGTAGTGTCTTGCTTCCATGGCAAAGCACACCTCTAATCGGAATCCCCCTAGTACGCATCCTGCAAACAAAACAGAAAGAAAACCAAGAGAAACAACTATGATGCAAAATGAAGGCAAAGCTCCTACTTGCTGCGGACGTTGTTGAAGCTTTGGACATCTTTGCTGGTGTGCAATGTCCAAACTAGAAAGGCTAGCAGCGGTGTTAGCAACATCCACATGGAGTAGGTGGCATCAAAGGCACTAGGAGTTGTTGTGAATGCAGATGCTTAGGAATCCCCATTGAAGGCATGCATTCTCAGTTTAGCTATGAGATGGGCTACTCAACAGCTAAACGTCTCTTAAGCTCAAGGGCTGGCAAGGGCTAGAGGATAAGAATATTGTGGCTAGGTCACAATATTGCTAGAACTCCAGCAGCAGGTGCTGACCAAGGAAGCTACTGCCAGGGAAATGGATTGTGGTGACAGTAGGTCTAGAGGGTCAGCAAGATGTCATACGAAATCTCTAGGGGATAAGCAAGATGTCAGGAGCAGAGGCATTGCATATGTTTTAGAGGGTGTTTTCTTGGTGTCGTGAATTACATTCTAGAACTGCAACGTCCCGCCCCATGTTAGCACTATGCATGCTCGCTTGTTGTGTAATAGTCATAGATGCATGTTGGGGACATGCCACGACCCTAGTTTAAGGTCCTGGTAGATCATGATGTGTTGGTTTAAGGTCCTAGCAGACAGTTGTGCTAGTTTTAAGGTCCTAGCAGACTGTATGTGGCATTTTAACATCATAGCAGATGGTTGTTGTGCTAGTTTAAGGTCCTAGTAGACCACTATGCTAGTTTTTCATTGTAGCAGATAATGGATCGGCTAGTTTAACGTCGTAGTAGATAGTCTGTGCTAGTTTATAGTCATAGTGGACAGTATGTGCTAGTTTATAGTCATAGCAGACTATCTGTGTGCTAGTTTAAGGTCCTAGTACACTGTATGTGCCAGTTTAACATTGTAGCAGACTGTCTGTACCAGTTTATAGTCATAGAAGACTGTTTTGCCAGTTTTATGTCATAGCAGACGAGCTGTGCCATTTTTACGTCTTAGTGGACATGCTATGCTAGTTTTACATCTTAGCGGACGTGCTTACCTTTGTCAGTTTAACGTGGTAGTGGATGTTTGTTGAAGCTTTGCCAATTTTACATCATAGCAAACATTTTCTTATCTTCTTCATGCATTAGATGTAGTATGGCTTGAGGTACAAGTGATTCACTGGATTTGCAAACTCGTTGCCATCTATGTCTGCCAGCTTGAAAGCCCCATTCCCAAAGGCTTTTGTGACCATGTATAAACCTTCCCAATTGGCTAAGAATTTTTTCATATGCTCATGGGTAGCCTTGAGAACAATTTCTCCCTTCTATATTGGCCGTTCATGTGGATTTGCATGATGCTTTTACCTTTGCTTATTTTAATAATGCTCTATGCGACCTAGTGTCTGTACACGCTCCTCTTCTATTGAGTCAAGGTTGATGATCCTTGACTCGTTGTTCTGGGCCTCACTCATGACATCAGATAGGATAATCCGAAGTGATGGTACCTGAAACTCAAGAGGTAACACAGCTTCAGATCCATAAATAAGACTATAAGGTGTCTTACATGTTGCATTCCTACATGTTGTCCTATAAGCCCACAACACATAGAGGATTTGCTCATGCCATCGTCTCTTGCTATTGTTAAGCATTTTCTTTAGCAAGTTGATGATGGACTTGTTTGTAGCCTCTGCTTATCCATTCACCTACGAGTAGTATGGTGAGGAGAATGATTTCCTAATGCCAAGATTGTTGTAGAAGGTTTGGGTTTCCGCACTGCTAAACTGTGGCCCGTTGTCGGTCACAATGGTCATTGGAAGCCCAAACCTTATCACGATGTTGTCTAGGATGAAGTATTGTAATCTTTATTCGAGCAAATATTGTACCTGAACACAAGTTTGTGTACGGAAATAAAGACGAACTGTTGGATAAACCTTGTAGTGCATGGATTAAGCTAATTAGGATTTTAATTACTGTTATTTATTGTTTATCGTTTAAATGCTTTATTATTTAATTAAATCTATCTCAACCCTTCTCTCATAGTTAAGTGCATTCAGTACGACCACTTCGAGCAAGTGCGTTACGCTTGGTAATCCCAGTAATGAATAGCATTTGGTAACCAAGGTTGCATTGGTGCAGGGTGTGAACGGTAAGTGGGAATGGATGCTGATGCTAGGTTAATTAAGGCTTAGTTAGTTAGTTAAAGTTAGTTAATTAGTCTCTTCACCCTTTACCTCATTAGCATAGGAGATAAAACATAAAAGCTATAAAAATCACATACCTTAGACTTACTTAACCATACAACCGTGACAACTACAAGTAAGTCTGGGAAGATAATGATTGATTAACCTTAAGTGTTCCATGAGGTGTGTAGGCACTTAGTCTACGGAATTCGACCAAATCGTGCGTGTAACGCTTGTATTTGTATGGTTGAGTGTAGGGGTACCTCACCACTCATCATTGGCACCGTTGCCAGGGACTAAGTGTTTGTGCACTAAGTAGAACATAGGAAATTATCCACATCGTTGGGAAGATAAAACGAACCCTTAGGGTTAATCATACGAAAAATAACATAACAACAAACAACACACTAAATTAAACTAAGATGTCTTCTTCTCATAAGAGCACTTCACCACCTAGGGATCATACAAGAGAGTCAGTAATCCAACATGCATAATCGAGAACCGTCAATTCCTCAACAGCATCAAGTGGTATATACTCATCTTGATGAGTATATACCCGATTTCATTTTTATCCTCCATCAGGATGAACAATTGCATTGGAGAGATTTTCAAGGTAACATGGTGTTACCTCCAGATCGTGCAGTCCCCAACATGCTCCTCCGTGCTCTAGCACAGATAGGCATGATGCAGCTATAGGTTGAATACGTTGTAGGTGATTTTGACACAAGGGATTACTATCCCACAACAACGCAACATTTAAGGAACTTGTGGAGAGCCACCGTACATTGTTGAAGGACAAAGGGATCCTGCACGTCCTAAGAGAAATCAAAGATGGTGAACCCATTATAACAGGTTCTCTATTGAATGATGTTCCCCCTCCTAATGATGGTGAGGAGGTAGGGTATCAGAACTTATGCTCCATGATTCATAACCCTGGTTTTGATACTCATGAATACCAAGTGTTCATTGAGGGAACAAAAACACATGATAAGGATGGGAACTTGGATCATCATCACGATTGGGACCGTAGCCATTGAAGAGAAGGTAAGAAACATCATCATGGAAATGGTTCTCCTTCTTCTTCCCCTTCATCACATCATTCACCCTCTCCTTCCACATCAGGACGTAGCCACAGAGAGAATAATGGTGAGGATAAGGGTAAGCAAGATGAGAACCCTCGACACGAGAGCCGAGAAAGAGGATGAGGGCACTCTAGGGAGTCAAGGCATGAAAGAAGGAAAAGTAGGGAACAACGTAGGCATCATAGACTTCATGAGAGAGATGATCATGATGAACCCCTACTAGCAACCCGGAGTATGTTAGACATTACAGAGGTAGTTAGGATAGCTATAAGGCATCAAAAAGACAATCGAATCAAGATACTTGACATGAATAATATTCCTCGATTTGAGGGAGGATACAACGCTGATCCGCAAAACCATTTATAGGCATTTCATGATGCCTATGCCTTGCTAAATATCAAGAATGAGTGGTAGAAACTAAAGTTGTTCCCTACGACACTCATAAAAGAAGCAGATAGTTGGTACCGGTCCTTAGAGCTAGAAACAATTAGGAGGTGGAGTACAATGTTAGAATAATTCAACGATAAATATCAAACATACTCCAGAGTGTCCAATTTGCATAAATAGATCCAAGGATGGAAACAGGATAATCATGAACTCTTGGATGCTGCCATGGGCTGATACTATGCATTACTACATTGTTTCCCGGGCCATGGTTATGCACAACGGGATCAACTCCACCACCTTGTAGATGGGCTAAGGTATGAAACTAGGAGAACCCTTGGGACATATGCCCAAAGGAGATTATCCAAACTTAAGTCCAATGAGGTGCATAGACTGTTGGAGCAAGTAGCTAAAGAAGAAGGGGAGCTATGCAAATGAGAGAGTGTGGAAGAATATAACCGTGACCCCTCCCTTCGAAAGAAGGGAGTGAGATTCTACGATGAAGAGGACGAGTCACCACTCGAGGAGTTGGTGAATAGAAAAAACCTTACCACTTCAAAAGCTAACAATAGAAGTGTTGACTAAGGTAGATGAAATATGAAGCTCCTTAGACAGTAAAATTGAAACTATCTTGAAAATCGTAGAGGAGTCTAAGGAGGAACGAAGTAGTGACCAAGACAAGAAAAAGTAGAGAGATTTAGGCCATGCATGTGACAAGGGTAAGGGAAAAATGACTATCGCCGATGAGGTTGTGGATTCGGACACAGAAAATGATAGTGGATGTGAGATCTGCCAATATGACCATCTTAAGAGATGTTGTCCAATCATCTCACATCTACAAGAGTCTGGGGTGCATGCACTCAACCCAAGACTTAACTGACGACAAGCACCCTGAAGGTTACCTTCTCCCCAAGGTAACCGGAAGCAGTTCCACCAACCATTAACATATTATCCAAGTGGAACTCTGTCACAACCTATCAGGCAACATCAGTAGTGGCAACACTCACAGTCATGGGGGATGCCACCGCCTAGACAACAATACCCTTACTAGCAACCAGACCTGTATGGCTATTATGTACAATAGCCTGTTTCTCCAAGTGACTCTAAGGATCATGTAACTCCACAACATCTCTACCAAGTTCAGGAGTATTTTAGGACTCCTTCTCCTATGGGAGACACTCCACATGCATACCATCCTTTCAATCCATCCACCACTCTTACACCGGTAGTTCCACTATTGCCTGCTCCAATAATGCAAGGGAAACTCCCCACTCAACTGCAGCAACATAATGCTATGAGAGCCATAACCTTGAACCTGCTACTAGTTCTAGAAATTGTATAAAGAGAAGCCCTTTCTTCAGAACTAGAAGCCCAAATAATCTCTCACAACCACAAGCGATTGAGTCTGTACTCGCTCCTCTAACAAGTAAGGATTCAAAGCTCCCTTCAACCCAACAACAGAGCTTAACGCATATGGTTATGTTAACACATACTGTTATCAACTGGGTTAAGGTAGGCCACCTTCCCAAGAAACTCTCTGATCCTAGAAGTTCCTTAATCTACCTCTAAGTCACCAGGAAAGAACCACATAAGGCTCTTCTTGACTCAGGTTCTGGAGTCAACTTAATCTCACGAGAAATGTATCAAGCCTGGAACCTGCCCCAACTCAAGAAGAGCAATATTCAACTAGAGTTGGTTGACCAGTCCATCACCATTCCCTTGGGATTGGTGGGGGACATCATTACCACTATGTGTGGTTGGTCATACCCAGCTGATTTCCTGGTGATAGAAGTCAACAGTAACAACGGCACCTTCCCAATTATAATGGAAAGGACATGGTTGAGTATAGTAGACGCATGCCTAGGGACCTATGATCTTTCCTTGGAAATATCTAAGGAAAATATTTATGGAAAGATTGAGAAGAAGAAAGTTCCATGCATCACATATAGTGAGTTAGAGGGTGATGACATGGAGGAATGCTCAACATCTCCTGCATGCAACTGGTATGCCCAAGAAAGACAGATACAACGGTGCCTGTATGTAGCAACCACACAACGAGAGAACACCTAGTGATTGACAACTGATCAGGAAAGTAGCCCACCAACATGCATGGAATGAACTAGGAAAAAAACTCATGCCTATAATGAAGGCATAGATACATTGGAGTATGAGCGTCGTTGACTTCCACCCCTTAACTGAAACACCCCAAAAAATGCAAGGTCATTCTCGCTTCATCAAGCATTGCAGTTCACACAACACCATGGTAGTTCTTCAGGAGGAGAACGTTCTGAGTTCAGGCTGGCCATTTCAGCAAATTTTCTACTTTAGGTGAAAACAGGCACTATGGATCATCCTGCTTGCCCATCTAAGTAATTTGCCCAATCAGAAGCCTGCTCAGAAATGATGCGTGGAGTTGGCAGCAACATTCTGGATGTGTGAAATAATTCAGCAAGTTTTCTAAGTCATGGAGTTTGCTACGCTACGCTACACCTCGCTATGTAGCGTAGCAAGCTTTAGAAGATGATTGCAGAATGAAGTGCTACACTATGCTACATGACGTAGTGTAGCATGGCAACGGCTTCATAGTTGGTCCCCTTGCCTAATTTCAAGACCTACAACAATGTTCCTTTCTATCAGGAAACGGTGAACCATGTTTGCTACTACGCTATGCTGAGCTACATGGCGCAACGAGGTGTAGCAATCCTATGGAAGAGACAGAAGGTAGCTCAAAGGGTAGAATCAATGAAGTTTGCAAGTCTTGCATCGCAAGAAGAAAAGTTTGCAAGTCAGCAAAGCTTTTGCGACTAAGGGTAGTTGCTACGCTACGTAGCGTAGCATAGCATAGCAAGTATGCAACACATGTAGAAGAACGCATGACAAGGTGCTACGCTACACCAAGCATGCTATGCTACAAAGCATAGTAGGGCATGTAGGTGGTTGTGCGACATCAATGCACTTCACCTAATTAGACCATTAGCATACTTCTCCAAACGCTGATGGCGCAATTACGGCATGGCAAGCTCACAGTTATGGCATGAAAGGTTCCCATTACAATGGTCTTGTAGGTCCAATGGTCACACATGGCACGTGTGGCACTAGCAAGTCAACATGGCCCAAGGCACGTGGCATCCAAACCATCTCTTTTGCATATCCTTGGTCCTATAAATACCCCAACAAGCGACATTCAAAGGGCTCGGTTCAGTTTGCACTTTTTTGTTAAGTATCCTATTCTTTTTCCTCTAGCATTCAAGTTCTCTTCCTGGCATGTTGTAACAATCAAGCGTTGTAAGCTTTCTATTTGACACTGTAAACACTTAGCATTTTTAGCTGGTATTCTGCTTTATCCCCTTTCTACCACCTTGTTAAAATCACTCACACTGTCAACACCTGAGTCTACACCCAAGTGCACAACCTATTTTGCTTGACACATCCTGGTCACTCTCAAGATCTCTGCACTCTACCATGTGGTGCAATCGACTGTATCCACCTTGACAAAGCAAGCTTGTAGCTTTGGAGCGATGCATTTTTCTAACTGCATTTTACTTTGTTTCTTATTTATTGCTACGTTTTGCACTATTTTCCTACTTTATTTACTTTCAAGCATTACTTCGCATTTCTATTCCTGTTTTAAAAATATATGTTGCAAAAGGCTATATAGACACTAATTAAATTCCTATTTGATCGACCAAACCGTTCAGGGGGCCCCATATTTGCACACACCTAGCATGGCCCTCCCACGGGTACCGGGTCGAAACTGTCGCTCCTGCCGACCACTCGGTGTTTTCTAGCCACTGAAGTTTTCAGTCACTATAGTTTTCTGGTGCTAGAAGGAGGGCCTTTTGGTGCCTTTTTCATGTGTCACGGTAGTTCTGTGAGCCTTCTGCACCCTGATACGCATAAGTGTAAATGTGACACCCTTTTACAGTTGTTTGTGCTTTGTGCAGTGCAGATCAGTCACCTCAACGGTTCCTTAGGAGCCCTACAGAACACAAGGCCTCCGATCGCCGTCTAACTAGCTCGTTTTATGATTTTCTTGCATGCGTTTTGTACGCCATCGCATGTGGTATAGACCAGTCGCTTCGACGGTCCCTCAGGGATCCTATGAGATGCAAAGCCTTCTTGATCGCTAGTTAGCTTGCCCGTCTTATGGTTGTCTTGCATGCGTTTTGTACCCCATCTCAAGGGGTACTGACTGGTCACTTCGATGGTCCCTCGGGGATCCTGCAAGACGCCAAGAGTTCTTATTAGCTTGCTTGTCTTACGGTAGTCTTGTAAGCCTTGTATACCCTGATACACATTACCGTAGACTTGACACCCATCTGTGGTTGTTTACGCGTTGTGTAGTGTAGATTGGTCACCTCGACGATTCCTTGGGAATCCTACGAGACATAAAGCCTCTGATGACTAGTTGACTAGCCTCCCTTCTTATGGTAGTCTTGCATGTGCTCTACATCCTAGCTCACACAGGCGTAAACATGACACCCTTTTGTAGTTTCTTACACCTTGTGTGGTGTAGGTCGGTTGCCTCGATGGTTCCTCTGGAATCCAGCAAGACGTAAAGCCTTCTTTTTGATATTTTTTGATTCCCTTGTTCATTCACACTCTTTTGCATAACGTTTTCGATTTTCTGCATAACTACTTGCTTGACAATGGCTTTTCCAATTACTACCACTAATGCATTCAACGTCGAAGTTCCCTTCAACATCGAAGTTCCCTTCAACGTTGAAGTTCCCATCACGGTTCAAGGCACTACTGGTGTTGAACAACCGCTAAATCCAACACTGGAAACACGTCGATCTCTTAGAGTCCAAAACCAAGAACCTAAGGGATTGGCCCAACAACATGAGCGTTATAGCTTCCTCTATGCAAAGGTGCAGGAAAATATGCCCTTGGATTTACACAAACTCAAAGAAAAACGGAGCTTCAAGTTTGCTTACTGCAACGCGAAGGAATTTGTTCCTACTTCCAGCATTTCGTTGCCTTTAACACAAGTATATCAAAGGCTTCTAGACAAAATAATCTAGTTGTCTAGGCTTAGGAAGCAACAGGACATAGCATACAACCAAGATGACACCTTTCAAGATGGACAAGAGGAACTTGATTCCTAATCTGACGAGGGAGGTCAGACTAACCTCATTCCTATCTGTCCTACCCAGTCCTTTTGGGCCAACCTGTTGTCTATTACTGCTCCCTTTGCCATCACGCCTACACTTCCGTAGCCTACAATTGTGACTACAATGGGTAGCTATGCCACATTCCCAATGTATCTTCACCCTTATTCCCCTATTGCATTTGCAGCAACCATGCCTCCACAGATTGTTCATCAGCACATTCCTGTAGTGCATAACACACCAATCACAGCTACCCTACCACATGTTCATACTGTACCTACTTCATAATCATACATAACTTCCATGCCAATTCCTATGCTAGCATCTATTCCACCCACCGTGGTGAGCCCAAGCCCATCCACATGGTGGACTCCATTCGCTTCTTCGTCTACTCTACAACTGTCATAGATGTCTCACTACATTCATCCTCAGACCTAGCAAAAGCCGTAAAAGGTACATCCTAACACGGGGCCATGGTCTATCCCATCGGTGACTCAAATCGTCTATTTGGAAGCTCAACCTGTTGTTGCTGCTCCAACAGCACCACCTACTAGGTGGTGGATAGCGCAAGTCGCACCTTTAATGGGGGTGGTTCCAACGGTGCCATTAATGGGTCAAGCCACTACCCCCTCCACGTCACAGATGGGGGCTACCTTAGCAGTTCCCCAACCATCTACAACATCATTGGGTCTGGATCAAGTATTTCAGCTTACCCAGATCCTCACTGAGGAAATAAAACGCCTCAAAGCTATTGGGTCCAACACAGTACAAGTCATGGACTTTTACCAGGATGACCTCATCAGCCCTGCAATCCCTGCTTTGATGTTACCCCCAGGGATGTCTCTCTCACACATCATGAAGTACGATGGGGAGGGAGATCCCAACAAGCATCTTGTTACCTTCAGGTCTGAGTCTTTGCTATCGCAACAATGGCTGCACATGATCATTCATGTCTTCACCATGTCCCTAGCTGGGAAAGCCTTAGATTGGTACCGCGCATTGCCACGCTCATCCATTTCAACCTTGGAAGAACTCCTGACCCAGTTCGTGACACGCTTCAAGTACAACTTGAAGCCAGAAACCATGTTGGATCAGTTAATGAGCGTGAAGCAAGACTTGCTAGAACCAGTCCAAAAATTCATTCAACGTTGGAGCGCAACCCTTAACAAAATCCGTGAGCCCATCACGGAGGCCCACTTACTAGCCATATTAAGGGTGCAGTAAATGACTTCATCAAGTTCAAACTGTACTACCTTGCTCCTAGATCTCTTAGTCATGCTTTCACTTAGACTAAGAGCATATAGGACGCGGCCGAGGCAAGCAAATACCCAGCCTACATCGCTTACAAAAATACCTTCGCAAAGAAGGAAAAGTGTAAAGCCCCAACAATCACGGTAGCCACTGTGGCAACAGAGGCCAAGCCCAAACCTAGCAACAATGGTAGCAAGAATAAAAAGAAACTAGCCATACCCACGGCTAACCTTGGGCCCAAACCAAGCTAAGTGCCGTGACCTGCTACACCTACACCTGAGACATCTGCATACACCAAACCCAACCTTGAGTGCAAAGACCGTTCAAAGTACACCCCACTACCTCTCAAGCCTTCAGAACTCCTGAAGCAATTGTTGGCAGTGGGATACATCCAACACAAGCAGATGTCAGAAGAAGAAAACATGAGACATCAACACTACTGTGAGCTTCTTAAGAATCCCTCTTTGACCCTGCCCAATGAGCCTCCAGTTCCTAAGGATTTCAGGCTAGACAGGTTTTGTGACTACCACCAACAATGTGGTCACAACATGGATTATTGTCTATCGTTGCAGGATGACATCCAAAGATTAATCGACCTGGGGAAGCTAGTGCTGGATGAAAGTAACCTAGTATACCCTGAAAACCAATCTATGTATGTCTACATAGATCCCCTCAATGCCAACAATGTTGGTTACGTCATCAACATTATCGACATTGATAGTGATCCCATGCCACCCCGCTAGCCATTTGTGATCCGTGTGCCTCAACATGGGGCACTAGCACCACCAGTGGTTGGTCTAAGCTCATAGCAGCCGTTTATCTTGAAAGTCCCACCACGAGCATCCACCTTTACATCACCTTCTAGCAAAACCACGTGATCCCGTCCGTTAGCACCTCTAGCTCCATTCGTCATCAAGGGACCGATGCCTTCAATGGTCCCTATCTTGCGCAACAAACCTGAATAGCCTCCTCGCCCCACAAGGTGACAAGTCCACTTTGTGGGTGAGACATCAAAGGGAAGTACCGTTAATGGTATCCCCAAGCCTACATCTTTGCCCCTTGCATCTGCATCTTTACCCCCAAATATGAAGGTTGACATGACTACGCAGCCTACATCACCTTGTCGACAAGGATCTAAACCCAGATCCGAGGTTGCCTCTCCTTGGGAGATTCATCTTCTAGGATGAATTGAAGAGGAGGAAAGTGTCAAACAAGGGGGAAACCAAGACCTTCTGGACACCCTCATCCAGGTCAAACAAGCTCTAAAGTAGAAAAACACTACATTGAGCTTGTACGACCTCATCATGACATCTGTACCCCACTGAGAGACTCTAGTCCCCATGTTAACGATGATTTCGGTCGACGAGAACATGCCAGCGAGAGAGGAAGCGATCCATTCGATCATGCTTCCCTTTGTACCCATGGAGTTCGTGACACCTCAATCAACTTTCAGTAATGAANTAGATCAAACCCACAATGACATCATGTTTGAGGTCCTTCAATGGGACACGCATCCTAGTGAAGGGCACAGTCCACGTAAACTTCGTAGCAAGGGACCAGTTCCCCATAAACGCAACGTTCATGGTGGTCGAGGAAATGCCCGGGTTTAACCTGATCTTGGGAAGATCATCATTAGCAAAACTTAGGGTTTTCTCCTCACCTATACACCAGGAAATCCACTTACCATACACAGGCAGGGAGGTGGTGATCTGTGGTGACGAAGTAGCAATGCAAGCAATTAGTAACGTAGACATGGAGCAGGGCTCATAGGTCATAACCTCTGAGAGTGAGGCACCTATTCACACATGCATTAACCATCCAATGGAAGGATCGGCCCAGTGAGCTGACTCCCAAATCAAAAATGCATGGGTTGAGTTGCCCTTCCAAGCAGAGGACAACCATGTGAATGAGGGCCCTGGCGAAACACCTCGGCCTTACATTCCGATCAACCCACGATAGTTCAAGAGGCAGCTATGCATAACATAGAAACCCTACTGCTTTAGGCCTAGTTGCCATCCCTTGTACATTCGATGCTTCTTGGCTTTGTTAACATGTTGTCCTTTCAGCATGCTACGCTACGGCCCAAAATGGCCTAAAACTAGCATCGTTGCTTTCTGTTTTGATAACATGCCGTCCTTTTGGCATGCTACAGTATGGCCCAAAATGGCCTAAAAACTAGCATCATTGCTTTTTGCTTTGTTAATGTACTATCTCTTTTGGCAATGTCCCGAAATGGCCTAAAACTAGCATTGTTGCTTTTCTCTTTTTTAACATATAATCCTTTTGGCATGTTACGCAATGGCCCGAAACAGCCCAAAACTAGCAATAGCCCGAAATGGCCTAAAAATAGCATACGAGAGCATGAAAAATTTACATAATATACAAGTTAATGCAAAGTCAGCTTCTTTTCTAAATTTTTTCATTTCATTCAAAACTTTTTCCTATTGGCAATGTTTGCGAAACTTTTACAAAAATTTCAAAATTTCAGCATTTCAAAATTCCAAAAATTTCAAAAAGAAAATCCCATGCTATTATGGGTTGTCTCTGTTTGCATCGCCTTCGCCACTCACCCCCACTTCATCTACTTGTGCATCATCCTCGCATGTGTTGCCTCCTGCTGGTTCTTCATCCCTTTCCTCTATGGGCCTTACACCCTCATCTAGAGCCTACATCATAGAAATGAAGTAGTCAGTTAGGGCAAAAAGCGCAAACTATAACATAGCGTGAGCATCTACATAGTAAAGCGACTAACTGGAGAAGGGCCTGCGTCAGTCTCACAAGGTATCCGGTCCAGATCGAGCCTGAGGCGATGCTAGATCTCCTCTGTTGTGATGTCCATCCAACGCCTGTTGCTAGGTTCAGCATTCGTAGCAGCGACTTTCTCCCTTTCCATGGTCATCCATCTTAGAGGTCCTGGGGAAAGGGGGCGGTTGCGGTCTCTCCCGTAGGAAGGTCCACTTTCAAGTCAGGAGACTCCATAACCTTTACCTGCTCTTTGAACTTAGCATAGTCCTCAGTAGTGTTGATGGCATTCACAAATGCTTCATATGTGAATGCCTCCATAGCAGCGCCTTTGTATAGTTTTCGATGGGTGTTGTTCTCTAGCTTGTACATATGTTTGTGGTTTCGCTAGATTTGCCTCCATTCAAAAATCTTGGCACTAATATCCTTCATGTCTTGACACTTCTGGACTAGCAAGTCCATTTGCATTTATTGTTCAATTATCTCATGAGTGGATTCAATGTTCTGATGAACAATAGTCCAAAACCTAGCATAGTCATCTACAGCCTTATGCTAGTCCTCAACATCAGGGTTATGGTTTACGAGGAACTTGTTCCTCAACCTGAGATCCTCCACCTCAGTGACTAGGTCGACCTTTCTTTACTCAGCCCTTTGGACCCATTTCCACAGGTCCTCATTGACGTGCTTATATTGCCACAGGGAGCATGGTAAGTGCAAGACGCACTTGTAAGCCTCTTCGAACGTGTGACGAGGAACCTCAATCACGTCAGGTGAGAGTGTAGGCACGGCGCCAACTTTTATAGGTTGTGTCGGGTCCCATTTGAGCCAAGAGGTTGCCTCGACACAAAGAATGTAGCAATCACATTAGCATAGAAAAATTAACAAACTCAAAAGTTTTAGGCATAATACTACTACTTACCCGTGCTAGGGTCCACCTGCTAGAGGCATTTGATATGTCATCAACAAGTCCTTGCACAAACATAAACTTGTCAAGGATCTTGACCCATGACTTCACACAAATCGGAGGGGTTCCTGCGACATCAACAGTAGCACCTGTTACATGACTAAGCATATCAGCAATGGCCAAAATGGACTATGATAAGGCATACATAGCACCCAACTCACCAGTGCCCGACTGTGGTCTTTCTTCTTGTTGATGCAAGACGATTACGGTAGCCTCGGTGGAGGGCCCTGCCAAGTCTATACGAGCCCCTTCCCCATGCGTTGGTGCTTTTCCTTTTAGAAGACTAGCATCTTTTTTATTCAAGGAAGGTGCCTCTTCATTGGTAGGCTTCCTAATGACGAGAGCCCCTACCCTAGAGACAGGAGCTTCCTTATTCTTAACTGGGGCCCTGTCCTCTAAAACTAGGGCCTTCACATCTTTATTTGTTGTCCCTGTCCTAAGGGCCAACACTTCTTTTTCGCTTTCCTCTTCTTCTTCTTCTTCCTTTGTAAAGAAGCATGTTTGCATCAGTTCAAAACAAGTGAGCTCAAAACAAGTGCTACACTACGCTACACTGCCTAACATAGCATAGCGTAGCAAATAATAGCAAAGTAAGCATTACATGAAAATGTTTACCAATGGGGGGTTGCGTCCTCTATAGCTTAAGCTGTAGTCCTCGTCCCTCCTCTTCCTCAACGTGAAGGTTTTCCCTGACTAGGGGAGGCCTCTTCTTTTGCAACTCCTTGGGCATAGTCTCAGCTATGAGACACTTTCCCCGCGTCATGCTACCGGCTATAGCAAGGGACATCTCTCCTACACTGTCTTGGCCATGAACACTATGAGCCACCAAATCCTTGGTCGTTACAGACAACGACTCCTTGATTAATTTTGGGGGATCCTGGGCTCGCATGGTATGGAGGATTTGGTGAATCCACGGCCTGGGAATCTAGTCACGATCTTGGATGGCCCAGACTCCATCCTCCTGGACCACCAGAAACTCCACGAAGCACTTTAGATAGCCTATGTAGAAGGCATAGTGTATGTTGGAGCGGGACTCTGTTTGCTCACAGAGTCCCAAAATCTCAGCTTGCAAGCCCTTACATAGGAAACTAGCCTAGTTGTAATGGGCCCCTTCCTCCATAACCTCCTGCATTATCAAGGCCTGCTCAAGCCCCAGGACCTTCCCTTGGGTGAGTAGTTGGGGGAATGCACAGGCACGAAAGATCGGGTAAATCTCCATGGCAGGGCCATCCTTAAGCTTATCCATGGGAACCCTTTTCACTCCTTAATGAGCCTTAACCACTCCTCGATATTCTTCTTCTAAAGGATCAACTCCTACTTGCTCCTCGACCCTATGGGGATGCCTTTAGCAAGAACACCAAACAGGTCCGTAAACAACTAGTCATTGATTTCAATGACCACTCGAACACCTCGTACGCGCATGCAAAAATGGCCCACCCTCTTAGAAAAGGAGTTGACCAGGGAAAGCATCTTGGCTGTAGGAATGCTCGAATTTGGGGCTAGGAACAAATCCATAAGCGCCATCTTTTGGATGTTCTTGATCAAGGCGTTCGAGGCCCCCTGGTCTAGCCAGTTCTAGCTCGCCACTACTTCATCATATTTGAAGTAGATGTTGGTCCCCTGTGTCTCGGCGGTTACCATCGTCACCTCCAGGGGCTTCTTTGCTCCTGCACCAGTTTTCACTAAGAAAGCTTAGCATAACAACACAAGAAATACAAGGATTGCAAAAACACTTGAGCATGTAACACCTACTGTTTAACCCACTGGGTCTATATGGTAACGGGAATAGCGGGAGTTTAACCATGGCCTCTTCAACCATGACTAGCTTGAAGGGTTCTTCCCACTCCTTATCTAGCTAACCCTTCTCCTTACACTGGTTGTAGGGAATATGAAACATGCTAGGATATGTATGGTATTCTCTATTGCACTGATTGATGACACCCATCCACAAGTTCTTGGCAAAAGAGAACTCCTATAGGGATAGCTGTGCTATAGTCAGCAGACCCTGATTGGTCATGAACCCCATCATCATTGATAAAGAACCTAGTGACAAACACATACCAAGTAGCATTTGACCAGTATGGCCAACGTTGCACAATGCAGTGGAGCAAGGATGCAAAAAACTCACCCACCAGCACAATAGATAGTCCCATGTGGGTTCTGAAAGCATGTCTCCATGTAACGTGCAAGGAACAATGTGTTGTATTGGTGATAGTAGTTGTATTCTGACATGTCCTAGATCCAAGCTAAACGCCTCAACCCTGTTGAGTGTTGGCTGGATCCCTCTCCTTGCCTGCTCATGATTGCCCCATCGGTAAAATATCTCAGGATGCCCCAACTTGCCCTTGGCAACATGGCTTCTATTATGTCGAATGACTCCTTCTCCTCTAGGGAAGACCAAACGATCACACTAAAGTGGTCAAGAAGAAATTGCAAGAAGTCCTATGCCCCTTTCCTAAACTAGACCGCTCACTCCCCCAAACATATCTGGGGAGGAGGAGTGTTGGCCATAGGTCTTCTTACATGGCACAAGACCCCTCTAATTTCCAAAATGATCAACCTGGGCCTTGGTCCTGCCTTGCACAACACAATCAACGAATCTTAGCATAATACTTAAGGGCAATACACGTGCAACATAGCAATGTCTGGCAGTCCATATATATAGTGTAGCATAAGTCTCTACCCATACATAGCGTAGCAAGGGCGTGAAAGCCTAGCATAGAAAGAACATGCAAATAACTTAGTGTAGCAGCAAAAAAATTTACAACATGCCCTAATAAAACACATGTCACGTTGCCGCATCACACATGGCCTAGCCATCCCAAGGGTTTTACCTTATGGCATGCTAGGGTCATGCAACTTAAACTACCATAGCCCCTGTGATTATGACAACCGCAGTGGTGGTGGTCTCAGTAGCCTTATATGCAACCACAATGTAACATTTATGCATTTTCCACAACCAAAATAGCGACCGCAGCGATGCAAAGGCCAAAAATGATGCAACCATAGAAAACACAGGTAGCCAAGAATGGACACAAAACAACATAAAGAGCAAAAAAAAAAGTGAAGAAGACATAGTAACCTACTGGGTCAATGGTGTGCTCTTCCGTGCCACAACAAGCACTTGTGGTGCATACCCTAGGGTCTTTTTCACATCCTCAACCTTTGCAAGCACTAGATGAGTCTTAGGAGCCATTGTCCTGCTTGCAGATTTACACCTTTTGCTAGAGAAACTCGCCTCGCTAGTCGATTAACGCAATTGCTTTGCACTCTGAAATCGCCTTGTGATCCAATATGGGCTCTGTGCTCTTACGATGAAAATGGAAAAATTTCCAAGGTTTAACCTGTATTTATGGTCGTAATGACAAGATGGAAAAACTTACCTCTCTCTCTCTCTGATTAATGCAGAGTGCATCGTATAGCGTAGCATGCTTACCATGACATTGTAGCACTATTAGCATTAAATCCTTGACATGCTTCAAGCCAACTACTTTCCTTCTTGAAAACAAACAAAATATATTTGTTTTCGATTAAGGGTTCGAAAAGACCTTAAACTAGTAATCTTAGCATTGTTGCACCCCTAAGGGTCTAAAAAGACCCTAGATTAGCAGTTTCAACCTATTGCATTCGTGGTCCGCAATGACGTTAAACTAACAATACCACATGCTTACATCAGTGGTTATCTCATCTTCTTCCACATAGGCAGTATCACAATTTCTAGTGGTTTCATGCTTTCATTTTTTCATTTTCAATTCGATACTTCTCATACTCGCAATTTCCTATTTCGCATACTATCATTTTTATGTTACAATCTTGCAGTCCGAAATGACATTAAACTAGCAGTTTGGCATTTGCATATCGACAGTTGCCCAGCTTCATACCTTACATCAGCAATTTTACATCTTTAGCAATTTTACATCTTTAGCAATTCTACACTCTTGTGCCTTGGTGGTCTGTCATGACCCTAAACTAGTAAGCTTTCACTCTTTACATTATCACACTTCATAAGTTGCATCTCGTAGTTACTTTGCAAATTTTGGTTACACACAATCTCTTCCAACAGACGCCTCTTAACCAAGCTTTCATCTTATGATGGCAGGTCAAGCAAGAAATGGAAATCCATCGTGACCTTTCCACACCTTTAACGCTAGCAGGGCCACAAGGAAATCTTGCAAGACAGTTGAACCCCAACATGATCAACTAGGAGTTGACCTCAACTAGCACTATAGCATCTTTAGAAGCATCCCCAGATTAGCCAAAGCATTTAGTCCAAGCCCTAGACTTAGAGGCTGGGGATGTAATCAAGGACCCTCTCATCAAGACGCCCATCACCATGTTAAAGGGGGAGGTGAAAACATTAAGAGTCAACTCCCTCCTAGACACACAAACGCACAAAAGCCTAAATAAGATTATGCAAGACAACATCAATGTCTTCGAATGGTCGTATAGCGACATGCTAGGTCTAGACTTGCGGCTGATTTAGCACAACATCGTCCTAGATCCACACATAAAGGCATTCAAGCAGAAAGCTCACAAAGTTAAGTTGAAAACCACATTAGCCGTGAGGGATGAAATCACTAAGCTATACCAAGCAAGCTTCATCCGCGTGGTTAACTACTCAGAGTGGTTATCCAATGTCGTTGTGGTTTCGAAGAAAATGGGAGGGATACAGATCTGTATAGACTTCTGGGACTTGAACAAGGCAACGATCAAAGACAACTTCCCACTTCCAAGCATTGATCAGCTCATTGACACCACGGTTTGCCATGCTTTGCTATCCTTTATGGATGGTTTCTCTGGATAAAACCAAATCTGCATTAACCCAGAGCACCAATTGTCAACAACCTCCATGATCCCATGGGGGACCTTCTGTGATACCATGATTCCCTTCGGGCTTAAGAATGCTGGAGCAACCTACCAGCAAGCCATGACTTACATTTTCAGTGACTACATCCTAGAAACATTAAACAACTACATGGATGATATAGTAGTCAGGTCCAAGGAGGTAGTTGATCACCCACACGATCTAGGGGTAGTCCTCAAATGCTACCAAATGCACGACTTATGCCTCAATCCTAAGAAGTGCGTCTTCAGGGTGAAAACTCGACGCATTTTAAGGTTCGTAGTATTGGAGGCCAGAATACGGGTGGACCCTGACAAAGTCAAGGTCATCGTCAACCTAGCGCCTCCCACAATCCTTAAGGAGTTACGTGGTTTACAAGGTAGAGTGTAATTCATTCGAAGGTTTATAGCAAGGTTGACTGACAAGTTACACCCCATGCAACATCTTCTAAAGAAGGGGGTTAACTTTGAATGGACAACCCAGTGTCAACAAGCCTTCAACAACCTAAAGAAGGAGCTCTCGGACCTCCTGAAGGTACACCTGCCATGAAGGGATAAGCCTTTCTTCATATACCTTACCACCTCTGACACATCCATAGTGGTGCTACAATGTCAGAAGCGAGACGATGGTTTTGAGATACTAGTGTATTAATTGAGCCATGCACTAATAGCGTATGAGGAAAAATACAACGAAGTGGAGAGGAATTTCCTAGCCTTAGTATTTTCACTAAAAAAGGGGCGGCATTACCTGTTCCATAGCACGACCAACATCATTTACAAAAGCAATATACTCTGGGCTATCACTAATAACTTATACGAAAGTAGCAGGATAGCTCGATGGAAAGCAATAATCGTGAAATTCGACCTATGCTATGTAAGCCAATCGTCGATAGAGGGTTAAGCCATAGCGACCCAACTCACAGCCTTGCTAGTCAACGACCAAGCAACCATAGACCCTAAATTCCTAGACGAATACATTAGCAATGTCAACATCATCCCGTCGCATTTTGAAGCCACTTTACACTTCGATGGTGCTTCAACCGTGCGAGGAGGTAGCACCGCTGCCACAATCACATTCCCCTTTGGGGAAATGCATCCATCCTCTTATTATTTTGAGTTCCCTTGCACCAACAACGTAGCAGAATATGAGGGGCTACTCAGAGGCCTCTTAACTACCTAAGCGCTGTGCATACAACATCTGGAAATCCAGGGAGATTTACAACTAGTCATAAATCAAATCACTGAGGTCTATGCCTGCAAGGCTACGCATCTGCAACCCTACTACAACCTAGCAAAAAACTTGCTTAAGTAATTTGCAACCATAGATGTGCAACACGTGCCACACAATAAGAACACTGTGGTAGATGCCTTAGCTACCCTCACATTAAACGTTCCCTCACACTCCTTGGCAAACCTGCCAACCGTGATTATAGAATGCGTAGATCCTATCACTCAAACAGAACATGTGGCCTTAGTTGGTACTGCAAATACCCAGGAGTGGTATGCCAACATTAAAGCTTATCTACAACACGGTGAGCCCCCAGGTGGATTGACATCTACCCAGAGAGATGCAATCCGTAGACATGCTCAGCAATACGTGCTCATGGGAAACGATGCCTTGTGCCGATGTTCCTACGATGAGATATTGCTAGCATGCGTGGGTGGCGAGCAGGCGCAAAAGGTAGTTAATGAAGTTCATGAAGGGTTGTGCAGTGGACACATAGCACCCAGGGCTATGGCTGCAAAAATTAGCTGCCTAGGGTACTATTGGCCCTACATGGAGCGTGACTGCCTGTCGAAAGTCAAGACATGTGACACATGCCAGAGATATGAAAATCTCATACACAGCACCTACAGACCTACACCCAATGTAAATCACGTGGCCCTTCCAATGATGGGGACTAGACCTCATAGGGCCTATCATGCCTAAATCCTCCACAGGGCATAGCTTCATTATCACTGCCACCGAGTATTTTACTAAGTGGGTGGAAGCTATTCCCCTAAGGAAAATGATGTCTCAACAAATCTACCATTTCATCCTTGATAACATCGTGACAAGGTTTGGGCTTGCAATGACTATTGCGACCAAAAATGAACCACAGTTCAGCAGTATAGAAACCTGAACCTTCTGTAGCAATCTAGGTATTAAACAATCATTTTCTTCCCCTTATTATCTACAGGCAAACGGGCAGGCGAAGGCTACAAATAAGTCCATCATCAACTTGCTAAAGTGGATGCTTAACAATAGTAAGAGGCAGTGGCACGAGCAAATCCTCTACATCCTTTGGGCCTACCGAATGACGTGTAGAACTACAACAATTAAGACCCCTTACAGTCTTGTTTACGGATCTGAAGTTGTATTGCCTCTTGAGTTGTAGGTACCATCACTCCGAATGATCCTTGTAGATGTCGTGAGCGAAGCCCAGAACAATGAGTCATGAACCATCAACCTCGACTCAGTGGAGGAGGAACGTGCGTAGATGCTAAGACACATCAAGTACTACTAGAGCAAATAGTAGCAGAAGCACCATGCAGACCCACATCGACAGCCAGTGCATAAGGGAATTTAAACCTGCACATGGTCTACCAAGACCTTAAACTGGGTTCGCGTTGCATCCCCAGCATGTACCAACACTAGATACACATTGAACGAGTGGGCGCGATGCTGACGTGTGGGTGGGACGTCGTGGCTCTAAAACATAGTTCATGACGTAATAAGAATGCAATCCGGGACATATGCAGCATTTCCACCCTTGGCATCATGCTAACCCTTCGAAGATGTCGTATGACATTATGCTAGCCCTCCAAACCTACCATTGCCACAGCTCATCACCCTGATGATGGTTCCTGGGCTAGTTCCCGCATCTGGAGTGCCAACAGTATTGTGGCCTAGCCACAATATTGTTACTCCAGCTCTATGCCAATGCTTAGGCTTGCACAACGTTAGCTATGTGACAGTTGATCCCATAGATGAACCAGGAATGCAAGCCCTTGGCAAGGATTCCAGAGCATCCACACCCACAACAACTCCCGGTGCCTTCGAGACCAGTTCCTCCATGTCAATGCTGTCAAGGCCCTTGCTGGCCTTCCTACCTTGGACACTGAGCAACAACACGGGTGTCCAAGAGCTTCACCAACATCTATAGCCAGCAAAATATCTGCTCCTCTGGGCATGTTCTGCCATAGTAGCAGATGCTACCGCATCATGAAGCGAGTGCCTCAACTAGCTTGGCTACTACAGAATGCAAACTCCCATGGCGCGCATAACACAGCTCACCGCCTTGGAAATACCAATGGAAGTTCCATGATGCGTGTAACATATCTCTTCACATGGAACACATCTATAGGTAGGTCAAAATCCTTCATGGATGTAATGCAACTCATCCTATGAACGAAACACCTGTCCTACAGGAGGTTGAAGAACAACGCTAGCCAAAGATGAAAATGCGAATAAGCCCCTCAAAGCACTCTGATGAGGTCATTCTCGCTTCACCAGGCATTGTAGTTCGCACAACACCATGGTAGTTCTTTAGGAGGAGAAATTTTTGAGTTCAGGCCGGCCAGTTCAGAAAATTTTCTACTTTAGATGAAAACAGGCACTATGGATCATCCTGCCTGCCCACCTAAGTAATCTACCCAGCTAGCAGCCTACTCAGAAATGATGTGCGGAGTTGGCAATAGCATTCTGGATGTGTGAAACAGTTTGGCAAGTTTTCTAAGTCACGAAGTCTGCTATGCTACACTATGCCTCGCTATGTAGCGTAGCAAGATTTGAAAGATGATTGCAGAATGAAGTGCTATGCTATCCTATGTGACGTAGCGTAGCATGGCAATGGCTTCACAGTCTATCCCCTTGCCTGATTTCATGACCTGCAACAATGTTCCTTTCTATCAGGAAGCGGCGAACCATGTCTGCTACTATGCTATGTTGAGCTACATGGTGCAACAAGGCCTAGCAATCCTATAGAAGAGACAAAAGGTAGCTCAAAGGGCAGAATCAGCAAAGTTTGCAAGTCTTGTATCGTAGGAAGCAAAGTTTGCAAGTCAACAAAGCTTTTGCGACTAAGGCCAGTTGCTACACTATGCTACGCTACGTAGCATAGCATAGCGTAGCAAGCATGCAACACATGTAGCAGAACACACGAAAAGATGCTATGCTAGGCCAAGCATGCTATACTACAAAGCATAGTAGGGCATGCAGGTGGTTGTGCGACATCAATGCAATTCACCTAATTGGACCGTTGGCACACATCTCCAAACCCTGACAGTAAAAATTACGATGTGGCAAGCTCACAGTTATGGCATGACAAGTTCGCATTACAATAGTTTTGCAGGTCCAACGGTCACACATGGCACATGTGGTGCCAGAAAGTCAACATGGCCCAAGCCATGTGGCATCCAAAATGCCCCTTTTGCATATCCTTGGTCCTATAAATACCCCAACAAGCGACATTCAAAGGACCTAGTTTGGTTCGCACTTTTTTGCCTAGTCTCCTATTCTTTTTCCTTTGGCATTCAAGTTCTCTTCCTAGCACATTGTAACAATCAAGCATTATAAGATTTCTGTTTGACACTGCAAATAGTTAGCATTTTTAGTTGGTATTTTGCTTTATCCCCTTTCTACCACCTTAGTAGAATCACTCACAGTATCAACACCTAAGTCTGCACCCAAGTGCACAACCTATTTTGCTCGACACGTCCTGGTCACTCTCAGGATCTCTACACTCTACCATGTGGTGCAACTGACTATATCCACCTTGACAAAGCAAGATTGTAGCTTCGAAGTGGTGCATTTTTCTAACTGCATTTTACTTTGTTTCTTGTTTATTGTTGTGTTTTGCACTGTTTTCCTACTTTATTTACTTTCAAGCATTACTTCACATTTCTGTTCCTGTTTTAAAAATATATGTTGAAAGAGGCTATATAGACGCTGATTAAGTCCCTATCTAATCGACCAGATCATTCAGGGGGCCCAGTATCCGCACACACCTAGCATGGCCCTCCCGCGGGTACCGGGTTGAAACTGTCGCGCTTGCCAACCCCTCGTGTTTTCTAGTCACTGATTTTTTCGATCGCTATAGTTTTCTGGTGCTAGAAGGAGGGCCTTTTAGTGCCTTTTCCGTGTGTCACGATAGTTCTGTGAGCCTTTTGCACCCTGATATGCATAAGTGTAAATGTGACACCCTTTTGCAATTTTTTGCGCTCTGTGCAATGCAGATCGATCACCTCAACGATTCCTCGGGAGCCCTACAGAACACAAGGCCTCTAATCGTCATCTAACTAGCTTGTTTTATGGTTATCTTGCATGCGTTTTGTACCCCATCGCGTGTGGTACAAACCAATCACTTTGATGGTCCCTTAGGGATCCTGCGAGACACAAATCCTTCTTGATCACTAGTTAGCTTGCCTATCTTATGGTTGTCTTGCATGCATTTTGTACCCCATCTCATGGGGTACAGACCGGTCGCTTCGACAATTCCTCGGGGATCCTGCAAGATGCCAAGCCTTCTTGTTAGCTTGCTCATCTTACGGTAGTCTTGTAAGCCTTCTACACCCCGATACGCATTAGCGTAGAATTGACACCCATCTGTGGTTGTTTACGCATCGTGTGATGTAGATCGGTCACCTTGACGGTTCCTCGGGAACCCTACGAGACATAAAGCCTCTGACAGCTAGTTGACTAGCCTCCCTTCTTACGGTAGTCTTGCACATGCTCTGCACCCTAGCTCGCACAGGCATAAACATGATACCCTTTTGTGGTTGCTTACGCCTTGTGTGGTGTAGGTCAGTCGCACAAATTTCTTTAACTTTTCCTATTTTTGTTTTACATCAACATTATACTTTTTCCTTTCTTTGTGTGTGTGTGTGTGTGTTATCCATCTTGTCAAGTTTCTCATATAATAAGTGTTCTTCATGATGGTATGAACTGTTTTCTATGGGTTGCTAATGTTTGGTTTTTACCTTTAAGTTATGATGTTGATACTAAGGTATGGTTCTTTTGATATGATAGACAATGAGTTCACTTCATCCATTCATCCACAAAATTTTATGGTCTCTCTTGGCTTGAAACTATACAGTCCCTTTCTCAATAATAAGTACTATAATGAATTCATGATTGGGCATTTCTCAAACTAAGAAAGGACTGAAGGATTGAAAAGGGTGTGACTTTAAGGGAACTTGATGCATTTGTGTTGGCCATTCTCTTGGGTGCTTAGATGTTTTCTTCTTGAGTTCTCTTACCATTTCGACGTTACTCAATTATCAGGTAGCTAAGTGAATAAAAATAAAAATAATAAGTCTTTGCATGGTGTGGTTCTCATGCATAAGCATAAAAAAAATAGTGAGAATTCAAAGCACACCCCGTATACAAAATAATCATTTGGGCTACAAGCACTAGTTATGGAACTAAAATAAACATGTTCCCTCTAACTAAGGCCCTTCTCGCTTCCCATTCTCTCCTCCTTCGTTTCGTCAGAATGGTAGTGGCTCTTGAGTGAAGGCATTCTTGTTACTTCGAGTGGATGGATTGGCCAAATGCATTGATGCGAACTCACTAGATGTGGTTTGTTTAAGGCTGGATCTAGAATGGGATCTGCTAAGTCACATTAACCATGCAATACACACAAGGTTGTACACCACCTTGTTCTTGAGATTCCATTCCACTCTCCTCTTTCCATCATTCTTCCTCCATTGTCCACCTCATTGTCGGTTATATCATTAGTGTATATCTTGGTTGACGCATTTTTTTCTTTTTGGTAAATTCTTCTGGTTAAGACTTTAACTCTTTTTCCAAATGACATTCCTAGAGCCTATGGACTCTTTGAATGTGGTGTTGTCAGGGCATTAAGGGCATGAGCCTGCTTTGGGGAGGACCCACTAGCATTCCTATTTGGTGCATCTGTTAAATTCTTTCCCTTAACATTTTTGCAATCCACTTTATTTTGTTCATGTCCATCCTTGACATCCATTTCATCAACATTCCAGTTGTTTCTTTTTCTCCACCTTTCTTGTTCCTTTTTGTTTTCTCCATTCTATCGCTACTGGAGGTTTGCTCTTAGCCATGGGGGTCCTGATCCAATTTTTTTGATTTTTCGATTTTCTCCTAACCCCTACACTTTAGTAGTCATCAATATTATATCTCCAGATCCGTATCAACCATACCACAACTCAGCCAATGGACCTTTTACTGAATAAAGGTATCAATTGCATTGAAATTCAATTACCCTTGCTAATATAAGATTGTGTTGTGTGTGTAGATGATAATCGTACAACAACATATTAGATCTGGAGGGAACACTTGGAATGGATCGGTGCTAAAGCAGCTATGCAAGGAATGAGGTTGATGGCGCGCTTACAGATATATACAACAAAAGGCGTAATCTTAGCGTTGGCAGCAGCAAAACTTCTTTCTCTCTCTCTCTTTCTAATCTTTGACTACTACAAATTGATGGTCATTTCGGTGTCCACAAACACCATGAAGGATAGGCAATTGCAAACAGTGATGAAAATGGATCTATTGAGGCCAAGGAAATTACTACTTTAAAAAATGTTTTATCAAGGTTGTTGCGTTTGGTGTAGGCTTCTTAGAATACTAGTGCAGCCCTTGGGTGCTAGTGTTACCTCTCAAGCTATGTGCCCAAAATTTTTTTAAATGTTTAATTTTTTTAAAAAAATTTGAGGTATTTATAAATTGTATTAGTTGATTAAGCAACCTAGGCACTTGACTAGGTGGCTAATAGGATAGAAGTTAAGAGTTGGACTTTAGCAAGTGGGAGGTTTCCAATTTGAGCCCAAGCCCCAAATTTCAAATTTCAATTTAAATTTAAACTTTAGAAAATTTTTAAATTTTAAATTTTTATTAAATAAAATGATGATATCTCTTAAATTCCCACTATTGAAATCATCTCAACATTCACTGCACATTGGATAGGGTTTTGGAAAAAAACTAGTAAGTTGAACTTCTATAATTTTGAAAGACTAAAATGACTTGTTTTCACAAAATTAACCTTAAAATATAGAGGTATGGATGACATGAAGACTTTTAAGTGACTTAAGCTTGATTATAATTGATAAACTAATTCTAGGACTACAATTTAACATATATATACCTTAATAATTTTGATGTCATTCTAGTGTAGACCTATCCTCTAGCATTATGTCTATACCAAAACAAAGTACTAGTGAAAATATTACTAGAGTATAGTAGCACAACCTTAACTACTAGACTTAGGTTTTCCCTATGAATCTATGTTATGTAGGGACAAGAAAATCTTATGGCTAGGTTGAATTCCTTAAAGTTAGTGATGTATGTGTCCTATATAAGGTAAGGTAATAGTGAGTTATAGGGTTCAAGTATTTAAGGAAAAGTGGGTTCATATTGACACAATGTCCATGAAAGGCAAGATCTTATTATAAATAAAAGTTCTAAAGGACTAGGGCTATGGTTACTACCCTCATAAAAGAAATATAGAAATAACCTTAGTCAATTATTCAAAATTATAACAATACTACAAGATGGATAAGAGCTACCTAAACTACTGTTACTCTTATCTAACCAAAGCTTCTCATAGTTGATATACCTTATCATGCATAGTCAAATCTCCTTGAATTCTGGTCATAGATATCCATGAAACTTTCTAGAAAGATATCTTCTTGACTGCATAGTCCATCTTGAACATGGTGCATCACTTGCGATGGATCATGGTTCTTCCTAAATTTTAGCTAATCATCCATCATTGGATTGTAATCAACATTTGACCCTCATTCACCCTTGAATTGTGGTTTACTCTAATATTAATTGTGATATCCCTTTCTCAAATGTCATGTCAAACATCAAGTGTACGTAACATTCAATATTATGTTTAAAGAATGTAATAGGAAAAATATACAAGAAAATAAAAAGAATATTTTATTAATATAGAAAAAGTGTATTTGGATTATGCTTTGAGAATTCTTTGTGATTATCTTCCTTTAGAATCTATCCCTTAGAGGTAATCCAATACTACCACCATGATTAGGCTACTAGCCATAGCCATTCACCTTCCTATCTTACTTTAGTTGGTACTCGTTACTCATTATTATTGGATTTGCAATTCCATTCTAGTACAATCTTTAATTCTCATGTATAAATACCTCAAGGAAAACCCCCAAAGGTCACCTCACGAAACATGCTCATTATTATAATGCACTCTTTTGAGTTTTGTTACAAGTTGCCCTTTTGGATCTTATTATAATAATCACATCATTTGTTATAGATCAACATCATATTTGTTATGAAAAAACACCATTTAGGAATGGTGATGTAACAATCTTACACAAAAGTATATAGTTGTAAGAAAAAAAAGTATATGATTTATTTTTGTTACATCCAATGGTGTTTGCCCACTTTGTTTAATATATTTTTGTTTTTCATTATATAAATATGCTCCTAAACATTTTTTTAGTCTATAGACATAATAAGATCTTTAGTTTTAGTTTCATAATATGAATCCCACTTTAGTATAAAAGAGAAAATGTTGATTTATAGTGTAATGTCTACTGAAACCTTTAACCTTTATATGTTGTATAGTTCCTACATAGGAAGAAATGATTGTTAGAGCTAAGATCCTTTGGATTATAAACAAGAAAAAGAGTTAAGAAAGAATTCCTAAGAGACTTATGTAAGCAAACCTATATCATAGATTTAATCATACTAAGTAATGATGAGTTTAGATTAAAAATAGGAAAAAAATTTGCATTCCTTGTGAATGTGATTAAATACATTTAGTTTAGTTACTTGTTGGGAACTTCAAAATAAAAGTAGATTTTAAAAATAATGAAAATTGAGTAAAATTTAGAGGAGGTATGAACTTCTCAATATTAAAGAGAATAGAAAATTATAAGAATATAGAAAGCTTGAAATGAAATTAGAAAGTATAAAATAGATAAACTATTATAATGGTATGTATGATGAGTGTGGCGCCTTTACAAAAACATTTTTATAAAAAAGAAAATAGATTAGGTATATGAGCTCCAAAGACATATTTCTCTCCATAGATAAAACAAAATCATCATATGTCTTATCCCATTGGTAGGAAAACAAGGTTTCTTTCACAATTTACCATTATTATGAGCTCAAATGTGATATATAACTAATTTTAACAAATTTTATTAAACCTTTTCTTCTCATTTCTTTTAAGGCCTTGGCTTGTAATAGTGTTTCCTACAACTATGATGTAATAATCATTTTAAACAGTTCATTCAATATCAAATTTGATGTGGATGCCTTTATTTTCCAATCTCTTTAGCATGAAGAGGCTCAACCTATGCATGGATGTTGATGTGGAATGAAAGCCTCTGCCTTTAGAGGAGAAGGAATTTCTTCTTTAGCTTTTGGACTAATTTGTTGCAATTTTCTTGAATGTACCACCTTAAGTTTCACTAATATGGAGATTGACATTTCATAGAAATTAGCCATTGCTGCTTCTAGATCATGGGAAACCCCAAGATATGCTAAGAAGCTATGTTTACTATTTTTTGGTTGCTATAGGAGCAATGAATGATCATCCAGGAAAATGCACCTTCTTCTCTTCCATGTCAAACTTGTCTCTTCCTCCCATTTAAAACATCCCAAATCCAACTTTAATTTAGCTACTATAGTTGAAATATTCAAATAATTATTATTCATTAGTTGTTAAAATAATTAAACAAATCAAGATAAATTTACCATAATACAAGTGTTGCAATGACAAGAGATCTTGGTTATTTGGCAACCTGAAATGTCAAGTGCTAAAAAATCATGAATCCATAGCTGAGAAGGTAGTTGAGTCCATGCCCAAGACATCAAGCATTGCTTTATGAGTTCTAAATGAAAGATTTTTAATATCTCAGAGAACAATAATTCACTTTTCCTTCTCCCTCCACTATAAAAAAAAAAAGATAATCCTTCCTTTACACTTGCTTTGTAGCTAGGATAAAAACCATAATCATTGTCAAGAATGTCCTTTTCCATGTTTACATACAAGTTAAAATCACCCCTTCTAATGTCTTCATTGATAATGAACTTGGTGAAGCCTAGTATAGCAATGTGGATTTCTTCCCTGAAATCAAAATGCCTATAAATTCCATTATAATAGTTGGGAAGATGAATGTTGATTGTATGTAGATAAAATTTTATCATAGGTAGAGGAATATCATCAAGAAAGTCATTAGTGTAAATGGTTAAAAGAAAACATATCATGCTTGTATGTGCAATTAATGGAAGAGAAGTGACATGTGTATGCTCCACAAGATCATGTGTATCTAGGCTACTTCTGCTAAGCAGCACATGTTTGACCCTTTCTTTCACTATAGCAAAAAATAGTGGGCTCGTTTTCGCATTTAACCTCTGCATTCAACATAATTGACCCCGACTTGTAGAATAATGATTAAAGAATGGCAAAGAATGTATGCTTTATTATAATCCACTTTCCATTTATAAATGGATAATGCATGCATTTTGTAGAAACTTGGGATTCTATGCAAAATCCCAATACTCATGTAGATGTAACATGATTGGGAAATAGCCCTTTGGATGATCATATAGGCAAATGTCACGTCCATCATCTTCTTTTATGGTTGAGTTTATAGCCTATTCTTCTACCTTCATTGTCCCTATTTTCCAATGAGTGTTCCTACCTATTCCTTGGTTCTTTTTCCTTCTCTTGTTTTGATCACTCGATTCATTTTGCTTTACTCTTTCCTCTATGATTTTTACATAAGTTGTAACTTTTTCATTCATCAACTTCCACATCTTATCTAGCCTTGCTTCAAGCTCATCAATATAGTTTTTTATTGGCAAGATTTGTTGCGAAATCACCTCATTGAGAGCTACCTCTTTTTCTTTATCATAGATATGGATCCTTTTCTTTTGAAGAGTTGGGTCCTAGTTATTTTCCTCTACATTCTCTTATTTACATAGCTCTCCTTCTTCTTTCATAACTTGCTTGATTAGCCTTTGTATCTTATGGACTTTTAGTTTATATAACTAACCTTAGGCATAAATCCCAACGGTCTCCCTTTTTTGACTATGAAGCTCATCTAAAATGTGGAAAAGTTTCTCTTTTTGAGAGAAGTCATGGCTTGGATATCTATGTAGTAGGAAATAGTATCTATCCAAGGCCACATCCAAGGATTCATGATTTTCTGGCTTCCACCCTTGGATTTTTTTTCTTAGGTTGGACACTCTCACATAGGTTTGGTATTTTTTGTTAAAGAGTTCTAGCAATGTGGAGCATTGATGGATTGAATCTAGTTCCAATGATCTATACCAAATTTTAGCTTCATCTACTAGTGTCCTAGGAAAGATCTTAAGATTTTTCCACCCACTTGTAATGTTATGTAAGATGCAGGCATCATGGAAGGCTTGTAAATGATGTCGTTGATCAGAATTATAACCTCTCGCATATTTAGGAATGTTGTTCATGTAAGCCTTTTAATGCAACTTTCCTTGCAATGCCTATGGGGTATTTTAACTACCTCTATGATCTATGTCATGCTCTTAGTGGCCAACAAGAATTCACCATCATCAAACATGTCATGATGAAAATTTCTATTTTTATTTGTCTGATTGTGATGATTTTTTCTATGCTCATTTCAATGTCTTTGATTTTGTCCTTGGTTTCAATTTCTATCCTCATTTCAACTCCATAGTGGAGCTCTATCTCTATGCCTACATTCATCTTTGTTAAAACTAGACATTGAAGAGGAAGAGGAAGATAAGAAACTATGAGAATCACCATGGCTCTTATAGTTCTCCCCATGATTCCTTGATTTATATTTTCTAGGTTTTGAGGAGGTCCTAGGCCTTGAGGCCCTCCTTGTTGTAGTCCTTGCATGTAGTTTGGGTCAGAATGAACATATGAAACCCTTGCTTAAGGTTATTCACTCCAATTCTGTTTATTGTAGAACCTACCATTTTTCCTATAATGGCTTTCATCATATAATGCCTTATTGGTCCTATGTGAAAAATACATGATTTTACTTGATAATGTGTGTGACTTAAAATATTAATATTTTCTAAAAGATAGATTGTTAATATGTTTACAACAATCATGTACAATATAACTAATCTAGATAACTAGGACCATTCTTGGCAATGACAACAATGAAGAGCAATGAGGTACCCCCTATGCCTAACCATACGAACAACAAGCATTCTTGCACAATCTAGTCAAATTTCATGGATGGGACTAGTTGTGCATCTAGATCATTAAGCATTGATCACAGTTCACTATCTTCCCACTTGGACTAGTGGTAGCTTTGTGACATATGGTTTAGTCTAGAGTGAGGCACATGATTCTTGATGTTGTTTAGCCTAATGCTACTCCTAATGATAATAAAGAAATTAATTATTTAAACTAATTAACAATGGAAAGTAAAGTCTAAACTAGTCTACAAGTGATGAGTGTATGTTCCCAGCTTATCATACACATCTTGAACCCATGTATCTACTATAGGGATTACCAAGTGCTATGTTATTGGGCAAACTAAGCAATAACAATGTTGGGATTACCAAGCGAATATGTGTTTATCCTCAAAACTAAATGTGCTCATTCTACCAATTCATTAATATGCATGGAAACATAAATATTAACTAAGTACATGAAAATTAAATTGCATGAAAAGTAAATCTAATCTAAGTCAAAGTGATGCACTGAATAAGAATCAATCTTGATCTTATTGCCATTCATGGAATGTGTCCAGGTACATTGCCACTTGAATAAGATGTTGTACAACTAACTCAAATTATCACTAGGGGCACTCATTGACTATTTTCTAAGATTATAGAACAAAACTACAAGATTTTAGCAACTCTATTAATTAAAGACTTCAAAATCATGCATCCAAGTATTATATTTATAGGCTAGAACACATCCCATGATATTAGATATTCAACATTGCTTCTTGGGCCCCGATATCGGGTATTTGATATCATGGCTCCAATATTCAAGCCAAGCAAAATATAGTTCATCAAAGAGTAAGAATAACTTACAAGGTTAAAAAATTTCAAGTCCACACCTTGTAAGATATACATAAGAATGTAAATCAACAATAGAAACAAAATTTTTGGAACAAAAGAAAGAAAAAACATTCATAAGTGATGAGCGGCTAGGTACCCCTATGCCCAACCATGTGAATCATGGGCATTCACACGTGACTTGGTCAAATTCCATAGACTGTAAGCACTTTGCATACACCAGACCCTAACCAGCAAAACCTTGTATTAGAATGGTCGTTGTCTTCCCAACATCACTTGTGATGTTCTCATTGCAATGGTTAAGTGAGATTGAGGCAAATGATTTTTATGGCTTTTTCACTTTATCTTCTAGCGTCTAATTCTTGGAATGGAAAGTAAGGAATGGAATATTACGTAATATATAATTATCCTAATCTATATCTTAACTTTTCCTAGCATAAGTATCTGATCCCATCTTCCATGCACATCTTGAGCATCCTCTAAACACTACTGGGTTACCAGATGTTAAGCGTCGTTGGGTTGTCAAGTGTTGGATTTATATTCGAGATGGTCATACTTATGGTTTCTATGAACTATAAAAGAGTAATAGTGATTAAAATAATAACAGAAACTTAAGGAATCATTAAAGCATAGAAATATTAAACTATTAAATACATCAAATGACTAATTCCAATTGTTACAAGGAATGCTTGAAAAGCTCATCTTTAGTGCCATTCACGCCAATGGGCTCAAGTACATCAACGCTCGAATAAAGAGCTAGACATCTTTCTTAAAAATACTACAGGCACTTGGAAAATATTCTAACCCTTGTAAAAACAAACTACAAGAGCTTTTGTACAACTACCAAAAAGGTACCTAAGTGTGGCGGGATCCCACTTATTTATAGGCTGAAATAGGCTCCGTGTAAATGGGGCCACGTCGACGCATGGAGGGATGCATCAATGGGGCCACGTTGACATGGTCACATATACAAGGTTGCATATATGCGGCCTAGTCGACACATCGACTATTTAGCATATCATCATACCCCAAAACTGAGTAAAAACTTGTCCTCATGTTCCTCTACAATTTGGAAGGTATGGAGATTTTATTATAACACACATGACTTGATACACATGACACACACACACATGAAACAACACTAATTCTACTGATGTGGTAAGTACCTAAGTGTACAAAAGGAAAAATTACAAAATAGTGATGTTTAGAGACAAAATTGAACACCATGACAGTCCTAGATTCTCTAATGTGTTGAAAGATGCAAAAATTGCTAGAGAAGATCACACTGCTCTGGTGGTGGTGGTTCTGATGGACCTTCACCATCCTCTGGCCCATGTGGTGGTGGTGGCATGAATGATGGCTGCCCCGTAGCAATTACAACTTCCAGAGGTAATTGGAAAGCCTTGAAGAGGGTCCTCAATTTTTGTTCCTTACTTCTAGGATCGTTCATCTTCCAGGCGGATTCACCAATGTGTGCCGGGACGGGAACCTTCCAAGGGCATGGAAGCACAGGGAATAGTTCTTTCAGATTGATAAACCAAGCTGCAAACTATTTTTATTCAATGTCAAATGCTTGAATTAATTTTTACAGCTATTGGTAGTCATTCATTCGACAGGCTAAGTTCTTCACGATTGCACGTTGTCCTTCAAAACGTGTGTAGAGAACCTTGAGTTCCATATTTACTGTTTCCAATTTTTGTTTTGTCACTTTGTGCACTTTGAACTCACCCTCATATAAATAATATGAGTCAACCACTTATTTTTCTAGGTCAAATCGTGGTCTCCTAGCTGTTAGCATAGCTAGGTTTGCATAGCAAAGGTTGGCTAGCTCCATGTACTTTGTCATTTCTTCAATTTGTAGTTCCTTGAGGTAGATTTTAGCCTGGTTGTAGGCATTCAACCCATCAAAGATAGGTTTCCATACCTTTTCTGCTTCTTAGAGTTGCTAGAGCGCTTGGTACATCTTAGCCTTTATGACTTGAATCTATTTCTCATTCATTTCCTTTTGTAATCCCACTTGGTCCCTGTAATGATTCTTAACTTTTTCAAACTTAAGGGCTTCATTATTCCAAGCGGTAATTTCAATGGCTAAGTTCTGTCATAAGGTTTGAACCTCCTCCATAGATAAATTTTGATTTTCAATGGCCAACCTCTTCACATCAACACTCACTCTAGCTAGCTCTTCTTGCTGTTGGTGAATAAAGCTTTTCATGTGCTCATTTTTAGCACCAACATTGCGTAGGCGATGGACTTCCATGGTCAACCTAAAATTCTCATGGTGAACCTCTATCAAGTTCTTGTTTAAATGATATGCATGAGCTTTTGCCAAGGACTTATCAAGGATCGCCAACTCTTGCTCATCCTCAATTATTTAAAGTTTGATCTGATGTTGTTGAAAAGCTTCATCTCTAGTGAGATCACAATTGAGGAGAGCTAGATCGATAAGTTGAGTCCTTAATTGGGCAACTTCTATTGCCAAGCATTGAAAATTGGCTTAAGAAAATTTAAGTTACCCTTCCAAGATGAGGCTCTTACCCCTTGCCAAGAGTAGCTCCAACTAGGTTGCAATGATGTTGTCCGGAAGGTCGAAGACATCCGGAAGCAGTTGCCTGGTTCCCACTAGTCAGTCCAACAGTTCTTCATGTTGGGATGCATTGATCCTACTATGTGAAGTCCTAACGAATGCTTGTACATCTTTGAGTCCATGTACGTCTAGTACAGGTGCTACTGATGCTTTGAGGACCGTAGCAATCATGTCAGCAATCACTTCAACCGTAATCTCTTGTCCTTGGTGCTACATCACCAAGACTATCTCCCCCTCACCATCTTCCAAGCGTACTGAGAAAGTAGTAGCATTTCCTAAAATTTTAGGAAATAACTGTTGGGTGGATACCATTACTTCCTTGACACTAAAATCAATTCTTGTGAGTACTTGTGTTCAGGCAACAAAGAACCTTGGCCCTACTCTTTCTAGTAGACTTATTGATCGAGCCACTTGCTCTAGGTGGCTCATTGCAAGGCGATAGACCGAAGGGTCTTCTCCTCCACCAATCCTTCTAGATTGCTCTTGTTGGCTCAAGAGCAATTACCGAATTTCGTGTATATGTTCTACTATGGTTTGTTCACCTGACCTCATTGTTTGCACAAGTGGTGGAGGTGGTTGCTGCTCCTCCTCAGTTTGTGTGGTGGTCGGAGTCTTGTCTTTCATCATTTCTCGCCATGAGGCAATCAGGACATGTTAGAGTGTATCATTATCATACCATGCTATCCCTGCTCATTTGCATAACTTTCTGATTAGGCATGGGAAGGGGAGAGCCCGCCTTCCACGTTCACTTTCAAAGAACCTTTTTTCAATTTTCAAGAATAACAATTTTGGAAGCCTCATTGGGAATTTTCCACTTAAGGTGGCACATGCACGAGCGGAGAAGGCAGTGATTTTGTTAGGTCTAACCATTGGGTTCAGGTGATAAGATGCAAGTTTTGAATACACTCTCTCTACGGTGGTCAGAGTGCCAAACTCTTTACAATCCATCCCATAGCACTTCCTAATCCACTCCCCTTTTACCTCAAGATCTACTTGCTTTTGGATCTCTACCACATCAGCTCTGGTATCTAGCAACCCCAGAGCTTGTGTAATTGCTTTCGCAAATTAAGAGACACAGATGTCCTTGATTCTTACTCTAGACCTCGGTTGCCGATTTTTCCAGAAGAGATAAGTCTCTCCTAAGTACCATTCACCACTAGATGTGATGATTGACCACATAGGAGAACTTTGCAATTGAAGTTTCACATCTTTTGGTGCATTCTCGAGAAATGGTCCAAAGTTTAACTCTTGCAGGACCATTCGTTGCACTTCCAATGGCTTGATAGAGTCAAGACATGCCTAGGTTAGGATGACCTCAAGCTGTGGCACTATCCCCAGAGTTTCATCTCCTTGTGATTGCTCACTGGGAATCTCCTCTTTAGGAATCTGATGGACAGATTCTACATTAGGTCCTTTGCAAAGAGGACCAATTGCATGAGAGCCCTCCATGTGCTCTGGGTGCTGCACACCTCATTCCCTTCCCATTCGTGGATGCTTGTCCCTAGGTTGTGATGGTCCTTCTCCCCTTAGATGTCTTAGTTTCGGTGCCATATACAATCAACCATAACCACTAATTAGATTATGCACAAGCTACTCAAAATGGCCCTCATACACCTTCTCAGTTTGACTAGGTTCTGGTGTTGGCACATGCATCCCATTAAATCCGCCAAAGTATTAGTTGATGGGTTAGAACCAAAAACAATAAGGGATAAGTTGGAGTTTAAACCATTGTTTTTTTCCTTCTCGTAAGAGGTGCAAATTCTTAATCAATTAATTAATTAATTTTTAGTAGGCCTCACCCCCACCCCCAATGACTGAGAGCATATCTCCGGTTGCTAAAGAGGGGAAGGATAGGTAGATTAGGATGTGCGGTAGACAACGTAAGTGCTTGGAAGAAGAGTTGAGGTAGAAAAAATGAAAAATCTCCCCCCAATTTGTTTGTGGAGTGAGCCAAATGTTATGCATAATGGGGGTATATATAAGGTTTTTGTGCTGCATCGACGAGGCCACGTATACGCAGGGGGCTGCGTATATGTGGCCCTGTATATGCAGGTGGTCACACCTATTGACCAACGTTGACCTGGTAAAAGAAAGCCCAAAAAATCAATTAAAAATGCCAAATTGAGGTAGTTGAAGAGCTTGAGAGACCAGGAACTAGGCCAAGAGAAAGAGGAATAAGTGGGATGCAAAAGAGAGTCAAAAAGTAGGAGAGTGTGGCGAAAAAGAACTCCGCGAAGAAGAAGTCGACCGATGGGTATCATGAAAATAATTAACCAAAAAAATCAAAAGGATGGGAGGCTAACAAACAGGACCAGGAATATGCAAGTGGGTCCTCCCCATAGCAGGCGGTAGCCTCAGTAGCACTTACATATCCTCAACACTGGAGTCCGTGGGCCCCTAGGTCAAGAAATGATGATTGCAAGTTAATACCCCCATCCATGAGAACCCGCCAAGGCATGAGAAGTTTATGGAAATCACAACAAACTTTCAAAACATAAGATGGATAGTGAGGTGAGTTATGGAGAGAAATGGATGAAGAGAGAGATGAGAGAATTGGAATTCCGATCATCGGTCACATGAAACCCCGTGTGAAGTTGTGGTTAAGTGATATGGTAGGACCTTTCATGAGTTCAAACCCAAAACCAACCACATATAGTGACATCGCAACAACATGTGAAGCCTCATCCATCCTCCAAGTATACAAGAATGCACCCACAAAGAACCACCACTCCAATATGCATGAGAGGAAGGAAGTGAAATGGAACTAAGTTAGCAAGGACGGAGTGAGTCCCATAACTAGTTTTTGTAACCCATGAGAGGTAGTCTAAGGGGTGTGCTTTGAATTTCCACATAGTTAGGTTTTTATTTTTTTGTTTTTCTTGTTATTTTGTTAGAACCACACCATGCAAAGATCCATGCTTGGTTGCATGCATTCAACCAAGGGATGTACTTTGAATCCTCATGTTTCTTTGTTTTTTTTTTTTTTTTGAATTTTTGCAATGAGGACCACACCATGTAAGGTCAAATTTCCCAGGAGCTTCCTTGTTGAGAAGAACATGGAGTGGTAATAAATTCGTAAGGACACATTAGCAACCCAGGGGATAGAAGAGGACGACGAATGTTGCATTCCCCTTGAAGTCATAACTAATTCAAACCATTGGATCATCCCTGAGTCTTGGAACTACATAAGTCACACATTAATTAAAATGTTTGTAAGTGAAGGGGTTGCATGTTTCCAAAGGAAGGAAATCCATGGAGTGGGTGAATAAGTGGATGACATGGACTCACTAATGTTTTTATGAGATGAAAATAGACGTAAAGGTCAAGAACAACAATGTAAGGGTAGAAGCGAGATAAACTAGGTGGACCATTTCACGCAATCCATCGCAATGAAAACCATCTGCATCATACCTGATAAAAATAAGATGACTTATTAGCAACCACTTGGAAATTAAACACACACACACATGAATGAGTAACAAAGAAATGGAAAAGTAATTAAAGAAAGGGAAATTTAGTAAGAATTGGTAAATGTACAAATGATGTTGAAAAACAAAAAGGTGTAAAATAAAAAATTCCAAAAACAATGGGAAGCTTCGTAGAATGGATTAGCATGAAGGATGGTCTCCCCTATAACTAGGCAAAACGGAGGATATGCAAAAAATGGAATGAGGCTATCTCGGTGATGATGAGGCGGCAGCATTGGTTAGGTGGAGTTCATGGAAAGGTTTTAATTGTTGCTAATTGACCAACTATGTTCTAGTGGGGTCCTCAAGTTTTTGTATAAGCAATGCCCCAGATAGGAAGGTTTCAGAGACAATGTAAGGTCCCTCCCATAGTGTTTGAAACTTGGTCAGTTGTGGTACGTGTGTGGGGTTCCAGTAAAGTACCTTATCTCCACATCTAAATGTTACCTTTCGAATCCTAAGATCATCACATTTTTTGTTGTAGGTCTTGTGGATCTCATTTAAGGACAAGGCCACTAATCAATTCTCATCTAGCACACTTAGGTTGATAAGTCATTCACATTGTGATAGTGGTAGGTCAAGACCTAAGTCACTGGCTATGGATAGTATCCAGAGTTCTGCCTAGATTGGGAGTTTTGGTAGCTTACCGTACACTAACTCATAGGGAGAGTAACCTATAGGAAGTTTCCAAGTGGAACGATATGCCCAAAGAGGATCATTAAGTTTGGTGCTCTAGTCCCTCTTATATTTACTAATGGCTCGAGTAAGGATTTTGGCGATCTCCCTATTGGTGACTTCGGCCTTCCCGTTGGCTTGGGGGTGATAAGGTATTGTAAATTTATGGGTAACCCCCAAGTGTTGCATGATTTTACAAAAAGTGATGCCCGTGAAATGTGTTCCATTGTCTGAGATGAGAGCATGTGGCACTCCAAACCTATTGACGATTTTCTATTGGACAAATCATGCTACGGTGTTTGAGGAATAGTCAACGATAGCTACCGCCTCCATCAACTTTGTGCAGTAGTCCACAGCGACAATGATATATGCCTTCCCATTGGATAGGGGTGTGATGGGACCCAAATGTCTAAGGGCTCCAATGGTTGGATCCACTATTGAGATCCCTCCAATCGTGCAGTCATCCCATCGTCTCTCTGGCATCGTTCACAAGAGCGGGTGAACCATTATAAATCCCTAAAAATTGTAGGCCAATAATATCCTACAAGCAGGATCTTAATGGCCGTGCATCGTCCAATATAGTGGTTCCCACAAGGACACTCGTGAGCATCTTGGAGGACGTGCAACGTATCATCATCAGGGACACACCATCAAACTAGGCCATCTACACATACCTTATAAAGGTGGCCATTGATTTTCATGAAGTGCTTGGCCTTATGGAGAAACTATTATTTCTACTGATGGTCCCACTCCTTTGGCAATTCTTGGGTTGTGAGATAGGTGAGGATGTGGTTGAACTAAGGTGATTCTTTGGGCACCTATGTATCAACTACTCCTGCGAAGAGAAGTTTATCTGGAAATTGGTTGGAGAGTGGTTCCTCATCTTTTGTGTTATCCCATTGTAACTGACACAAGTGGTCAGTGACCACATTCTCTATTTCCTTCTATTCTACCATAGTGAGGTCAAATTCTTGAAGAATCACCAGCCACCGTATGATATGGGGGCTCACCGTTGGCTTGTTCATCAAGAACCGGATGGCACTGTGGTCAGTATGCACGAACACCTTGTACCCAAGCACATAGTGTCGAAATTTTTCCAAGGTGAACACCACCATCATCAATTCCTTTTTGGTGGTGGTGTAGTTAAGCTGAGCACCCACAATGCTATGGCTCGCATAGTAAATATAGTGTGGGCAATTTTTATTGTCCCATTGTGTAAGCACGGCTCCTAATGCATAATTGGATACATCCATCATGATGTGGAAGGGCCTGGACCAATCAAGTGCCCATACAACTAGAGTCTCTATGAGTTTCTGTTTAAGCATTTGGAATGTAGATTCACATTCCCTGGTCCAGATGAATGAAGCATCTTTCTTCTTGAGTTCCACCAATGGCTTGGCGATCTTTAAGAAATTTTCGATGAAGAATCAGTAGTAACCAATGTGGCCAAGGAATGACCAAACATCTTTTATAGTGCTTGGTTACCTGGTAATTCCTTGGATGATCCTAATTTTATCAGGATCCATGCTAATCCCTATTTGTGAAATACAATTCCCTAGCATAATGCCCTCTTGGACCATTAAGTGCATTTTCTGCCAGTTGAGCCGTAGATTAGTTTCCACACATCTTTTCAGAACTTGCTCAAGGTGGTCCAAGGCTTGATCGAATGTGGCCCCATAGGTAGAGAATTCATCCATGAAGACTTCTACCCCATTGCCAATTTTCTGCTAGAAGATGTTGAGGACAAGGTGTTGGAAACTGGCAGGTGCATTACATAGGCCAAAAGGTATCTTTTTATATGCGAAAGTCCCCTAGGGACTTGTGAAGGTTGTCTTGTCTTGGTCTTCTGGTGCAATTTGGATTTGGTTATAGCCACTATAACCATCCAAAAAGTTATAATAACAATGCCTCACAATGGTATCCAATACTTGGTCCACAAATGGAAGTGGGAAGTGATCTTTGAAGGTAGCCATGTTGAGCAATCGAAAATCTATACAGACCCTTCATTTTCCATCCTTCTTTGGCACAATAATGAGTGGACTGACCCATTCACTATTGAAAATAGAGTAGATGAACCCTGCTTTTAGCAACTACTTGATTTCATCTTTGATGACCTGCTTCAATTTGGGGTTCAATCACCTTTGTGGTTGTTTTCATGGATTCATGGAGGGATCAATATAAATTTGATGTTGGAAAACCCTGGGATCCACTCCTGTTAATTCAAGATATGATCATGCAAAAGAAGCTTCCCATTTGTTCACCACCTTTAGCAACTTTCTCTTTTGTTCAAGAGCAAGGGTGGCAGTGATAATCACTTATTTTGCGATCTACAAAAAATGCATATTCTAGGTGGGTTGGTAAGGGTTTGAGTTCCAAGGGCTCTTTTTTGAAACTTTTAGGGATTTGCAACTTTCCCCAATCATCGTGATCATCAACAGTGGATACTTGTTAATGAACCTCTTCTAAATGATTCATGCTTTCTATGTAGGCATGTACAAGCCCCCCAGATGATTCCATGCATAAAGTGCTGCTATCAGGATCAGCAGTCAACCACTGGGTGCCTTATTGAGTTGTGGTTGCTGCGTACAGGCATTGTTGGACATGCGATTCCTCAGTACACTGACTGCATGCTTAAATAGATGTCTGCTTAGTGGACCACAACTGCTGCACACAGTTGCACCCAGAGTCACTATACGTGATGCATGGAATGTGCTTCTTCTTGATCTTCACAAAAGGATTTTTCTTTAAAATTTCAAGGGAAAGATCTCGGAGTCCTAGTCTTGCATCCACCATGCTCAACCAAGCTCTTCCCATTGTGATTGGAAAGTTTCCCTTGCAATTTTTAACACGGATGACAAGGAAATCAGCAGGATAGGACCACCCATAAACAGTGGTCACAATGTCCTCCACCAATCCCAAGGAAACAATAATGGATTGGTTTGCCAATTCGAGCTAAATTTTGTTCTTCTTTAATGGGGGTAGGTTCCAAGTTTTGTACATGTCATGTGAAATCAAGTTGACTCTCAACCCCAAATCCAGAAGGGCTTTACATGGCTCATTTCCTGCCACCTAAAGATAAATGAGGGGGCTTCCCAAATTAGTCAATTTCCAGGAAAGATGACCTTCCTTTATTCAGTCAATCACTATGTGTGTGAGCATGACCATTTATACGTTCTAGGGATTTTGGTTTGAAGGCTACTCGAAGGGTGGAATAGTGGAGGTGATTTGAGGTTTAGAGGCACTAGCTACAACTGTGTGTGAGGGTATGTTTAGGTTATTGGGCCAAAAAAAGGGACATTTCCATAGCTTCACTTCTGGTCCACTCGGCTGAGAACCTGGTTGTAGGTTGACAGCCCTCGTAGCATTGTGTTGTTATGGTTGTGGTGGGATTTCACCCTATTTCATCCTACATAGGTGGAGTGGGTGGTAACTGAGTGGGGTGTTGCTGAGTAGGGACAACAAGAGAAGGTGATGGAGGATAGTAAAGATCTAGGCCTTCCCCTTGGGTGATGGAGACTATGGTCAAAAATATTCCAAGGGTGGTAGTAATTCTAAAAGGTTGTGTGAATAGAAGAGTCCCATGGAGAGACTAGTTGCTGAACGTAGTACCCATAGGGATCTGGCTGTTGGTAAGGGTACTACTGCCTTGGAGGTGGCATCCCCCACACTTGTGGGTGTTGCCACTGTTAAAAGTATTCATAAGGTTGCAGTGGTGCCCCACTTGGATAATATCCTTACTGCTGGTGGAACTACCTGGAATTGCCTTGTAGGTAAGGCACCCTTCGAGGTGTTTGCCTCTTTTCCAAGCGAGGATTCAACACATATACTTCAAACTCTATATCACCCCTTAGGATGTTCATATTGGCATATGTTACATTCATTATCTTCCTTTTGTATCAGAGTCTACAATCTGTTCTGCTACAAAAAAATTGCCCTTACCCTTATGGTGGGCACGTCTAGCTTCCTTCTTCCTATACTGATAATGATCATTACCTTGCTCTCTAGACTCCTCTACAATTTTCAGAACACTTTGCAATTTTTCTTCCAAAGAGTCCCACATCTTGTCAAGCTTTGCCGATATTTTAGAGGAAAATTTCTATAGATGCAAGATTTTCCAGTTCATCGTTGCATCCAGTGGTGATTCCTCCTCATCATCACAAAATTGGACCTCCCTCTTTTTAATGGAGGGATCCCTATTAAACTCCTCTGCACTCTCCTTCTTTCTAAGTTCCTCCTCTTCTTTAGCCACTTGCTCAATTAGGTGTTGTAGTTGATGGGCCCTTAGTTCTGATAGTCATCCCTAGGCATACACACTAAGGGTCTTTCTAGTTTCAAAGTAGAGCCCATCAATGATATGGCAAAGCTGTGCCCGCTGAGAGTAGCTATGACCAGGGCATTGATGCAATAGTGAGTAGTATCTACTCATGGCTGCATCTAAGGGTTCATGACTACCTTGCTTCCACCCTTGGATTTAGCGTCTCAGGTTTGCCACTCTGGAGTAGGTTTGATACTTGTCGTTGAATATCTCTAGTATTGTACTCCATCTTCTAATTGATTCTGGTTCCAAAGACTGGTACCAACTCTCTACTTCTTTGATGAGTATGCAAGGGAACAGCTTAAGCTTTTTCCAATCATTGTCAATGTTTTGCAGGGTGCAAGCATCATGAAATGCTTACAGGTGAGTTTGTGGATTACAATTGTATACCCCCTCAAATTTTGGGATGTTGTTCATGTTGATGTGCTTGATCTGGCTATCCTTCAAGTGCCTGCTAGGTATATGAACCGCCTCAACGATATAGAGCATGCTTTGAGTCGCCAACAATGGTTCATCTAAGTCATAGTCCTACTGAAGGCCACGATGTCTATGATGATTTTGGCTATCTCTCCTTTCATGATGATGAGCCTTTCATGATTAGTCACATGCTTCCTCATGCCCTTCCTTTTGGTCCTTACGACCACCATCACCTTGCTCCTTTTTATCACGGTTATGATCAGAGTCTGAACTAGATGAAGGTAGAGGGAAGCGAGAAGATGAAGAAGAGAGAGAGGAATCACCATCGCCATGATGCCTATCTCCCCCTATACTCTGATGATGGCCTCAATCTTCCTACCCATCTTTGCTGTGTCGTGACTTCTCCTACGTGACCCTCCATCCTCCGAGGGATCCCGATCACTTGATTGCTTGTTCTGGATGATGGACTAAATGATATGATGCCCCAGAGGAAGTTCGTCCAAATGGAAATTATGAAAGATAGGCTCCCCATCATCCTACAACCCTTGCAAGAATAAGGGGTTACTAAACTATTTCCCCTTCATATGTTCATACTATTCTATCTGCTGCTGGTCTCGTACCCATTGGGCCTCAATGGGACAATAGTCCTGGTAGTCATGGTTGAAAAACCATAAACTTTTGAGGCCCTCTTACTTCACCAAGGTCTTGGAATTTAGGCAAGGACTTTCACAAGTGTAGCGTCATGACGGTTTGGTAGGAAAATGCAGGCACAAAAGTTAGACTATTCAGTTCAGCAAGTTTTCTATCTCCAGATTTGACATGCCCCATGGACTCTCTGGCCTGCCCACCTAGACAATTTTCCTGGCTAACACTCTATGTAGAAACTATGCTAGGAGTTATCAAGAGTGTTTGGGATGAGAAAAATAGTTCGGCAAGTTTTCTAGTGGAGAAGTCTGCTATCCTACGTAGCATAGCAAGCCTTCGAAAAATTAATCAAGCATCCAAGTACAAGCTTTGGCAAGATGTTCACGCAAGGCAAAGTCAAAATTTGACCAACATAGGGTGCTAAACTATGCTACGCTACATAGCGTAGCAAAGGAGAAACATGCAAAGACTCCTCTGCCAAGCCATTTTGGTAGAAGGACTGCATCTAATAGCATTTTGGCTTTCAAAACTACCTTGTCTCAGTTAACCCTTGAACCACAAGCAAAGTTTTCTTGTGAAATCCCATAATTTTGATGGAAATGCATGTTATATTGGCTGCTATGCTATGCTACGCTACGTAGCGTAGCATAGCGTAGCAAAGATGCAAATCAATAAAATTCTCTAAAGATTAACCCGACATGTGCCAAGGCTTCTACCAAATGCTGTTGACTCCAATGCAAGTTTCCTATTCAAACCGGTGGCTACGCTATCCTACGCTACATAACGTAGCATAGTGTAGCAAGCAGCTCTGCTACGTCAATGTGCTAGACAACATAAGTGATGCAAAGTTGATAGAGGCATCAAGACACCATCAGCTAGCTCTATATCTTGTTAGCAATAACTAAGCTCACCGTGATTAGTGAATTAGTTCCACTTTGGCATACCCCTTAGTCCATCCCCCAAAATTTGTTGCTATGCTTGACCCTGTTCATAAGGATAAGGAAGATGTAGTCCTAGGCTAGAGACTCCATTTCTTCTTGCATTGTTAGCACACTGGATTCCAGCACTTCTAGTTTCGACAACATGGTTACAACGTAGCAAAGTTCGCGATTAGCACAACACGCCTACATAGTACAGGCACTTAGCATCTCATGGATTCCAAAACACATGGCATCCAAGCCTCATTTCTCGCCTACTCCTGGCCCTATAAATACCTTGGCAAACAACACTCAAAGGGTTGGCTTTTCTAGTTGGTATTTTTCATCCTAAGAGTTGGCATTTCTGCATTAACAAGAGTGGTTGGCTTATTGATTAGCTTCCTGCATAGTTGGTTTTCCAGATTGGATTTTGGCATAGTTGGCTTTTAAGTTCACACTCAAGAGTATAGTTGGAAGGTTTTGAGCATTCTGGTTACCTCTGAGATTTCTGTGCCTCTCAGTGTTGTTGCACAACCGATTTTGTCCATCTCAACAAAGTAAAGTTGCGATCTTGAGGCAGTGCATTCTCTCACTCTAGTTTGCATTACATTTCTATTTATTATCATCATATTTTGCATCATTTTCATCCCATTGCATTTAATAATTATCATATTATGCTATGAGCATCGTTTTCGAAGTAAACGTCTATGAAAGATTAAGTCACACCTATTAAGTCCCTGTTTGATCAACAAGACCATTCAGGGCACCTCGAATCCATTTTCTCCAGCACATCTCTCACATGGACCTGGGGTTAAACTATTTTTCCCGGTGACCACTCAGTGTTCTAGCCACCGATGTTTTCAATTGCAATAGTTTTTGGCGCTACAAGGAGGGCCTTTTGATGCTCTTTTTTGCGTCTCACAGGTAGTCTTGCACACTCTCTATACCCTGTCACTCATCAACATAAATGTGACATCCTTGCGGTTGTTTACGCATCATGTGGTATAGGCTTATCGCAATGACGGTTCCTTTGGAACCCTACAGGATAGAAAGCCTTAGATCACCTCTTGATCTCTATTTTTTTTCTTACTCACAAACCATTTTCAACCTTGCAAAAATAATTTCCTCAATCACTATTGTTGCTACCTCAAACCTTGAGGTTCCTTTTTCAGTTAAGGGCACCACAGGTGCCAAGCGATCACCTAGCCTAGTGCAAGGGCCACATTGATCTCTAAGGATCCAAAACCAATCACCTGAGAGCTTGGTACAATATACCGAAATTTACAATTTCCTCTGTGCTAAGATCTAGGCGAATCTGCCCTTAGATGCCTAGGAATTCAAAGACAAACGTAACTTTGATTTCCTTTACCGCAATGGGAGGGAATTTATCCCTACTCCTAGCACTTCCATTCCCCTAACAAAAATGTATCGATGGATCTTAGATTAGCTAGTATGAAAAAGTAGGTCTAGGAAGCAGTGAGACATGACATCCCACTATGATGATGCGTTTCAGGATAGACAAGAGGACTTGGATTCCCAGCCCGAGGGTGGGGGTCAAACTAACCCTGCGACAATCCCTCCCACTGTAACCTTCTGGTCAAACCCACTTTTCATGATTGCTCCCTTTATGATTACATCCAACCCGTTGCAAACTGCAGGTTCATCGGCCATGGGTAGCTATGCCATACCCTCAACATATCAACATGCCTACTCCTCCATCTTGTTTCTAGGCACTATCCCTCAAGAATATGTTCCTAAGCTATCCCTTCATCATACCAAGAACCGATCATGGCTATCATGCCTTACATGCATACGGTACCTACGTCACAATTGCATACAGTCTCTGCTTCCGTTTTAGCATCTACACCTATTCCACCATCAGCGGCAGGCCCAGCCCTAGCTACGTGGTGGACCCTAATCACTTCTCCTCCTGCTTCGCAACCTTCCCAAATTTTGCACTACGCTCACCCTCAAGTGTACCAGGTCCCACAAATGGTACAACCAAGCACGGGACTGTGGTCTGCCCCATCAATCATGCAAAAAACCTATCCTATGGCACCACTAGCGGTTGCTACTCCAACAACACCACTTAGTGGATGGTGGATAGCACAAGCAGCACCCTTCATAGGGGCCACCCCAATGGCACCACCTATGAGCCATGTCGCTGCCCCTAACACGCCATCAATGGTGGCCATCCCCGCAACCCCACAACATTCTGCATTGCCCTCGAGTATGGATCAAGCATTTCAACTTATCTAGATCCTTACTGAAGAGGTTAGGTGCCTCAAAGCCACTGGTTTTGATATGGTGCAGATCATGGATTTCTACCATGACAATCCCATCAGCCCGGTGGTTCCCATGCTCACATTACCTCCCAAGATGCCATTCCCCCACTTTACAAAATACAACAAGGAGCATGACCCCAATGCACATCTCATGACATTTAGATCTGAGTCCCTTCTACTACAACAATGGCCGCACACCATACTTTGCGTCTTTACTATGTGTCTAATGGGCAAAGCTTTAGACTGGTACCCTTTACGGTCACGAACTTTGCCACGTTGTAACAATGTTATCAAAAATGCACGTGTTGGAATCCAGTGTGCTGAGTTGATCCTGCTGTGCGTAACCATGGCCTGGGCAACGATGTAACAATGCGTAGTAGTGGCCCATGGTAGCATCCAAGGGTTCATGATTTTCTTGCTTCCATCCTTGGATCTACTTATGCAAATTAGACACTTTGAAGTACATTTGATACTTATCGTTGAAGAGTTCTAGCATCCTACTCCACCTCCTGATGGTTTTCGGTTCTAAGGACTAGTACCAACTCTCTGCTTCCTTAATGAGTGTCCTAGAAAACAACTTAAGTTTCTACCACTCGTTCTCTATGTTTTGCAGGGCATAGGCATCGTGGAATTCCTGCAAATGATTTTGTGGATCCTTGTTGTATCCCCCTTCGAATCGTGGGATGTTGTTCATGTCTAAGCGCTTGATCCGACTATCGTTTAAATGCCTTGTTGGGATTCTCACTGCCTCCATTATATTTAACATACTCCAGGTGGCAAGTAGGGGTTCATCATGATCATCTCTTTCATGACATCTATGATGTCTCTGTTGTTCCCTACTTTCCCTTCATTCATGCCCTTGTCCTCTCTCTCAACTCTCTCGTCGAGGTCTCTCATTTTTCCTACCTCTATCCTCACCATTATGCTCATGATGGCTACGCCCAGAGGTGGAAGGAGAGGGTGAGTGATGAGAAGAAGGGGAAGAAGAAGGAGAACCATCACTGTGATGATGTTTTCTACCTTCTCTTCGGTTATCCCTACTCCAATCGTGGTGAAGATCAGAGTGCCTGTCCTTGTTATATGTTATTGTTCCCTCAATGAACAACTGGTGTTCACAGGCATCAAAACTAGGGTTGTGTATCATTGAGTGTAAGTGCTGATACCCAACCTCCTCACCATTGTTATGAGGGGGAACATCTCTTGATAGAGAACCCGTTATGAGTGGTTCACCATCTCTAGTTTCACTTAGGACGTGCAGGACCTCTTTGCCCTTCAACAATGTATGTTGGCTCTCCTACCTTGAGTCCCTCATACGTTGTAAAGCTATGGGATGATAATCCCTCATGTCAAAGTTTGTTGCAATGTATTCGGCATATAATTCCATCATGCCAATCTGTGCCAAGGCACGGAGAAGCATGTTAGGGACTGCACGATCGGGAGGTAACACTATGTTACCATACAAATCTCTCCAGCGCATATGTTCATCCTGATGGAGGATAAAAGTATACTTAGGTACATACTCATCGGGATGAGTATATACCACTTTTTATTGTTGAGGAACCAACTGATTTAGGTTATGTGTTTTTTATTGCCAACTGTTCTTTTTATGGTGCCTAGGTGATGTGCTCTTGTGAGAAGAAGAAGAAGACATGATGTCTTATTCGGTGTGCTGATTTTACCATTATATAATTTTTGTATTGATTAACCCTAAGGTTCTTTTAAGCTCCCAACAATGTAAATGATCTCTTATGTCCTACTTAGCGCACAAACACTTAGTCCCCAGCAACAGCGCCAATGATGAGTGGCGAGGTACCCCTACACTCAACCATACGAATACAAGCGTAGTAGACTAAGTGCCTACATGCCTCATGGAACACTTAAGGTTAATCATTTGTTGTCTTCCCAGACTTACTTGTAGTTGTCATGGTGTATGGTTAAGTAAGTCTGAGGTATATGATTTTTATGTCTTTTTTGGTTTTATCTCCTATGCTATTGAGGTGAAGGGTTGAAGAGATTAACTAACTAACTTTAACTAACTAACTAAGTCTAAATTATCCTAGCGTCAGCATCTGTTCCCACTTAGCATGCACATCCTGAACCGATGCAACCATGGCTACCAAATGCTAATCGTTGCTAGGATCACCACGCGTAACGCACGTGCTCGAAGTGGTCGTACTAAGGCACTTAACTAGGAGAGAAGGGTTAAGAAGGATTTAATTCCTAATAAAGCATGTAAATGGAAAGCAACAAATAACAATAAATAAAAGTCCTAATTAGCCTATTCCATGCACTACAAGGTTTATCCAAGAAGTTCGTCTTTATTGCTGTACACAAACTTGTGTTCAAGTACAATGTCTGCTCGAATAAAGATCCGTTCACTTTAGGACTCCTACTGCAGGCACATGGAAAATATTCTATCTCTGGAGTGATCAATCTACTAGAGTTTCCCTACTGTTTAGCTTAGGATGAGGAAACAAGGGAGAGCCACCTCTTATTTATAGATTTTATGGCACATCGCGATATCGCGGGGGATGACGCGATATCGCGGCCCATAAGATATCGCGTCCCATCAATGTCATAATTTCAATTAGTAGGTACTACATTTTGAACAATTAAATTCTTTTGTTAAAATGATGTCATATAAAAGATAGTATATTTTAAGGTTGGCACAATATATGGTTGCATTTCTTCTTGCTTAATTAGTCAAGCATGAAAATTTTCTAATAACTTCATAATTATTAGCTTACTAATTATACAAAGGGAAAGGTGTTCTTAGAGTTCTTGGTTGAGTTCCTCTTTGTCTTTATATTTGAGAAATAGGTTTAGGAGAAGAAGAGTGTGCATGACCTTTTCCATGACATGCAAACATGCTTGAGCTTTCACCCATATCCTTGAAAGATGCCCTTGACTACAAACTTTGATGAAAAAATAATTTGAAGTCTATTGCTTCAGGGCTTATAAAACTAACCATTAAGTAATTTAATTAAATAAATTTTAAACACAAAATTCCTTTAGGGATTTTTATCTACTTTGCTTAATATTTACATAAATCACTTAATGTATTTGTAATTTTGTGATGGTGTAATGTTGCCCACATTGTAACTCTTTGATGATATCATAGTAGTTGTTTGATAACAATACTATCACTAATTTCATCTTGGCTTAAAACATTTTATTACAAATAATGGCTAGGGCCACTCACTAATGTATATTCCATGGGAGCTTCTCATTATTCAAAGATTTACTTATTTGAATCTTGATGTTGCTTTATTCTTGTAATTTAGTTCAACTTAGAGAAATACTATCCTTGGTATGTAAGTTTTAATTTATTAAATTAGTTAATGTATTGTGATAAGTAACTTTATCATCTCAATTTCATAATAGTACTATTTATTAAGGAAACACTGCAAATGTTCCCTATAATTATGTAAGTTGTGGTTTTAAAAAAATTCCTTAAATTTTTTGTAAAATTGGTATGTTTGATAGATCCAAAAAGGTATTAATGAATATAAGTAAAAATTTAATTTCAGTTATATTTTTCTTAATTTTTAACAAAGTGAAGTAAAACACACCTTGAAAATACATATAATCATAATTTTAATTTTGAAATACTTGTACCTTTCTCCAAAATATTATTATGTTTGTTGTATACATTACAAATATATATAATCATAATTTCAGAATACTACTATTTAAGAAGAAAACAAACTTTAGCTAAATAGGACATGTTTCTTATAGTCACACTCCCAAGTTCTTAAATTTGACTGAAATGTTAAGGTAAATATCAGCATAGGTTTGGATGGCCAGACCCATCCTCCTCATCAAGTTACTTCAAGAATCATAAATAGCTTGCCTATTGATTGGTACAAAAGCGCATCTACCAGCTATGAATTATAGTTGGCATTGCGAATTTTTTATTCTTCACATGGTTCCCACTTGAAGCAACCATTGCAACGTAGGCCAATGTCTTGCACTTCCAATTGAAAATGATATGTTCCTTATCAGAAACTAGTGGAGTTCAATGAGCCTTAAATTAGCAAACAACAAATTGATGGAGGTGTGTACATTGTACCTTCTTACATTTATTTGAGCAATCACCAACCGAGACATTGTTGATTGATGGAAGTCTTTATCGTGCATTTTATTTATGGGAGATGTGATTATGTATGGTTGCTACAATGATAATTGGGAAATTTATTTTATTAACACCAGCTAGCTGGTAGATGGTCGATTGATAAACTTTAATTTGTAGTTATTGACATGTGACCATTTATGATAGTAAGTTAATAGAGATACTTTTGATTTACTTTAATTCCCATGTGACCATCTTTGGTGGGTATGATTTTAATTGGTGTTTTCTTTTAAAGCATTAATACATTGGGCTTATTGTAAACAAAATTATTTTAGTATAGTAGAAATGCTAATGCTTGGATGGATGCTAAATATTAATAAAAAAAACATACATTGCATAACATAGATATTAGAGGAAAACTTTGTGATTTCTATTTTAGATAAGTTTCATGAATAACAACTTAGATGGTTTGGACATGTGTAAAGAAGATTAGACTTTGAGCCTATATAAAAAAAGTTGATACATTGCTATTCTAAGAAAAAGAAGACAAAAAAGACATGAGAAAAAATAATTAAAATTGTAAATAAACAAAGATGTAACTTTTAAATGCCAAAAAAGAACTCATGTAGGTGGACCCCATTATATTCTGATAAGGCTAGGATGATGAAGATGATGTACATTGGGCTTCACCTGTAAACATGTGCATGACTTGAATCTACACTATTTTATGGAGTAGTGAGTAGTGAGTTTCTCGACCATTGTGCTACATCCTTGAATGCTTATGGCTCATTACTATTCATACTATAATTGCCTATCAAGGATAAAATGGCATATTACTCAAAAACTATAATTGCCTATCAAGGATAAAATGGCATGTTACTCAAAAACTCTAACCTGAACAAGTCATAGGGTTAAGGGGGGGGAGGTGGGGTGTCGAACCCCCGAAAAGAAGTTCTATTGATATTAACAATGTATCAGTTACAATAACCTGAACAAGTCATAGGGTTAAGGGGAAGGGGGAAGCTAAGAGCACAATGCATGAAACTCAGGACCAGCCTTATAAATAAACAAGTATTAAGGGAGGAAACCGAATTGGGCCACCACCAATTACAAGATAGAATGACATAGAATTAGATAAGGAAAAAAAATTTCAATTAAGAATAGAGAGAGTTCCAATGGTGACTCCTCACAACAGAAATGGAATGATGAGTGTTACTGGAATGCACAAGTCTTTTCCACAGCTACAAGAGATGAACCAACTGATGTCTATCCAGATTGAACTTGGATGTTTGAGATGTGAGTTGGAAATGAATGAGGCGAAAGATCTCTGCAACTTCTCCAAGAGCAAACATTTATTAGAATAATCTATCCTTTGAAATATAACATTGCATCGTGGCTTCCAAATATAATATAATAGTAGGCGTAATAACTTTCCAAAAAACAAAGTCATGTTGTCCACCACCACCACAGAGAGATGGCAATTCCTAGATATTCTAACCGTTTAGACCATGGTGGAGTTATGGTCCACACATGAAAACACAGCATAACAATTTCGTAACTAGAACTCATGTAAATTAGAGCAACCCATCCAGGGCGAGCTGCTCCCGAAGGCGGCCATTGCCCGGCTGGGGAAACGCATGGCCACTGTGATGCCCAAGTCATGGCCGTGCATCTCACGCCGACGCAACAGTACGCACACGACGTTTCTGCTCTGGTCGTCTCTGCAGCTGGCGATGCCACCGTAGGCAGGGCGGCCCCATCCGAGGTCGACGTCGTCAAATCCCATGTGCCTGTGCTCCAACAGCAAAAACGCCGGGGGCCCGCCCGGCAGCGGCTTCCATGGACGATGCAGCTCCAGTATGTCCAAGCTCGCCCGCACGTATTCGTCGTCGACGGCGTCCTTGGCTCCCCGGATGAGCCCCGCCAAGCTCTCCAGCGTTGCCCCGCACACTTGCCCGGCTTCCGCTGTGGCAAACGCCGGCAAGACCACGTTGCCATAGTACCCCTCCGGAATCGGCGGCCGCACACGTTTCCTCACATCCACGGAGAACTGCAGCCGCACGCGCTGCTCCGGCCTCAACTGCAGCGACCGCGTCCATGCCCGCATGAGCCACGCGCCCACGCCTTCGAACGTGGTCGCACCTGCACCTGCTTCAGATTTGAGCCGCGGCAGATGCTGCTCCCCATTCAACACGAACGATTCTTCCTCCCACCCAAAATGATTGCCTTCCATGTCCACGTACATGTCCATCGGCTCAGACGACGACGGCAGCGCCGAGTTTACGCGAGGTGGGTTCCGCGGTCCCATCAATCGGGATCGTTCCCAAATGGGCTCCGTTAATGGCGCTTCTGCGCCTCTGCACAGGTCTGCCAATGCTTTCAGAAACTGCGCCATGCCTGCTCCGTCGCACATCACGTGGTTGCAGCAGCTGCCCACTATGAATCCCCCGCACTTGAGCATAGTCACCTGTATCGCTAACAGCGGACCGTCTATGATGCTCTGTGAGGAACACAGCAGCTGTTCTCTGCACGGAATTGGTGGCTTCAGTTCACCAAATTCGGTGAGGCTAACGTCGGCTTCAGCTTCGATGAAGAGCACTCCTTGGGCTTGGCAGTCTACGCAGAGCTTTCCGCTGGGCGTCTCTACGAGTCTGCCGGCCATGGGATAATAGGGAACCAGCACTTTGGCAAGACCTTCCTTCATCACCTTTCTTGGGTCTTTCATCGTCCATGGTCGTTCGTCTTTGCGGTAAAAATGCAGCAACAAACGTGGCATTCTGAATATGGCGTCTACATTTGACAATGGCAGAACCTCGGTAGGAGTCGGTGCGCACGGAGTTACTACGATCGGCTGTTGCCGCTTAACTTGGAAGCATGGCGCCTTATCTTCGTTCTTAGTGCCAGGGTTCCATTCGGATGCCATGGGAGGGTTTGAGGGCAAAGAAGGAAAACAGGTTTCTGTTGCAGGGCTGAAAACCAGTATTGGAATTCTTGAGCCTTTCTTTCTCGCTTGGTCCTTTTATTAATATTTTGAAGCTACGATGTAACCCACTTTGTATTTGATTCTTTTAATATACATTTAGAAATGTGTAATATAGATTCAAACGCCATGGCTATTATCCTTTACTTGTGCTTCAGTCTCAGAGTTCTCGCTTTGAGTTTGTTGTTTATGCGCTTTGGATTTATTTTGAATTTGTCTCCTTCCTTGACTGTGAGTGCCTAAATCTGAAGTAAGGGGTGAATATCAATCCTTTCACTGATGCACCGGTGGCAATAATTGCTCCCTATCACATCCCAGGCCCCATTGGTTTTGGCCGGTTTGTTATGCTTCTCATTTATGCAATTATCCTCGTGAACGGATTGTGACCGCCGTTAATGCACGATTGCGACTTTCGTTGAGGTCTGCCACTCCTACGTGTAAAGACGTTCTTTATGAATTCTTTTTTTTTTTCTAAAAGAGTTATAAGTTCTTTATTGCCTGCAAAGCTACGGTACATCAGCTGTCACAAGTATCAATCGATGTTACAAAAAAAATCGAGCCAAGTGGTATGGCTCGATTTTAGTACCTGCATTATCATGTTCACCTCTTCCACAGCACTTCTCATCTACATCTTAGCTTCAACCTTGGCTCCTGGGCTCTCTAGTTATCTTTTGACATCAATTGACATCAATTCCAAGGCACCAAAAGTCAATTTTGGCTGATTTGGAGGTAGTCTTAGGTAGACAATTAACACTGCATCAATATCATCCTACCTATGCTAGCACTATCCCAAGGTCATCAAGTTCAACATTTAGCAACATTCTCTAGGTTTACAAGCTTCTTAACATCGTATATGCATAATTACAACACATTTTAACATTAATTAAGGCATCCTAAAGGCTTGGAATGACAACTTGGAAAAATGCTAGAATTTTTTTTTAAGTCCCTTGTTGATACCATGTGACCTTTGACCCTCATACTTCGCATTCAACATTATCTCCTAGCTTCACAAGCTCCTTAACACCATCACAACATAATTCAGTGGTACTTTGGGCATCTTAAGGGGTCTTGGAGGCTTAGAATCACAATTTGGAAAACACTAGGAAATTTTGTCTATCTCCTAATGACAATGATGTCCTCAAGATCACCTCTTTCTTAATGAGTGTTGCCCAATTTCACAAGTCAAACTTGCTAAAAACAAAACTCAAAGCAAAATCTACTTAACTCTGGGATCAAATTTGGCAACCCTAACCCGATAGATATGAGATCAAAACCCAAATTTAGGGTGGGTTTCTCAAGATCTAGAGAACTTTTCAAGATTTTAGGAGATTAAGAGCATGAGCATTAGGCATCCCAACACCTCTCACATGCTTCATGGCCACGGCAAGCTCAATTTTGCACCCAAGTCTTCAACAATCCAAGTACTGACACTAATGTAGTGTTAACATCAATCAAATAGTTCTCATGTTAGCTTCAAGATTTAGAATTTTTTCAATATCAACATAGATCTTCTAGAGCAAAAACTTTTTCAATTCTAGTGTTAGTTCTAGAACCCTTAGTCAAAACAACTCCATTTTCACCCCAAATTAATTTTGGATAGTATTTTCAGTTATTCTATTCATATATTCAGCCTTTGAAAGTTTAATTTTACCATCAAAACATATATTTGGCTTACAAATTGAGCATTTATTATTAGCTTTACTTCACTTGCATTTTTCACCAACATTGCTAGTTTTAGTCCTCTATAGAAGGCAAACACTTGTTATTCCCTTTCCCCATATCAATAGCTTTACATTTTAATATTTCATTCTTTTTAGTTATGTTTTAATACTTAGATTTTATTTCATATCTCATAGTTTATTCCACACTTTGTTTTTATTCAGCTGAGTTGGAATGATACCATGAAATCGATTGTTGGATAAATCCAGAACTTGCAGGTCTGTGAAATTGACTATCCATGAAGGAATGACTCCTTGCAGCTTGTTGTAGCCCAAATTCAATGCTCTGAGCTGTTTCATTTCCCTCAAAGATTCTGGCACCGAACCATTCAAGCTGTTACTTCTGAAATCCAGCACTCTGAGGTTTTTGCATTCCATCAGCGGCTTAGAGAGAGACCCAGAAAATCCATTTGAAAAGGCAGACAGCAATTCAAGGACGATGGGAGTGGCACCAGAATTTCTCCACTGAAGTTGTTGCGGCAAATCAACAAGGAGAAGAGCTGGCTGCAGTTTTTCAAACTAAGAGGCAAACTTCCAACAAGCTTGTTTCCAGAAATATCTAAACAGAGAAGCGTGCCAATTTTACCAATAGACACAGGGATGTGACCACTCAAATTGTTGTTGGGTAGCATCATAAAAGATAGGGATTCCATGTCGCCAATGCAATCTGGAATATAGCCTCTTAAATTTGCGCTGACGTTCAGCATCTCCAACACTGTTAAATTGCACATTTCTGGTGGCAGATACCCAGAAAGATTGCTTCCTGATATCTTCAACATAAGGAACCCAGTTAAATTCCAAATAGACGGGGAAATTTCCCCACTTTAGCCATTTCCCACAAGCCCAAATGTCCGTAGCTTCCGCAGTTGATAAACACAATCTGGAATATGACCTTGTAATTTGCCTGCCAAGTACAACATCTCTAAAGATGTCAAAGAGCAGAGCTCTTCCGGAAATGGCCCTGTGAGATTCCCTCCTATTAAAATTAGGTATTTCAAGCTTTTGACTTTGCCAAGCTCTGCTGCAGGTATGTATCCTGTGAGCATGCCTGCTTCTATATCTAAATCATATAACTTTGACAAATTTCCAAGTTGCTGTGGTAAATGGCCGGTCAAGGACTGTGATCGCAGTGCTAAGCTACCCAGCATCTGTAGCTTCCCAAGCTCTGAAGAAATAAAGCCATTAATCTTATCTCAATGCAATGATAATAATGAGAGCTGGGACAGGTTCCCCCACTGCTGCCATGGTATGGCACCTTCAAGACCACCTCTGTCTCCTGATTTGCTGCCCAATGATAACTCAGCAAGATTTGAGAGAGCCGACAGGGACGCTGGTAACATGCCTCTGAGCAAATTAGAAAATAAATCCAACTTTTCAAGAGAAGAACAGTTGGATAAATATGAGGGAATCTGGCCCTGCAGATTATTAAAACCGAAGTCAAGTGTGAGCAGATTTTTGGCCTGACATATATGTTGAGGGATGGAACCCGAAAGAGCATTTCCAGACAAAATCAAATGTTGAAGAGAAGAACAATTTGTCAATGCATTGGGGATGTAGCCATTCAAGTTGTTATAACTTAGATCCAACCAATTCAGCTGCTTAAACTGACCCAGCTCTGAAGCAATGTTACCTAAAATTTCATGTAGGAGTAGGACTAAGTTATAATAAGCAAGATGATAGCAATTCCATATAAGATGAAAGAAAGAAACAATTAAATAACTCATAATTGTCTGATTAAAAAGATCGGATAGTATGGTTACCTTGAAATAGATTCTCTTTTAAATCTAGATGTTGCAGATGCCTTAGCATACCAATTTGGGCAGGGATGCAGCCTGACAATTGGGTGTTTACACCAACAAGATTGTCTGCAAAGAAATTCAAGGATTCGATCCTTTGATGATCATGAGAGCATTGGACTCCATTCCAATTAGAGCACAGCTGATGCCGGTTGCTATAATTCCAACCGCTAAGAATATTGGATGGATCATGTGTGATGCGTGCCTTGATATCCAGCAAAGCTTGAATCTCCATTTCAGAGGGAAGAGAGTAACATGGCACTAGTAGTATCATTATTACTCCATAAACTATGATGCCCACAACTGAATACAGCTCCATGCTCATTAACTCACAATTGCTTATTCACAAAAATTTGTGTGATTATATGCCAACTAGCATCAGATGAGGTATCATATATATACTGGAAAATCTATAATCATTTTGTGCTTGTCATTGGAATAAAATTAAACTTAGATGGTGTGTTTTGAACTTTTAGAAATTACTTCCTAGCCAGAGAACCCAGCGACTATATTCATTGCCGTCTCCCGTGAGTTCCGTCCAAGCTCAGTCAATGGTGAACTGCAATAGTCAAGATGTTCATTTTCAGTTCCGTCCAAGCTCAGTCAATAGGGAACTGCAATAGTCAAGATATTCATTTTTGCAATAGTCAAGATATCCATTTTCAGTCATTTAAATTATGAAAATGTGTGATTGGAAAGTTTGCAGTTGGATTCTTGCCTCCCTTTTAAATATATACATTAAATACATAAACTAAAAACTACCAGACAGTATCAAAGAATTCCTGCCCCACTTAGCCGTGTACACAAGCGTACAGTATTTCAAGTGTACAAACACTGTACCTGCATACAGCTATTTTATACGATTTTTTTAAATAAAATAAACTGTATAATATCACGGGCACCCTGTATAGGGGCACGTTTTATCGTATATTTTCAACCTTAGTCATGTCTACCCCGACCCAATAAACGAATAACTTGACCTTATTTTCAACCTTCCGCACATTTGCTGTCTTGCAACATTCTTGCTTAGTGGATCATACTTGCAAGTTGCTACCTAACTATGTTTAAAATATACGTTGCAGTGTGCTTACACAGTAATTGAACGTGTTGCAAATATGATCTTTGTAGACACGTTAATGTGCAGTAGTTTTGAAAATAAGGTTTTTCAAGTTTATCTTATTTAACCTTCCCAGGCTCATGGTCCCATGGTCCCATTCCAGTGGATCTGATCTTACCATATTTCACACGTTATGGGTAATGTTTGCAAGTTGCTATCTATGTTGGAAATTCCAGTGGATCTGATCTTACCATATTTCACACATTATGGGTAATGTTTGCAAGTTGCTATCTATGTTGGAAAATATATGTTGCAGTGTGGTTGCGATTGTGTGGTTGCAGTGTGGTTGTGGTTGCGATTGTGTGGTTGCAGTGTGCTTACACAATGATTAAGCATGTTGCAAATATTATCTCTATAGAGACGTTCATGTGCAAGTAGTTTTGAAAATAAAGTTTTTTAAGTTTGTCTTATTTTCCCTTCCTAGGCTTATGGTTCCATTCTAGTGAATCTGATCTTGCCATATTTCACACGTTATGGGTAAGATTGTAAGACCATTGAGATATGGAAAATCATAAATTGATCCACAATGGTTCATGGGTCACTTCATGTAACCCATCCATGTACATTCTATGACCATTATGTGTGTCCCTGGGTCCCACCCCTACCTACAAGCGGGTGCCCACTAGCAAGCAGGGGTGGAACCTAGAGACATATGTTTAAATAATATAAAACATATTTTATATCTTAACCAACCTATGTAAAAGAGTGATGTGCAATTGCAATAATAAGTGCAAAGTTGAGTGTTTCAATTCCTTAATTTTACAAATTTTATATCTATTATCATATATATTTGGAATTTTTTCGCCACATGCATAGGTTAGAGTACTTCGTATGGGCATGTATGTATGCCATGCAAACCCCCATCTATCATGCATTGCCGCATAATAGATGTGGATCAGTTTATGGTTTGATATAGAAAACCATAAACCAATCCACAACGGTTCATGGGTCACTTCATGTAACCCATCCTTGTACATTCAATGACCATTATGTGTCCCCAAGTTCCACCCTTGCCTGTAAGCACATGACCCCTACCTGCCAACAAGCAAGCAAGGGTGGGATCCAAAGACATATGTTTAAATAATACAAAAAATATTTTATATTTGAACCAACTTATATAGAACAAGGGTGTGGAATTGCAATAATAAGTACAAAGTGTTCAATTCATTAATTTTACAAATTTTATATCTATTATCACATATATTTGGAATTTTTTTGCCACATGCACAAGTTGGAGTACTTTGTATGGGCATGTATGTATGCCATTCATACCCTCATCTACTATGCATCAGCAAATAACAAATGTGGATCAGTTTATGGTTTGCCTTGAGATATGGAAATTTTTGGAAACATCTTCAACAAGATTCTTTCCTTAACTTTTTTTTTTAACTTTTCGAATTAACTGTTTCATACTGTCATAAAGGTGCAGACTCCATGATCAAGCGTTGAATTGTCTTGTTGTCGATTTGTCCATCATTTTAGTTGGATTACGTATTGAAATGCAGCTCATAGTTGCATCATCATCAATGTGGCTATGCATCTTTAGCAGAGAACAGAACTAAAGCTTGACCATCTTATGGTGTGTCAGTCCTACATTCATAATCATAGTTGGAAGTTTGCAAAAGCTTTTGAATAGACCTTTCCTTTTGGTTTTCGTTTCCCATTTCACTCTATTGTTAGTTTCCCACTAGGACAAATTTTCTAACATTGAGTTTATTATTCAACCATCTTCTTCTTTGTTTACCACTGAAGTTTTGAAGATTTTAAGTTTGTGTTCATTCTACCATAAATAGCATTGTAGAATTACAATGCTCCATTTAGTGTGGATGAGATCATATAGCATTATAATGCTTACATGTTGTTGAACATTTGTGATCATTAATTTTTATAGTTTTAGTTGTTAATTAGGGTTGATGAGCGGCGAGGTACCCGTACACCCAACCATATGAATCACAGGCATTCACGTGCGACTCGGTCGAATTCTGCAAACTGCAAGCACTTGCATACACCAAACTCTAGCTAGCAAAATCTTAGTTAGAATAGTTGTTATCTTCCCAACCTCACTTGTGATATTCTAAAGCAATGGCTTAGTGAGATTGAAGAAAATGATTTTTATTGGTTTTCTTTTTATCTTTAAAAGTCTAATTCTTTAATTGTAGGAAATGGAAAGTTGTGTAAATTATAATTGTTCTACTCTATCACTTAACTCTCCCTAGCCTAAGCAACCGATCCCATCTTCCGTGCACATCCTGAGCATACCCTAACCACTGTTGGGTTACCAGATGTTAAGCATCACTAGGTTACCAAGTGTTTAATATATGTTCAAGATGGTCGTGCCTATGGTTCTCATAAAATATAAAAGAACAATAACATTAAAGTGATAACAATAAAAGCTTCTAAAATTATTTAAGCATTGAAATATTAAACTATTAAAATGCTTAAGTGACTAAATCCAAATGCTGCAAGGAATGCTCAAAAAGCTCGTCCTTATTGCCAGTCACACCAATGGGCTAAGGTACATTAGCACTCGAATAAAGAGTCGTACATCTTTCTCACACCTGCTGCAGGCACTTAGAAAATATTCTAACTCTTACGGAAATAAACTGCAAGAGTTTGGCTACTACTACTCCAAAAGATGCCATAAATGCTACGAGTGCATGCATATTTATAGCAAGAGAGAGACTCTGTATTAACTGCGTTGCGTTAATGCATGGATGGATACGTCGATAGAGTCACGTCAACTTGGCCATGTCAACGAGGCTCCGTTAATGTGGCCCAGTCGACATATCAACTGAAGACTTCATCATATCCCCACAACTGAGTGAAAACTCATCCACGAGTTTATTACAATTTGGAAGGTATGAAGTTATTGACAGCACACATGACGAAACACATCTATATAAATATTGACTCTATTGACATACCAAGTGCTCGGGTGTACAGAAAAAATAAATTACAAAATTGTGGTGTTTAGAGACAAAATTGAACACCCTGTCGAAAAGTGCTAAAGTTACTGGAGAAGGTCACATTGTCCCTGGTGGCGATGGTTCTGATAGGCCTTCACTAGCTTATGGTGCATGTGGCTATTGTGGCATTGATAATGGTTGCCCTGCAATAGCTGCAACTTTCAAAGGTAATCAAAAGGCCTCCAACAATGCCCTCATTTTATCTTCTTTGCTTCTAGGATCATTCACTGTTCAAGCAGCTTCATCAATGTGTGCTGGAATAGGAACATGCCAAGGACATGGAAGTGCAAGAAAGAGATCCTTCAAATTGACAAACCAAGTAGTGAATTGTTTTTGTTCGATATCGAATGCTCAGATTGATGTTTGTAGCTACTAGTAGTTGTTCATTCATTGGGCCAAGTTTTTTGCAATCGCACGTTGTCCTTCAAAATGGGTGCAGAGAACTTCGAGTTCCACATTTTTTGTTTCTAACTTTTGTTTTGTCTCTTTATGCATTTAGAACTCGTCCTCATATAAAGAATACGAGGTGGCCACTTGCTTTTCCAAGTCAGAGTGTGGCCTTCTAGCTATTAGCATAGCCAGGTTTGCATAACAGAGATTGGCTAACTCCATGTATTCTGTCATTTCTTCAATTTGCAAAGGTAGATTCCAGCCTAATTGTAAGCATTCAAACCATCGAAGATGGGTTGCCACACATTGCCTCCTTCTTGGAGCTACTGAAGTGCCTAGTTCATTTTAGCCTTTGCAACTTAAATCTCTTTTTCATTTACTTCTTTTTGCAATCCTACTTAGTCCCTATAGTGATTTTTAACTCGTTCAAACTTAAGGACCTCATTTTTCCAAGCAACAATTTCAATTGCTGATTTTTGTCACAAGGCTCAAACTTCCTCCATAGACAGATTACAATTTTTAGCTTCCAATCTTCTCACATCAGTGTTTACCCTGGCTAGCTCCTCTTGCTATTGATGGATGAAGTCTTTCATGTGTTGATTCTCAACACCAACATTGCACAAGTGATGAAATTCTACGATCAGCCTGACATTCTCCTGACAAACCTCTACTAAGTCCTTATTTAGATGGTAAGCATGGGCTTCTGTTAAGGACTTGTCAAAGATTGCTGACTCTCGCTCACCCTCAACCATCTGAAGTTTGGTTTGAAGCTGTTGAAAAGCTTCATCCCTGGTGAGTTCACAGTTGAGGAAAGCTAGATTAGCAAGTTGGACCCTTAATTGGACAACTTCCACTACCAAGCATTGATAATCTGCTTTTGTCGCTTTAAGTTGTCCCTCCAAGATGAGGCACTTGCCCCTTGCTAAGAGTAGCTCCAATTGGATCGCAGTAATGTTGTCTGGAAGATCAAAAACATCCGCAAGCGGTTGCTCGGTTCCCACCAGTCAATCCAAAAACTCTTCATGTTCAGCTACATTGATTCTGCTACATGAAGTTCCTACGAATGCCTTTACATCTCCAAATCCATGTACATCTGGTACAGGTTCTATAGGTGCATTCAAGGCCATAGCAATTATGTTAGCAACCACTTCAGTCGCAACTTATTGTCCCTAGCGTTGCATTACTAGGACAATCGCCCCCTCCCCATCTTCCAAGCACACTAAAAAAGTAGTGGCATTTCCTAAAATTTTAGGAAATAACTATTGGGTGAACACCGTTACTTCTCGAACATTGGGATCAGTTCTAACAAGAACTTACATTTTGGTGATAGAAAACATCAGCCTTGCTCTCTCCAGCAAACTCACTGATTGAGCCACTTGTTCAAGATGGTTCATCGTAGGGTGATAGATTGAAGGGTCTTCTCCTCCACTAGCTCCTACTGATCACTCTTGTTGGCTCAAGAGCGATTGTCGGATCTCACGTATGTGTTTTACGATTTTCTACAAGCCTGACCTTGCTGTTCGCACAAGCGGTGGAGGTGGTTGCTACTCTTCCCTAAGTTGTGTTGTGGCCGGAGTCTTGTCCTTTATCATCTCCCACCATGAGGCAATTGGGGCGTGATGAAGTGTGTCATTGGCATATCATGCTATCCCTGCTTATTTGCACAATTTTTTGATTAGGCAAGGAAAGGGTAGAGCTCGCCTTCCACGTTCATTTTCAGCAAATCTCTTCTCAATCTCCAAGAAAAGCAACTGTGGAAGTTTGATGGGGAACTTTCTGCTTAGAGCAACACATGCATGAGAAAAGAAGGTAGTGATCTTGTTGGGTCTTACTATTGGATTCAAGTGGTAAGATACGATTTTTGAATAAAGCCTCTCTGCAGTGGATAGGATGTCAAACTCATTGCGTTCTATCCCATAGCACCGCTTGATCCACTCCCCTTTTACCTCCGGGTCTGCTTGTTTGGGGATCTCTACCACGTCAGCTCTAGGTTCTGGCAACCCCAAAGCTTGTGTAATTACTTTAGCAGAGTAAGAGACATGAATGTCTTTGATTCTTACTCTAGACCCTAGTTGCTGATTCATCCAGAAGAGATAAGGTTCTCCTAGGTACCATTCACCACTGGAGGTGATGATTAGCCACATAGGAAAAGTTTGCAATTGGGTTCTAACTTCTTCTGGTGCATTTTCTAGAAACAGTCCGAAGTTTAACTCCTGAAGGACCATTAATTACAACTCTCGTGCCTTGATGGCATCAATACAAGCTTGGGTTAGGGTGATCTCAAGCCACGGTGCTACCACCAAAGTCTCATCCCTTCACGATTGTTCATTGGGAACATCCTCTTCAAGAATTTGACAAACAGATTCCACATCATGTTCTTCATGGAGGGGGCCAATTGTGTGTGAGCCCTCCACATGCTCTAGAGGTTGTGCACCTCATCCTCTTCCAATTCTCGATCGCTTGTCACTTGTCCCTTGCTTGGGATGATCCTTCTTCCCTTAGATGCCTTGGTTTGGGTGCCATCTGTAGCCACAACATAACCATGAATTAAAATGTGTATAAATTGTTCAAAACAAAAATCATACACCTTCTCATTTTGACCAAGCTATGACAATGGCATGTGCATCCTATTAGGTTCCCTAGAGTGTAGTTAAGGGGTTACAAAAATAATAAAACATAATGAGTTGTAATTTAGTGTTGTTTTGTTGTTTTTGTTTTTTCTTGTTTATCCCCTAAGAGGTGTTAAGTCTTTGATAATTATAATAATTATAGACCTCACCCCCCTCCCACAATGAAGAGCATACCTCTGGTTGCAAAAGGGTTGAAAGAGTGGTTGAATTCAGACACGCAGTGGAAACGTTTTGGGCTCGAAAAGAAGTGTGAACGTAGAAAAATGGAAAAACTCCCCTAGCATTGTGAACAAATGGAAAATTTCCAAAGGTGCAATGGTAGTATATATAGTATTTTTTTCATGCGTCAACAAGGCCGCATAAACGAGGTTGCGTAAATGCAGGGGGATGCATATATGGGGCCTAGTTGACGTAATTGTGCTATGAATGTTGACCTACATTTACCGTTGAAGAAAAAGTCCAAAGTTGTGAATTGGAGCACAACATGGGGGTGATTCGAAGTCACAAAGACCAGAGAATAGTATGTGTGAAAGAGGAAGGAAGATTGTAACTAGAAGAAGAGTCGAAATGAGGAGAATATCATAGTATGGAACTTTGCGGATGAGGGACCATGCGATGGTTAGCACAAAAACGATCGACCAACCATATTAAGAGGATAGGATATTAACAAACGGAACCAAAGGATATGTAAGTGGGTCCTCCCCATAGCAGGTGGTAGCCTTAGTAACCCTTGCATATCGTCAACATAGGAGTCCGTGGGCCCCATAGTTAATTAATGGTAACCACAAGTTAATACCCAAATCCATGAGAACTAGCCGAAGAATTAGAAGTTCCAACAAAGCACGATAGATATTCAAGATATAAAACCAGTAGTGAGGTGAATAATGGGAAACAAATGATGAAGAGAAGAGGAAGTAAGATGGAATTCCTAATGTTGGTTACATGAAATCCCTTGTGAAGTGTGTAATTAAGTGACCTGGTAGGATCCATCCTTAGTCCAGACCCAAAACCAACCACATTCAGTGACATCGCATCAACAATCGAAGACTAGTCCATCCCCTTGGGGCACAAGAATGCTCCCACAAACAACCACCACTTCAACATGAATGAGCAAGAGGAAGTGAAAAAGGGGCTAAGTTAGAGGGGACAAAGCAAGTCCCATAATTAGTGCTTGTAGCCCGTTAGAGGTGGTTTAAGGGATGTGCTTTGAATTCCCATGTGTTTTTTTTTTGGTCTATGGGAACCACACCATGCAAAGACCCATGCGTTTTCACATGCACTTGGTCCAAGGGGTGTGCTTTGAATCCTCATCATTTTTTTTCATGAGAACCACACCATGTAAGGACAAATTACCATGTAACTTCTAGTTATGAGAGGATATGGAGTGGTAAGAAGTCCATGAGGACACACGCTTGCATGCAAGGGAATAAAAAAGTGCAAATAATGTTGCATTCCCCTTGAAGTCACACCCTATTCAAACTGTTGGATCCTTCTCAAGTCTAGAAACTACATAAGTCATAAATTAATTAAAGTTGTTTTTAATGGAAAGGGATTGCATGTTTTCCAAAAGAAGGAAAACCATGGAGTGGATGGATGGGTGGATGACGTGGACTCACTGCTTGTTACATGAAATGAGAGTTTAATGTGACTGCCTAGAACAACAATGCGAAGGCGGGAGCTACATATAATAGGTGGACCATATCATGCAACCCATCACAAAGAGAAACAATTGCACCAATACATCCTATGACAATAAGATGGCTTATTAATGAAAAGTATAAAACAACTGGAAGATAAGTACATATATATATATATATAAATAGATAAGTAAATAAGGAAAGAAAAATTAAGCAAGAATGGAAAATGTACGAACGATATTGTAAAACAAAAAGGTGTAAAACAAAAACTTGCAAAAATAATTAAGGAGCCAGTACAATTGGTTAGCATGGAAGGTGATCTCCCCCACAACTAAGTTGAGAGGAGGAGATCCAAAAAATGGAACGGGGTTGGTTGTGTGATGAGAGGGTAGTGGCACTGGTTCGTTGGGGTTCGTGGAAGGGTTTTAATTGTTGTGTATTAACTAACTATGTTTTTGTGGATCCTTAGATTTGCGTATAAGCAAGGCCTCGGACAGAAAGGTTTCGAAAAAAATATAAGGTCCCTCCCACAGTGTTTGAAACTTAGTACATTACAGTGCATGTGTGGGGTTCTAGTAGAGTACCTTATCTCCACGTTGAAATGTTACCTTTTGAATCCTAAGATCATGATGTTTTTTATTATAGGCCTTGTGGATTTCATTTGATGATAAGGCTACTAGTAGATTCTCATCTAGCACATTCAAGTTGATGAGTCGTTCTCATTGTGTTAGTCATAAGTCAATACCTAAGTCACTGGTGGTAGATAGTGTTTAGAGTTCTGCCTGAACTGGAAGTTTTGGTAGTTTCTCATACACTAACTTGTAAAGAGAGTAGCCTATAGGAAGTTTTCATGTGGAGCAATAGGCCTACAGGACATCATTAAGTTTTGTGCTCCAATCCCTCCTATATTTGCTAATGGTCCTAGTTAGGATCTTTGTAATCTTCCTATTTGTGACTTCGACTTGCCCGTTGGCTTGGGAGTGATAAGGTGTTGTAAATTTATGTTTGACCCCCAAGTGTTGCATAAGTTTACGAAAAGTAGTGCCTATGAAATAAGTTCTATTGTCTGAAATGTGTGCACATGACATCCCAAACCTGTTCATGATTTGCTATTGGAAAAACTGTGCGATTATGTTTGAGGAACACGAAACACCACAAAATTTTAGGTCTTAGCATCATGATTACACATATGGCTAAGTGTTAAAATGGTGGCACTTTGCCCATATTTTTCCAAGTGTTGAGTGTAGACATCTCCAACTACCAGATTTGCAAAATTTTTCTAAGTGTTAGAATGATGGCACTCTCTACACAGATGTTACGTTGCATAGTGTAGCATCCTGTTATGCTGCGTAGCACAGCACACTGTTACGTTGCATAGCGTAGTGTAGCGTAGCACCCTATTATGCTGTGTAGCATAGCGCCTTATTACGCCATGTAGCGTAGCATAGCGTAGTGCCCTATCATGCTGCGTAGCATAGAACCATGTCTACTACGGCATAGCACCCTATCTACTACACCTTATTTACTACAGCGTAGCACCCTATCTACTGCAACATAGCACCTTGTCCAATGTTGCAGCCAGCATCCCATGTCCCACAAGTAACATGGGACGAGTGTGGTCCCACCCACCGTACTGCCATGTGGCACTTGATCTGCATTTTGGGCTAACCCTAGCCCTATAAATACCCCTACATCCTCTTTTGAAAAAGAGGGAAGAAGAAGGGGTTGGCTTCCATTTTTCACCAGGAAGACAATTAGCACCTCCATTTTGGCATTTGGCACTTTGGCATCCTGGCACCTAGCTCCATGGACAAATAAGACCTAGAGCACACCACACCAGTAGAGAGGCACAACTACATCACACGATATAGTACAACCCCATTGCAACTCAATAGAACATCACATGGTACATCGTGGCTACTGATCTGGTGGGCACAGTTCAACACAGTAAGCACCAAACTTTGTAGCCCAACACCACCGAGGCTATGATTGCACTCCCACTACACCTATTATACACTATGTATACCTATATGAATTAGCTACGTTCCCAGATTTTTGGGTGGTGCACCTTCTCACTTAAATTCTCTCTTTTTCTAGCTACAACAGTTATTTTCTTTGCATTATCAGACATTTAATCATGTCCACCATCTCAATTACGTGTTTTGGTACGTTTCCACTATTATGCACGCCATGTTTTCATTCGTTTCAATGATGCTTTACATTTCAAAATTATTATTCATGAAAGATTATTGTACATCGATTAAGTCCCTGTCTGATCGACCAGACCATTCAAGGCACTCTGTTTCCGTTTTTCTCCAGCATAGCCCTCGCACAAATCTAGGGTTAGGTTGTACACCTGATAACCTCTCGGTGTTCTAGCCACTAATGTTTTCAGACGTCATAGTTTTCGGTGCTAGAAGGAGGGCCTAAACCTCCTTTATTATGTGCCACCGATAATCCTGCTTGTTGTCTGTACCCCATCACCAATAACCCATTAGCATAGACATGACACCCTTGTGGTTGTCTATATACCAGGCGGTGCAGATTGGTTGCCACAATGGTTCCTCTAGAACCCAATAGAATGAAAGTCCAAAACGATTTACTGTGTCTCGCTACCTCTATCACTTGTAGCATGGTGTCGCTGTCAGCGTAGCAAGTCTAAAACTATTTTCTAGGTTATGCTAACTGTGTCCTATGCAGTGTAGCAACCCCACCAACGTAGCAATTTCCAAACATCTACTGTGTTACGTTATCCACTGTGTTACGCTGCCCACTGTGTTACACTGCCTGTATCCAGTGTAGTGTAGCCACCTCGTCAACGTACCAAGCTCCAGCATAGCAAGTGTAACACCAAAGTTGGTCATTTTTCACAGTTTTCATATTGAACATTTTTTCTATATTTCCATACTTAGCCATTTTTTCTACATTTTTACACTTAGCAATTTTCTTACGTTTTTTTACTACTAACATACTTAGTCATTTTTCTACAGTTTTCAGAGTTAGCCATTTTCTGCAAACAACAACTCTCACAACCCAATCTATGAACATGAATCCAAATCAACCTTCCACGTTGGTGTTTAACACATTTGACACTACAATCCAACCAAAGCATGCTGCACTAAGCCACGAACAATATAATTTTGTTTGTGCCAAAATCCAAGCAAGATTACCAATGGATTACCTTGATTTGGAGGCAAAACAAGACTATGAACGAGTCCACCAGAACGAATGAGAGTACAACCCCTCCTTGTTTGACATAATCCCACTCACGAAGTCCTATCACCAATTGGTGTGCTAGCTCATCTATGTAAATAAGCATGTTGTAAGAACAATCTACAAGAAAGCCTCACAGAAGAAGGAAGATGAGTTCGAGGCCTACTCTGAACATGAGAGCCACCCTTACACCATCTTCCAACAACCACTTCCTAGTACAGCCCCTCCTCGGTTTGGTCCACCCATCCTCTCTGAGAGGGTGACCATGCCAATTCAACCTTTCTTGCAAGAGATTACTACATTTTCCCAACCCTATACTCACGTAGGGGCCACCTCCTAGCCCTAAACAACTCAAGCATCCTACGTCTCGCCTATCTCATTGATGTTTGTAGTATGTGTCCAACCCACTCATGTGTGGCCTACTTCGATCATCGCATCCATTGCTCAGCCAACACATCAACAACCATCGGCTATGACCTTAAATTGGCAAAAACCGTCTACTACAACATTAAACTGGCAAACTCCACAACCAACAATTCAACCCTATGTTATCCAACCAACACAAGCCCAGCCAATGCAACTGGTTGGCACATCCCCAAGCTTGGATTAGGCATTCCAGCTAATCCAAAGCTTGATGGAGGAGATCAACCGACTTAAGGCTACCTCCTCTAATACCATCAAGGTGGTGGACTTCTACCAAGATGATTCCAAAAGTCCTATAGTACCACCTCTAACTCTTCCAACTAGGATCCAGTTTCCTCAATTCACCAAGTACAATGGTGAAGGGGATCCTAATGCACACTTGGTTACATTTCGATCTGAGTGCCTACTCCTTCAAGCCTGGCCACATGCCATCATGCATGTGTTTCCCATGTCACTCACTAGCAAGGCCTTAGGCTGGTATTGCATGCTACCCAAGGCCTCAATCTCCTCTTTGGAGGACCTCATAAGCCAATTTGTGACACGCTTCAGGTACAACCTAAAGCCTGAAGCAACCCTTGACCAGCTCATGCAAGTCAAGCAAGGGCCTCTAAAACCTATGTCAAAATTCCTTCAACGTTGGAATGCTACATTGAATGAAATGCATGAACCCCTAGCAGACACACATCTACTGACCATCTTCAAAGGTGCAGTGAATAACTTCATCAAGTCCAAACTATATTATCTAGCCCCAAAGTCTCTTAGCCAAGCCTTTTCCCAAACAAAAGGCATAGAGGAAGTAGCGCAAGCTAGCAATGATCTAGCCTATGTGGCCTATAGAAACCAACATGCTCACAAGAAAAACACAAGAGTGGTAACTCACAAGCAAAACATAACAGTGGCAACAATGGCAACAATGGCAACAAGCACAAAAGCAACCAACTGGGGCCCAACAGCTAAATAGCCCAAGGCCCCAACTGACAAAATTGCCAACTCTGGTACCAACCCATCTACATCGGCAGGGGCCACCCCAAGGCCTAAATTTCAATGCAAGGACCACTTAAAGTATACACCACTACCAATGAAACCCTCTAAACTACTGGAGCAACTCTTGAAAGCTGGGCAAATCCAACACAAACATGTATTGGAGATTGCCCGTAAAAAACATGAGAGGTACTGTGAACTACTAAGGAACCCTACTGCAGTAGTACCAAACGAGCCTCCAATACCACAATACTTCAAGCTAGACCAATACTGTCATTACCACCAGTTGTCTGGTCATAGTACGGACAACTGTTCTACTTTGCAAGATGACCTACAAAGAATGATAGAACAGGGCCAACTAGTACTCGACATGGTAAATCAATCTAGTGCAAATGATGCCCCTTATGTCATAAATTCCATTAGCATAGGTGGCAAGTCTAAACCTATGCAACAACCTTTTATGATCCATGTGCCTCCCAGCAAAGGCAAGGATCCCCTCGGCCTCCACAAACAAGAGGCCTCTGTTTATTATCAAGTGTCACCTCCAATACTCGTAACATCCTTTGTGGTCAAAGTTCCACAGCAATCGTCTACTAAGACGTTAAATGGGCATGACGTAGCAACAACAACCACTAAGCAACCTTTCTTCATCAAGGTGCCACAACAAGTTAGTCACACAACAACTCCTCCTAAACCACCATTTATCATAAGGGTGCCACAATGTGATGGCCCCTCCCCTACCCAAAGCCCAACAGTGGGCAAAATCTCAATCTCTCCTCCCTCGAGGGTCTACCCCACTAACGACCTAGGTAGGTCCACCAAATGGCAATGCAAGAGGACAAATAAGCACCTCGCAACCCCCATGGCCGAAGCAAAGGCCACAACTAGTAAGCAACAACCAAACACTGGGGCCACTACCCCCAAGCAAGCCAAGTAGACCAAGCCTAAGTCCCCTTCGCAAAAGATTTGTCTCTCAAGCCATGTAGAGGAAGTCAAGGCTAACACAATGACTAATGACAAAGACTTCATAGCGGCAATAACCTAGGTGAAACAAACACTCAAGCAAAAAAACACAACGTTGAGCTTGTACAACCTGGTCATGACCTCATCTACTCATCGCCAAGCCTTAGCCCAAATCTTGGCATCCATTCCTATTACGAAAGACACCCCTACAAATGAGGCATCCATCCGTGCAACAATGTTGCCCCCTACACCCCAAGAATCAAGTTCAACATCCCTAGTGTTTTGCGACAATGCAGTCAAAGTCAACCTCAAACAAGGGGAGGTCACTATAGCTCCACTATCCATTAGCATATGTGTTGGGCAATGTACCATCTGCAGAGTACATGTCAATGATGGTGTAGCAACAAACATAGTCCTGTACTTCATCATCGACAAACTAGGCCTAGCAGATGAAATTAGGCCTACCAAAACTGCGTGTCTAAAATCCTTCAACGGATCACATGTCATAGTCAGGGGTACAATCAACTTAGCCTTTGTGGCAGGAGAGCAATTTCCCACCAGTGCAGATTTCACTATCATAGAGGAGATGCCAGGTTTCAACATGATTCTAGGCAGGCCTTGGCTAGCTCAACTAAGGGCCATCTCCTCTCCCATCCACCAAGAAATCCACGTTCCATATGAAGCTGGTCAAGTTATCATCCATGGTGATAATGCCTCGTCTTCAACTATTCATGACATAGACATGGCACAAGTTTTGAAAGAAGAGTTTCTTAGTGGTACACCTACGACAACCAACGCAGCACCTAAGGCTAACACACCCTAACGAGTGGTTAAAGCCTATAGCTTCCCAAAGGATCCTAAGCGTTGCACGCTCCCTAATCCACACCCGATTAGGAAGCAACTACATGATCAATACTTTTCCTTCGCCAAAAACACATTAAGCACCAGCTCACCCCTTACCTTCATTGGCCATGCATTTTTGGTTTTTTCTTGGGTTGCATTTGTTCATGCATTTACATTTCACCTGCTTTCCTAGTTTACACTCTACTTTGCTTTGTTTCCGCATTCCTACTTTGTTTACACATCCATCTACTTAGCTTATGCATTACATTTGAAAAACATAAAAAACACAAAAAAAAAAAAAGCATGGCCCAAAAAGGCCTTAAACTAGCCTACGACCCGAAATGGTCTAAAACTACCACATTTTGCATTGCTTTCCTTTCATTCATCCATTTTAACTTTATTTATGATAAGTGTTGCTTGATGTTGTTTTCTTTCTAGTTGATTTTTACAAGATCTTGTAGGCACACAGCATGACCATGCATCACACCTTACACAAGCAAGGTAAGCACTAGTCCACTATGACTATAAACTAGCACAAACAGTCCGCTATGACTATAAACTAGCACAACTCGTCCTTGGGTCATGATGTTAAACTAGCACAACAGCTCATCCTTGGGTCATCACATTAAACTAGCACAATATCCACTGTCCGCTACGACATTAAACTAGCATCCAATAGTCTGCTAGGACTTTAAACTAGCACATCATGGTCTACCAGGTCCTTAAACTATGTTCACAATCTGCCAGGACTTTAAATTGGCATGTTGTTGATCTTTTGGAGCGCTTGTCATCAGTGTAGCCTTAAGAGCACTCACAGCATCATCACCTCCCACCATTCTAGTGATCTTTTAAAGCTCTTGCTATTCATGTAGCCTTCAAAGGAATTGCAACATCATCGCCTTGGCATTTTCACTGGCTTCTTGAGCACTTGCAACTGGCACAACATTTGACACATTCATAGCATCTTCGCATCTAGCACTTGTAGTATCTTCACATCTGGCATTTGCACTTGCATTTCACGTTTTTTGGTTTTCTTCTCTTCTCGGAGTTGTGTTTGCAGGACGAAACCTCGGAGGCAGTTGTGCAAAGGTTCATCTCATCGCGGCAGCAAGTCACCACATTACTCTAATGTGCATGATTGGACCAATTAAGTCATTCAAGAGTGCACATCCCCCTTATCCCTATTACAACCTACACACATCCACTCCTTCATCCCTATATCCTCTCATCCTCCACATACTTATGATTTCACATCCCTCAGATGCATACACACTATGATGCACATGGCATTCTCTTCACATCAACTATAGAACCCATGGTCGATGTAACACAATTCATCCTGTGGGGAGCCTTTGTTGCGTGGTAAAATCCTAAGCAAATGTAACATGAATCATCCCTAAGAGGAAACATCTATCCTACAGATGCAATGTAATGCATCAAAACAAAGTCCATCTTCTCGATGGCCAACTTGCAACTAACATTCAGTAGTAAGCCAAACCCAATGAAGGTTCACCTCGCAAAAAAGAAAAACAAGAGGGGAATGGAGAAAAATACATCCCCAGGCAAATTGGAAATGTTGCAACTTCAAAATTGGCACAACCTTAGATTAACTTTGACGCTCTCATAAGCACTCCAATGAGAGGTCAACGTTTCAGGGGCAAACCACTTCATGCCATGGTCATTGTCAGCCATGTTGAATTTGCATCTTACACCATGATCCACTATTTCTATTTCATTCCCACAGTTCAAATTTCATCTCTCTAGCATTGCCTATATCTCTTTGTCCCTTAGCATAACCTTATTTCCATAACACTCTTGAGCATGGTGAAATAACATTCGATCTTGTGCCGACGAGTGATGTTGGTGACATGTGTGCTGTGGTGATTTGTAATTCTTTGTCAACGTCTCTTGGGCCACTCCTCCAAACGTCAACAAAGAGGAGTCATTGAAACACCACAAAATTTTAGGTCTTGGCATCACAACTGCAAATATGGCTAAGTGTTAAAATGGTGGCAATTTGCCCATATTTTTCCAAGTGTTGAGTATAGTCAACTCCAATTGCCAGATTTGCAAAATTTTTCTAAGTGTCAGAATGATAGCACTTTCTACACAGATGTTACGTTGTGTAGCATAGCACCCTGTTTCGCTGCATTGTGTAGCACCCTATTACACTGCATAGCATAGCATAGTGTAGCATCCTGTTACGCTGCATAGCATAGCACACTATTATACTACATAACATAGTGTAGCATAACACCCTGTTACGCCTATTACACTGCATAGCGTAACACCCTATTACATTGCATAGCGTAGCACCCTATTATGCTGCATAACGTAGCACACTGTTACACTGCATAGCGTAGTGTAGCATAGCACCCTGTTACGCCTATTACACTACATAGCGTAGCACCCTATTGCACTGCATAGCGTAGCACACTATTACGCTACGTAGCATAGCGCAGCGTAACACCCTATTATGTTGTGTAACGTAGCGTCCTATTACGCTATGTAGCGTAGCACAAGGTAGCACCTTGTCACGTTGCGTAGTGTAGCACCATGTCCACTGTGGCATAGCACCCTATCTACTTCACCTTGTCTACTGCAACATAGCACCCTGTCTACTTCACCTTATCTACTACAATGTAGCACCCTGTCTACTGCACCATGTCTACTACAACGTAGCACCCTATCCAGTGTTGCAACCAGCATACCATGTCCCGCACATAACATGAGATGAGTGTGGTCTCATCCACCGCATTGCCACGTGGCACATGATCTGCATTTTGGGCTAACCCTAGCCCTATAAATAGCCCTACATCCTCTTTTGAAAAAGAGGGAAGAAGAAGGGGTTGGCTTCCATTTTTCACCAGGAAGGCAGTTGGCACCTCCATTTTTGCATTTGGCACTTTGGCAACTTGGCACCTAGCTTCGTGGATGAATGAGACCTAGAGCACACCACACCAACAAAGAGGCACAACTACATCGCATGGTATACTATAGCCCCATTGCAACCCAGTAGAACATCACATGGTACACCATGGCTACCAATCTGGTAGGCACAGTTCAACGTAGTGAGCACCAGACTGCACAGCCCAACACCACCGAGGCTGTGATTGCACTCCCACTGCACCTATTGTACACTCTGTATACCTATATGAATTAGCTACATTCCCAGATTTTGGGGCGATGCACCTTCTCACTTAAATTTTCTCTTTTTCTAGTTACAGCAGTTATTTTCTTTGCATTATCAAACATTTAATTGTGTCCACCATCTCGATTACATGTTTTGGTATGTTTCGACTATTGTGCACACCACGTTTTCATTCATTTCAACGATGCTTTACATTTTAAAATTATTGTTTACGGAAGGTTATTGTACATCGGTTAAGTCCCTATCTGATCAACCAAAATGTTCAAGGCATCCCGTTTCCATTTTTCTCCAGCACGACCCTTGCACAGATCCATGGTTAGGCTGTACACCTGATAACCTCTCAGTGTTCCAGCCACCGATGTTTTTGGACATCACAAAATAGTCAATGACGGTTGCCACCTCTACCCACTTCATATAATAGTCTACAACGATGATGATGTATGCCTTTCTGTTGGACATGGATGTGATGGGATTCATAAAGTTAATGCCTCCCAAATATTGAAGGGTTCCAGTGGCTGGATCCACTGTTGGGATCCCTCCATTCGTGCAATGATCCCACCATCTCTCTAACATCATTCACAGGAGCGGGCGAACCATTACGCATCTCTGAAGAGTGTGGGCCAATAATATCCCACAAGCAGGATTTTAATGATCGTGCATCATCCAACATAGTGGCCCCAACAAGGGCCCTCGTGAGCATCCTGGAGGATGCACAATGTATCCACATCAGGGACACACCATCAAACCAAGCCATCTGCACACACCTTCTAAAGGTGTTTGTTGATTTCCATGAAGTGCTTGGTCTTGTGAAGAAGCTACTGCTTCTTTCGATGATCCCACTCTTTTGGTAATTCTTGTGTTGAGAGATAGGTGAGGATGTCGTTGAACCACATTGATCCTATGGGCATCTCTTTATTGATTGCTCCAACAAAGAGGAGTTCGTCTAGAAATTAATCAGAGAGTGGCTCCTCCTCCTCTATGCCATCCCATCATAACTGAGATAAGTGATTAGCAACCACATTCTCAGTTCCCTTCCTGTCCACCATAGTACAATCAAATTCCTAAAGGATCACAAGCCACCATATGATACAAGGACTCACTGTTGGTTTGTTCATCAGGAACCAGATGGCACTGTGGTCAATATGTACAAACACCTTGTACCCGAGCACATAGTGTCAAAATTTTTCCAAGGCGAACACCACTGCCATTAATTCCTTTTCAATGATGGTGTAGTTGAGCTGAGCATCCACAATGCTTCGACTTGCACAGTGGATATAGTATGGGCATCTCTGGTCATCCAACTTTATAAGCATGGCTCCCAATGCATAATTAGTGTATCCATCATAATATGAAAAGGCCTGAACCAGTCAAGTGCCCGTAGAATTGGAGTTTCTATGAGTTTCTGTTTGAGTGTTTAGAATGTAGATTTGCATTCCCTAGTCTAGACAAATGGAGCATCTTTCTTTGTGAGTTCCATCAACGGCTTGGTGATCTTCAAGAAATTTTCGATGAAGCATTGATAATAACCAATGTAGCCAAGGAATGACTAAACATCTTTTACAATACTTGGTTGACTAGTGATTCCTTGGATGATCCTGATTTTTTCAGGATCTACACCAATCCCTGCTTGTGAAATGTGATGCCCCAGAATAATGCCCTCTTGGACCATCAAGTGGCTCTTTTGCTAGTTAAGTCGTAAATTAGTTTTCACACATCTTTTTAAAACTTGCTCAAGGCGGTCCAAGGCTTGTTCAAATGTTGCTCCATAGGTAAAGAAGTCGTCCATGAAGACTTCTACCCCATTGCCAATCTGTTGTTGAAAGATGCTGAGGACAAGGCGTTGGAAGGTTGTAGCCACGTTGCATAGGTCAAAGGGCATCTTCTTATATGCGAAAGTCACCCAAGGACTTGTAAATGTTGTCTTGGCCTAGTCTTCTAGCACAATTTGGATTTGGTTATAGCCACTATAACCATCCAAAAAGCTATAGTAACAATTTCCTGCAATGGTATCCAACACTTGATCCACAAATGGAAGTGGAAAGTGATCCTTGAAGGTTGCCATGTTTAGTAGTCAAAAATCTATACACATCCTCCATTTTCCATCCTTCTTTGGCACAATAACGAGTGGGCTAATCCATTCGCTATCTACAATGGAATAGATGGACCCCGCTTTCAACAATTGTTCAATTTCATCCTTGACAACTTACTTCAGTTTGGGGTTCAACCATCTTTGTCGTTTTTGTCGTGGCTTCATGGAGGAGTCGATATAAATCTGATGTTGGCATACCCTAAGGTCAACTCCTATCAATTCATGATATGACCAGGCAAAAGCAGCTATCCATTTGTTTACCATCTTCAGTAGTCTCTTCTTTTGCTTAGGAGCAAGAGTGGCATTGATGATTACCAGCTTGCCATTTTGCAAGAATGCATATTCAAGATTGGCTGATAAGGATTTCAGTTCTAGAGGTTCCTATTTAAAACTTTGGGTAATTTGTAGCTTACCCTAATCATCGCTGTCATCAACAGTGGACACTTGTTAATGGACTTTCTCCAATTAGTCCATGCTTTTCATATAGGCACATACAAGGCCCTCAGATGGTTCCATGCATAAAGTGCTGCTATCAAAGTCAACGGTCAGCCACTGGGTGCCTTCTTAGTTAGTGGTTACTATGTACAAGCATTGTTAAACTGGTGATTCTTCAACACACTGACTGCATGCTTGAATGGACATCTACTTAGCAAACCAAAGTTTCTGCACACAGTTACACCCTAAGTCACTATACGCGATGCATGGAAAGTGCTTCTTCTCGATCTTCCCAAAAGGATTTTCTTTTGAAATTTCAAGGAAAATATCTCAGAGTCCCAATTGTGCATCCACCTTGCTAAGCCAGGCTCTCCCCATTATGATTGGAAAATTCACCTTGTAATTATTAACCCGAATGACCAGGAAGTCAATAGGATAAGACCACCCACAAACAGTGGTCACGATATCTTCTACCAATCCCAAGGGAACAATTATGGATTGGTCTACCAACTCAAGCCGAATGTTGCTTTTCTTCATCGAGGGCAAGTCCCAAGTCTTGTACATGTCATGTGAAATCAAATTAACACCTGACCCCAAATCTGAAAGTGCTTTGCATGGCTCATTTCCCACCACTTGAAGGTATATGAGGGGACTCCCCGGATCAGTCAATTTTCGAGGAAGATGACTTGCCTTTATCCAGTCCATCACAACATGTGTTAGCATGATGGTTTCTACTATGAAGGGTGCTTCGCTTGAAGGTTGCATGAAGGGTTGAATGGTGGAGGCAATTGAAGGTTCAGAAGCATTGGCCACAGGTGAATGTGAGGGTATGTTTGGGTTATTGGGCCAGAAAAAAGGACATTTCCGTGGTTTCGATTTTGGTCCACTCAGTTGAGAAGTCGATTGTAAGTTGACAGTCTTCATGGCATTACATTGTTGTGGTTGTGATGGTATCTCCCCCTGCATAGGTGGAGCAGGAGGTATCTGAGTGGGGGTATGATGAGTAGGGATGGCAGGAGAAGGTGACGAATGATAGTATAGATGTGGGTTCTCCCTCCTAGGTGATGGAGATTATGTTCGAAAGTATTCCAGGGGTGGTAATTAGTTTGAAATGACATGTGACTAGAAGAGTCCCACGACGAGACTGGTTGTTGAACGTAGTACTCGTAAGGATCTAGCTGCCAGTAAGGGTACTACTGCCTTAGAGGTGGCATCCCCCACGATTGTGGATGTTGCCATTGGTAGTAATACTCGTAGGGTTGCAGTGGCGCTCCACTTGGATAATATCCTTGTTGCTGACGAAACTACCTGGGATTGCCTTGTGGATAAGGCAATCTTCGAGGTATTTGCTTTTTTGCTAAACGAGGATTCAGTGCATACACCCCAAACTCTTGTAGATGTGACACCACTAGGCAACACCACTTAGGATGTTTGTATTGGCATATGTCACATCCATCATCCTCCTCTGTGTTAGAGTATACAACCTGTTCTACAGCAGAAACTCTGCCCTTACCTCTATGGTAAGCATATTCAGCTTCTCTTCTCCTTTGCCAATCTCGCTCATTACTTCACTCTTTGGATTCCTCTACGATTTTCATGATGCTTTGGAACCTTTCATCCAAAAAATTCCACATCTTGTCAACCTTGGCCAAAATTTCAGAGGCAAATTTTTGTATGGGCAAGGTTTTTTGGTTCATCCCTGCATCCAGTGGTGATTCTTCCTCCTCTTCACAAAATCGAACTTCCCTCTTTCAGATGGAAGGGTCCCAATTATACTTTTCTACACTCTCTTTTTTTCTTAATTCCCCCTCTTCTCTAGCCACCTGCTCAATGAGATGCTGCATCTGATGGGCCCTTAGCTCCGATAGTCATCCTTGAGTGTAAACACCAAGGGTCTTTCTTATTTCAAAGTGGAGCCCATCAATGATATGGCAGAGTTGATCCTACTAAGAGTAGCCATGACCAAGGCATTGGTGTAACAATGAGTAATATCTACCCATGGCTACATCCAAGGGTTCATGACCATCCTATTTCTGCCCTTGGATCTGTCATCTCAGATTAGCCACTTTGGAGTATGTTTGGTATTTATCATTGAAAATTTCCAGCATCGTACTCCATCGTCTGATTGATTTTGACTCTAAAGACCAGTACCAACGTTCTGCTTCCTTAATGAGTGTGCAGAGGAACAACTTGCATTTTTCCCAATCATTATCTATGTTTTGCAAGGTGCAAGCATCATGGAATACTTGCAAATAAGTCTATGGATCACAATTATATCCCCCTTCAAATTTGGGGATATTGTTCATGTCAATTCACTTGATCCAACTATCTTTCAAGTACCTACTGGGTATTTGAACCGCCTTGGCTATGTTAAGCATGCTTTGAGTAGCCAGCAGTGGTTCATCCAAGTCATAGTCTTGTTATTAGCCATGACATCTATGGCGATTTCGGCTACCTCTCCTTTCTTGATGGTGAGACTCGCATGATTGGTCACACTTTTCCTCACATCGTTCCCATTGGTCCTTGCGATCCCATCAATCTCTTCGATCGCAATCACCCTGATCCTTCCTACTATACTTGCAATCGGAGTCAGAACTTGGGTGAAAACAAGGTGGAACAAGAAGATGGAGAAGAGGGAGAAGAACTATCACCACCCCAGTGTCGATCTCCTCCTTTGCTTTGATGACGACCCCAATCTTCATGTCCATCTTTCCCTTTACCACAATCTTTTTTGTGCAATCCCCCATCATCCTGGGGCTTTCGGTCACTTGATTGTTTACTTTGAACAATGGACTACATGATCTAATGCATCGAAAGAGGTTTGGTCAAATGGGAATCGTGAAAAACAGGTTCATCATTATCATGCAGGTCCTGCAAGAATAAAGGGTTACTGAATTGTTTCCTCTTTATGTGTTCATGGTGCTTATTGCCGATCCCGTGCACATTGTGCCTCATTAGAACAATAATCTCAATAGTCATGATCCTCCATGATGTATTTCACACCGTAGTCCTGAATGCCCAGTCTACTAAGATTTTGAAGTAGCATTCTAGGAATCGATCGATCAGGAGGCAATATGATGTTACCCTCCATATCCCGCCATTGCACGTGCTCATCCTGATGTAGGATAAAGGTGAAGCTGGGGATATACTCGTCTAGATGTGCATATACCACCCGACACTCCTACAGCACTGGTGGGTTGGATCTGTTTTGCCTGTGAGAAGAAGACATTTTTTATGTTAACTAACAACTAACTGGTGTGCCTTATTCTTTTACTTAAACTGCCTAGCATGCATAGATTTCACTATCCCGGGTCCGTTCCAACGAAGTGAATAATGATCTTGCTAAAACTAGATAGGGCATGTAAGACTAACAATCCCCAGCAACAATGCCAATGATGAGCAACAAGGTACCCCTACACCCAACCATATGGATCACGAGCATTCACGCACGACTTGGTCGAATTCCGCAGACTACAAGCATTTGCATACACCAAACTCTAACCAGCAAAACCTTAGTTAGAATGATCAGTCTTTCCAACCTCACTTGTGATATTCTAAAACGGTGGTTCAATGAGATTGAGGCAAATAATTTTTATTAATTTTCTTTTTATCTTTAAAAGTCTAATTTTTTAATTGTAGGAAATGAAAAGTTGTGTAAATTATCATTGTTCTACTCTATCGCTTAACTCTCCCTAGCATAAACAATCGATCTCATTTTCCATACACATCCTAAGCATACCATAACCACTGCTAGGTTACTAAACGTTAAGCATCACTAGGTTACCAAGTGTTTGATATATCTTGGTGATGGTTGTGCCTATGTTTCTCATAAAATATGAAAGGACAATAACAATAAAGTGATAACAATAAAAGCTTCTAAAATTATTAACGTGTTGAAATATTAAACTATTAAAATGCTTAAGTGACTAAATCCAAATTCTGCAAGGAATGCTCAAAAAGCTCGTCTTTATTGCTAGTCACGCTAATGGGCTCAGGACCATTAGCACTCAAATAAAGAGCCGTACACCTTTCTCACACCTGTTGCAGGCACTTGGAAAATATTCTAACTCTTACGAAAACAAACTGCAAAAATTTAGCTACAACTACTCCAAAAGATGTCATAATTGCTACAGGTGCATGTATATTTATAGCAAGAGACAAACTCTGCGTTAATGGGATCACGTTAACGCATGGACGGATACGTCGACAGAGTCACATCAACGAGGCTCCATTAATGCAGCCCAATCGACGTATCAACTAAACACTTCATCAAGGGTATTGTAGGTGGAGAGTTGAAGTCCAAGCTCCATGATAAAGGAGGTGTCCAAACCAAGTCGCATCTCTTTTGACAAAAGTCAAAGGTAGTCATTACATATTAAGTCAATTACTTATTATAAATTCTAAAAAGAAAAAACCCAAGTAACTAGAACAAGTAAACCTAAGAATAACAATGCTAAAATGGAAGAAAACCAATGGTGTATAAGAAATAAAAAACATAGAGAACACAAAATTAAATCAAAATCAAGCTTAAGAGAAAAAAAATAATATCAAAATAAAAAATGCTAAGAAAAAAATCAATAGAAAAATTATGCATTTGAAAAGTTAGAATTGAACTCAACACCTTCTTTTGATTTTGACAAGTGGTTGAAATTCAAGTCTTTGGCTTACATAGAAAAAACAAGATTAACAATAATGCCTAATACATGAAAATGAATTGGTATGATATGATCACATTAACACAAATATGGCTACAAATTGAGCAACACTTTTGAGCTATGTCAACACATATCCATTAAATATATATAATGACACACACCAAGCTACATTGATATATTATGTTCATTGATATAGTTTGTTAAGCCTCTATAAATATTCCCTTAATTCTCATATCAAAGAACTTCATTTTTGCTATTTTAGAAAAACTCTTGCATTTTTATTTTGTGATTTTAGTAATTGGTAAACAAAAAGCAACATACATATAAAAAGTGAATAGAATTTAAGTCATGGGTCTTAATATAACAATATCCCAAATGAAATTAGGAGATTGAGTTTATGATCATATATTACCTTACTTCGAATTACATAGCATTTTTGTAAGAAATTGTATTACAAATATAAACTATAGCACTAGGCATTTCTTGGTAGTAAACATAGTTGAAGTCAAGACCAAAACAAAGAATCTCAAGGTAGTTTACCAAGTTAGAATGATGTCTACATGAACATAAATATATAATATCTAGCTATTTAACATTAAAGAAAACAAGTAATGTAACTACTTGTAGCTATTTAACTTATAGAAAATCTTTTTCCTTTCCAAAAAACTCACTAGATTGATTCTAAAAAGAAAGTGTAAAATAAGATGCAAACTTAGGGAGATATAATTTAGTGTTACATAATTAGGCCCTTAGAGGATTATGGACAAAATATAATTTAACATTACAAGGATAAGACCTCTAAAGGGTTATGAAATTGAAATTAAAACTAAACTTTTTGTTCATTGGAATCAAACTTATAACTCCAATTATGGATGAAATATTATTTAACCTTACAAAATCAAGCTCTTTTAAAGAAATTAACAAAAACATATATCTTATTACATGCACTATAGATCATAATTAGTCTTTTTGGACATCACCTTTCATTCTTAAGTGCTAACAAACGTCATGAAGTCTATTAAGCATTTGTTGCTATCCTTCCATTAAATTTGAAATTACAGCAACATCATCAACATAGAGTACACATCTACAAAATTGCTTTCCATTGTAATTTCAAATTGAGTTGGTATTTTATGCATCCACTCTTCAAATTCTTGAATAAAAGGCCCAAATAAAGTAAAAGAGGATATCCTTGTTTTACACCAACAAAACTATTAAATAAAATTCTTTCCTACTCATTTGCAAACAAATAAATACCTCTTTGTAATTTTTTTTGAATGGCTGATAATAATATGTTGAGAACTTCTAAAATTTCCAAGTGCCTGCATAACTTACTTTGGATGACAAAATCTTAAGCCTTAAAAAATCCTACAAAGCAAATAACAATTTTCTTGTGTAAACCTTTTACTTCATCAACAAGATATTTTAAAGTGATGGGATAATCTACATTACAATGTTTTTTCCTCTCTAAATCCTTCCTAGGAAATTACATATATACAATTTTCCTTATCCCACCTTCCAGGCATAAATTCTAAAATAGTGCCTAAATGCTAATTACAAACAATCTATAATTATTCAGATCTTTTTTGTCCCCTTTGTTAAAGCTAATATAATTGCTTTGTTGATGTATCATTTCTTTTCTAACCCCACATACAAAACCAAATTTAACTTCTTCCAAATAACACTTCAAGCATTTTTTCACATAAGCTATCTTCATCAATATAGCTTTTGATGATGCTAGTTTCTTTAACCCCTACATTTTATCATCACAAGAAATGAACAATGTATTACCATTATTATGAAAATCTTCCATCCTATCATTACTATGAAACAAAACTTATAAAAATTTTCAATATCTTTGATAAAAAATAAAAGTTTTTCTTCTCTCTTTGAAATAAATGCCAAAAATATTTAGTATCCTTCTTTATCTTTGTTCAATAAATTCCCTCTTTCCTAATTTGAATCAGATTTTATATGCCTTAGTACATTTTTGAACCAGATACATTATTTTACAGAGTTCCAAGGTGATCTCATAAAGCATGAACCTACATTAGTTTAGTTTCCCAGACAATTTTAGCAATGCAAAATTGCAAATATGTCACTATATTTGATCATATACCAAAACAATTGAACTTCCTATGTATATCCAAATATTCTTATATGAAATGTAAGAAACAAGAGATATATGTCTGTTTCTTGAGAGAGAATATCCAACTTTCTTTCATTCAAAAATTATATAACATTGCTCAAAACCATAAAGCTGTGACCTAGTGTAAGTTGAAATTAAATCCAATGCTCAATCCTGAATTAGTTAAAATTAAATCTTGAACAACAACTGCCTACTATTGCCACTAGTAATAACAAAAGTTAAACAAGCATGTGGTGCACATTCAAAGCATTGTCAATTCTATTAGCAAGGAACCTCCCAAGACATAAATTATTCAAAGCAAAGAGACCTCATGAGGAGATGTTAGTTGACAGAGCAATCACACTGCACACCACAACAAACACAATCATCAAACATGCAAGATACTTGTCCATCTTATGTCTATGTGATATTCGATGAGGATTTCTGTCCACAAAATCTTACTTAGATGGACAACAAGATGTAGCTGAAATCCAAGAGATAACAAAATAATGAAAAATAAAGGAAGACAACCAAAATGAAATATGCTTGAGAACAACAATAGCAAGCAGTCACCATGGAACGAAAGTATTTGAAATTTGAAATGCATCCGAGAGGCTAGGGATCAAAACTACTCCAAAAAATATGAAGGTTGCAAGTACTGCGGTGAGAAGATTGAAACCCTAGGAATCTTGTTGAAGGGTTATCTGGATAAAAGAGAATAAAAGCTCATCTACATTGTCTCTCAATGCATAGTGAACCAACATAAGAGGCACTACATAGCTAATTCTCATTATGGCATTCACTACTGTACTGTAACCAATTCCCAAATCTTTGTCAAAGTTTGCCAATATATAATCCATGGTATCCTTGCCAAAACGAAGGTATCCAAACATGCTTGTTAAAATCTAAATGCTTGCAGACAAGATCAGTGAAAGCTTTGTAACACCTATCCTCTGTGAACCATCTAAAAACTCATTTTTTTATGGAGTGAACTACAAAAGCTAACTACAGTCAGCTGTAAACAGAGGCCCAAGGATTCATGGTTTCAACAACAGTTTTTTAAGCTGTGGGTTATGAAAGTTGTGTCAAAAAATAACCGTATGCTTCATTAGATTAGATGTAAGTTGACAGCTCACCATTGTAGTGACAAATGTAAGCAGCTACCATGACTGGAATATTTGAAAAAGCTTCCAAAATGAAGCCCAATCAACAATACTGGGAAGCAGCATTGGCATCCCAATTTTACCCGAAATATCTTGATTACAATTATTGCTGTTGTGATTAAGAGAAACACGACGGTCAGAGCTACAGATACTGCTGAACTATATTTTAAAAAATCTGCAATGCCAATAGCAAGTGAATCCAGTGAATTCATAAAAGGTTATTATGCTTCTAATCAACATATGTCACACACAACCTGTTTCATAATTTCATCAAATGAGTGCCTAAAATTTCAGCTTTGCTGTAACGATGAATTACAAAACGGTGAGGCAATTACCAATGTTTCTTAATAATGCCAAGGGAAGAAGAACAATCAAGGTGATAACCAATAGAGTAAAAGGTCTGCTTGTCTGCTAGTGTATCTCCAAACATTGTTTCAAAAGGCCATTATGATGCACCCCATGAGATGCAGTCCTAGAAATCACATCAGCTGTTCATCAAATTAGTTATGTTAATGGTTAGATCAATTTATGAAACTGAAACTGAAATTGATTTATATTGCATCCTATAGACCCCCTGGATGTATTGGACATAGGATATATACAGTGAATGAAAATAGTATGTGAATCAGACTCATATTACTTTTGTAGACAATTTTTACAATGCAAAATTTTAATATGTAACCGTATTTGATCGTAAACCAAAACAATAGAACTGCCGAAGCCTCTTCAAATATTTTTATATGAAATGCATAAAATAATAAGAGACGATTCTCTGTCCATTTCTTAGGAAAGAATGTACAACTTTCTTTCGTTCAAAAATCATAAAACATCATTGTTCAAAACAATCAAAGTTGTGACCCAATGTTTCTTTTTTACAGTGATGCAAGTTGAAACTTAGAATTCTAAATAATCACACCCCAATATTACAAGCCAATGCTCAATCAGAATATATTACTCAACAAAGCAATCACACAGCATACCACAACCAGCACAATCATCAAATATGCAAAATATTTGTCCATCCTATGTCCATGTGATATTCCATGAAATATTTGTGCATTTAATTTTTCAGGTTTCTTAGATTTTTGTATTTTAATTTAGACTAACACAATTTTTAATTTGTAAGATATTATGGCCCTTTGGAAGCATTTCTCCTTTTTTAATTAAATATGCATTTCACCCCATCTTAAAATTGGAGATTATAATTTGAATGGATTTGATCATGTAAATATTCAACATTACTACAACAATTTATGTAAAGGATCTATACTTGTTATACCTATAATCATTGTTATAACTTGTATGACATTTAGTCCTTATTTTTAAATATAGATAACATTTTATATTAAATTACTGCATGACAGTATGAATTCGATGTATTTTATATCAATTTTATTTGATTTATAACTATTAAAATAATCAAAAATTTTAAATTATGTTAAAAATATTATTATTTTGTTTGGAGTCTGGATGTTTAGAATAATATATAAATAATGAAGCTCAAAAAAAACTTTTACCTTATCAAAATAAAAAAGGCTTTAAGTATTCCATTATTAGGTGCCCAAGATGAGCTGAATTGCAAATGCATTTATAAAAACTCCATTTTGTTTTTGTCACATATCATGATATGTGTTTAAAGCAATATTGTCAAGTACCCCTTCTGGGAAACCCATTGCTGTTACATAAATGTAAGGATTGGTGATGATTATTGTTGTATTATTGAGTTCATGCTCCTTTAGAGTTGAAAGGTGTAATAGCAGTTGAATGGCAGCTGAAACTGATTATTATTTTGTTTGAAGCTTTTAAAATTTTGTTGGCAAGATACTAATTATAAAGGGTATTTTTATCACAAATTGATGCCAAAACTTGTGGTCATTGGATTAAGAAACTAAAAGTAAATTGATAATTTATGCCAAAACAATGAATTGAATCATTTATTTATTTTTTAATTTAAATTCTTAGTACACAAAAACCAAAATATAATATAGGTTGAAACGCATTAAATGCAGCTCAATATACCTATTTTAAATCTTATAGGACAACTAAACAAATTTCATTGAGTTTGTTTTTTCAAACACTTCCATAAAACTTCTAAAGATATTTAATATGCATGAAAATAAAGAGAAAAGACAATGATCAAAATAGTAGTCCTAGTAATAACAATGTATCCATGCATTTTGTTGTTCAAAATAGTTTGCATTCCTTTTAGAATCCTACCAAAGAAACCCATTACATCTAAGCTTCTATTTGCTCCTAGGGATTTCTGCATCTAGGTTTTCTACATCTAGGGTTTGGTTTTAAGTCTCTTAGACAATTCTAATGATCATGTTCAAGTTTCTCAGTTCCTCAAGATCTTTTATAGGGAAATCCATTTTTTATAGCTAATACTAATATTAATATTAATATTATGGAAATATAAGATCATAGGCTTCTTCATAATGATAATTGCTCTTCGTAATTGTTGGTAGTTGTACGTATTGTAAGTCTTACTAACTTAGCTACTTATGAATCCTCTTATAATGAACATTGTACTAATTCTATCACTTTGTTACTCGTTCTTCTTCATTCTGGTAATTCGTAACATCATTTTTGGGCTTGTTTTATCTCTAAGTTCTGCCTTGCTAAGAACTTCTTGTGTTTCAGTGATATTGCTATTTTTGACATTGCATTTACTTTTGGTTCATATTCACCTCTTCATCATAAGGTTATAATATGCTTATAACTAAAGCTCATAACTTAATATATTATGAACTTCTATAGTTGGACTAGATTCACTTTCCTTACTTCTCATACCTATCTAAGCCACGGGCTTAATTTACTGAGCTTTATGACACTTCTTCATAAGCCTTCTCTTCTCTTTTCTTTACTTACCATTGTAACCCTCTAAATGGTCTTCTCTTCCTCTTTAGGAAACTAAACCAGATTAGAAATGTCTCACCTTGGATCTTCTCTTCTTATTTAGGAAACTGCATCCTATGCTGTAAGGATTACTCTTGTCTTCTACAACATTTGCTACTTAACTTCAAGTCACACTTTTTCAACCTTTTGGTTATGGTCCTCAAGTGCTCATTTTGGCTCCTATGCTTTGTAACATCTCATGTTTACTCTTTTGTAATTTTACGAATTGTTGTGGACTTATTTTGTATTACAAACATTGTTGTGGTTGTTGTTTCAATGCCACTTCTTTATCTCAGTGGTTCTTTTGTCTTCTTGTCTTTATCCTTCATCACTCCTCTTATTCATATCATCTTTTTGGTTGTTCCCATTGTTGTTCCATATGTTAGTTCTTTTATCCTTCATAAGTATATGTTAGTTCTTCTATCCTATGTAAGTAGTTGTGACTCTTTACCAAACCATACTGTTCGTAACAACTAATAGATTAAGTTAAGAAACTAATGATTGTACCTTAATTTAGGAGCATACTCTAACATCGAACTCGATAAGCATCTTTTCCACTCCACAACAATCACAGGTTTTCACAATAGTAAAACTCTTTTTCTACCTCCACAATAATTACAAGCTTTCTAGTTCATCTTTTTTCACATATGTAGGGTTTACTGATCTAATTTGCTTCAGCAAGTTTGTCTAAGATTGTTAGTGGAATGGCAAGCTTTATTGTAAATTTGTCGAAGAGTATAAGTGGTATGAGAAAGGTATTCGATGACAAAATCGTATTTTTGTGCAGCTTTTAAAGACTTGGAGATCAAAAAGTTGTAGTAGTTGGTTATGATACCCAAGCTGAAAGCAAATGCACTAGAACAATATGGAGAATAATGTTTAAGATGAAAAATCTGGCAAAATTCTAACTAAATATTAATAATGGATACAATTTAATCACAAATTATTCAAAGTAATATATACTCCAATAAAACACAACGTGTTAACAATTTGACCTTTAGCAAAATCACAAAGAAAATACATTGGATGGTCTCATAGATGAAATAGGTTGGAGCAATGTAATGCAAAGCCAAAAACAATAACAGTGGTGTGTTTCTTAGACCCCTATGTAGAGGTTGATGCAATTTAAAAAAATCACTATGCATTTAAGTATGATCCAACATCAAACCATAGCAAATTACAAACTGCAAATTGCAATATCATAAGCAGATGCCCAACTTTCCAATGTCCCACTATACTGACAACATTTTGATAATACACTTCCCTACCCTTAAATCTTCCTATTATCAAAATTGCCAAACTATCCAATCTTACTTAAAAATACATACATAAATTGCATCAACTCCTACATAAGAAAGGAGAAATCAAGATATCCTTTGATAATACACTTCCCTACCCTTAAATCTTCCTATTATCAAAACCGCCAAACTATCCAACCATACTTAAATACATACATAAATTGCATCAACTCCTACATAGAGACCTATATAGAGTCCTAAGAAAGGAGAAATCAAGAAATCCTTTGTTGCTACTTTTTTCACCTTTGCACTACCCTACTTCAACTTATCTTAGTCTATGATATTGTATTGTCATCGCAAATTTTCTTGAGGTTAACTTCTCAGTATATCTTATCACAATATGTATTCCTCGAGATAATCTTTGTGATTAAACCATATTCACTACTGATGTTGGGTAGAGATTTCGCTAAGTCCTTCGTCTCAAACATTCTCATTGATGCTATATAAGTATATTTGATTTCAACTTGGGTATCCTAACCAACTACTACAACATTTTCATTTCTAAGTCTTTGAAAACTGGGCAACAATGTAAATTTGTTGTCTAATACTTCTGCTATTCCACTTAGACTATTAGACAATGAAAATCACAAATTTGTTGTCTGATACTTCTGCTATTCCACTTAGACTATTAGACAAATTTGTGATTTTCATTGTTGGATACATTTGCTATTCCACCTAGAGTCTTACACACAATAGTGAAGCAAACAAGATTGGCAAACCCTAAGGATGTAAAAAATAGCTTTACTACACATCAGAAAAACAGTAATTACTGCAAAGGCAAAAAAAACCTTTGATACTTGAGGAGCTGCAAAAACATTGTGCGAGACCCTAAGTGCATAAAACCTAGTTATAAAAAACCCTACAGAGCAGAAATCTTAAGGAGCAAATAAAACACTAAATACAACATGTTTCAGACAAAACAAAGCCCATCTTCTCGATGGCCAACTTGCAACTGATATTCAACAGTAAGCCGAACCCAAAGAAAGTTCGCCTCACCAAAAAAAAAAATCAACAACGCTGCAGCTTCGCAATTAGCCCATCCTTGGATCAACTTTGACCCTCCCATGAGTACTCTGATGAAAGGTCAATGTTTTAGGGGCAAGCTACTTCATACCATGGTCACCATCAATTGTGCTAAATTTGCATCTTACATCATGATCCACTATTTGCATTTTGTTCCCACTATTTAAATTTCATCTCCTTATCATTGCTTATACCCTGATGAGACGCGACTTGCACTGGGCCGCGATATTGCGTACGCGATATCGCGTCTTCTCCTGCGATATCACGTACGCGATATCGCGTCCCGCCGCCATATCTATAAATAAGAGGCGGCACTCCCCTTATTTCCCAATCCTGGCAAGTGTAGCGAAGCTCTAGCAGATTGATCACTCCAGAGTTAGAATTTTTCCCCATGTGCCCGGAGTAGTAGTCCTAGAGTGAACGGCTCTTTATTCGAGCAGCTTGTAACCTGAACCCAAGTTGTGTACGGCAATAAAGACGAACTTGTTTGGATAAACCTTGCAGCACGTGGTTTCATTTATTGCTTTCATTTCCTGCTTTCCTAGTGCGTTCAAGTACGACTTGATTACGAGCATCTACGGACGTGTACGGCTAGTCAAGGAATCGGCTGCTTGACGCAATGCATGAGTACGACTCAATTACGAGCATTGGCTGCTTGGTAACCCAGTAGCGTATTCCAGGATTCTGCGCTTGGTAACTCCAGGGTCCAATGTGTACGGCTAGTTGAGGAATCGGCTGCTCATTGCTAGGCTAGATCGTGTGATAAGTACGACTTAGTTACGAGCACCCACGGGTGTGTACGGCTGGCTAAGGAATCGGCTGCTTATCACACGTAGGCTAAATAGGTGCCTCAGTACGACCACTTCGAGCACTTGCGTTACGTGTGGCGATCCCAGTAACGATTAGCGTTTGGTAAGCTGCAGTTGCATAGTTCAGGGTGTGTCCGGTAAGTGGGAACGGATGCTGACGCTAGTTAATTTAGACTTAGATCTTAGTTAGAGTTAGTTTAGTTTTCTCAACCCTTTCTCCTGGTAGCATAGAAGATAAGCCGAAAATACCAAAAAAATCACATACCTCAGACTTGCTTAACCATACACCGTGACACATACAAGCAAGCCTGGGAAGACAACGAACGATTAACCCCAAGTGTTTCTTGTGGCGTTAAGGCATTTAGTCTGCGGAGTTCGACCGGATCGCGCGTGTACGCTCGTATTCGTATGGTGGAGTGTAGGGGTACCTCGCCACTCATCATTGGCGCCGTTGCCGGGGACTAAGTGTTTTTTCGCCAATTTAACATAAGGGATATCACTCACATCGTTGTGAGCTTAAAACGAACCTTAGGGTTAATCAGTTAATCAAGAACAATAAATAACGGTGAAATTAGCACACCAATAGAAATGGCTTCTTCTCACGAAATCAACTCACCTAAGGACAATACAGGAGAAAGTCAGCATCATACGCATAACCGAGATCAACCATGTCCTCAACAATCTAAGGTCACATATACTCATCCCGATGAGTATGTGCCGGATTTTACCTTTGTTTTCCATCAAGATGAGCAACTGCGGTGGAGAGACATGCAAGGTAACATCGTGTTACCCCCAGATCGCTCTGCTTCCAACATGCTTTTCCGTGCCTTGGTACGGTATGGCATGCAAGAGCTGATTACTGAATACGTTGCGGATGATTACACTCTGAGGGATTATCAACCCACAAAAGCCCAACGTATTCGGGATGCAAGGCAGGAGAGCCAACATTCACTACTGAAGGGCAAGGTTTCCCACGTCATTAGTGAAATAGGAGACGAGGAACCCCTCACAACGGGTTTCTTAGAAAATGATGTTCCTCCTCCTCACTCTAGTGAAGAGGTTAGGCATCAGGGCCTTAGATCAACGATACATATTCCAGGCTCTGATCCCCGTGAGCACCAGCTGTTCACGGCAGGAACAACTACTCGCACTAATGACAAACAT
>MNCI01028627.1:549375-604621 GCA_015680685.1 Gnetum montanum | reverse complement strand
CTTTGGGGAGGACCCACTGACATTCCTATTTGGAACATTAGTTAACTTCTTTTCTTTAACGTTTTGCAATTAATTAACATTTTTGTTCATTTCCATCATGACATCCCTTTCATCGATGCCATAGTTGTCCCTTTTTACCTATCATTCCTATTCCTTTTCTCTCTCCATTCTCACGCTACCGGAGGTTCGCGATTAGTCATGGCGGTACGGGGCCTGATTTTTCGATTTTTATCCTAAGCCCCAGATTTTTTCGTTTTTCTTCCTAACCCCTATGTCTTCGGTAGTCGTCATCTACATTTTCCCAAATCCATATTAGCCATACCACACCTTAGCCAGTAAACCTACACTAAAGCAAGGTATGCTTTTACTTAATGATTCAATTACCCTTGCTAATATATGATGGTGTTGTGTGTGCAAATGGTAATCATACAACAACAGAATGGATCTAGAGCAGACACTTGGAATGGAGCAGCGCTGAAGCAACATGCAAGGAATGGAGTTGATAACGCGCTTAGAGGGGGACAACGAAAGGCACAATCTAGGCGTTGGCAGCAACAAGACTCTTCTCTCTTCTTCTCTTCTATTCTCTCTCCTCTCTTCTCTTAGCTGCCAACTATGGCCTGATGTCATTATAATAAGGTGTTCACCCTTGTTGTCATGAACACCAGTTTTTGTCAAGTCTTGTAATAAAGACCGTTCACATGTCATCCCATTAGTTCCATTTTCCCTAATAATCCCATACCTACCTGATATCATTGTAAGGAACTCGAGGACGAGTTTTCATTTAGTCATGGGGGTATGATGAGACGCGGTTTACACTAGGCCGCGATATCGCGTACGCGATATCGCGACCGACGCGATATCGCGTCTTCTCCTGCGATATCGCGTACGCGATATCGCGTCGCGCCGCCATTTCTATAAATAAGAGGCGGCACTCCCCTTTTTCCCCAATCCTGGCTAGTGTAGCGAAGCTCTGGCAGATTGATCACTCCAGAGTTAGAATTTTTCCCCATGTGCCCGCAGTAGGAGTCCTAGAGTGAACGGCTCTTTATTCGAGCAGCTTGTAACCTGAACCCAAGTTGTGTACGGCAATAAAGACGAACTTGATTGGATAAACCTTGCAGCACGTGGTTTCATTTATTGCTTTCATTTACTGCTTTCCTAGTGCGTTCAAGTACGACTTGATTACGAGCGTCTACGGACGTGTACGGCTAGTCAAGGAATCGGCTGCTTGACGCAATGCATGAGTACGACTCAATTACGAGCATTGGCTGCTTGGTAACCCAGTAGCGTATTCCAGGATTCTGCGCTTGGTAACTCCCGGGTCTAATGTGTACGGCTAGTTGAGGAATCGGCTGCTCATTGCTAGGCTAGATCGTGTGATAAGTACGACTTAGTTACGAGCACCCACGGGTGTGTACGGCTGGCTAAGGAATCGGCTGCTTATCACACGTAGGCTAAATAGGTGCCTCAGTACGACCACTTCGAGCACTTGCGTTACGTGTGGCGATCCCAGTAACGATTAGCGTTTGGTAAGCTGCAGTTGCATAGTTCAGGGTGTGTCCGGTAAGTGGGAACGGATGCTGACGCTAGTTAATTTAGACTTAGATCTTAGTTAGAGTTAGTTTAGTTTTCTCAACCCTTTCTCCTGGTAGCATAGAAGATAAGCCGAAAATACCAAAAAAATCACATACCTCAGACTTGCTTAACCATACACCGTGACACATACAAGCAAGCCTGGGAAGACAACGAACGATTAACCCCAAGTGTTTCTTGTGGCGTTAAGGCATTTAGTCTGCGGAGTTCGACCGGATCGCGCGTGTACGCTCGTATTCGTATGGTAGAGTGTAGGGGTACCTCGCCACTCATCATACCCCTTCTCCCATAACATAACCTTACTCTCGTAACACTCTTGAACATGGTAAAACAACATTTGATTTTATGCTGACAAATGAAATTGGTGACATATCTGTTGTGGTCTTTTGTAATTCTTCGTCAACGTCTTTCAGGTCACTCCTCCAAATGTCAACAAAGAGGAGCCATTGAAACACCACAAAATTTCTGGTCTCGACATCACAACTGTAAATATGGCTAAGTGTTACGCGTTGTTACGTGCTGCTACTCTGCATAGCGTAGCACCCTGATACGCTATGTAGCGTAGCATAGCACCTTGCTACGCTGCGTAGCGTAGCATAGCATAGCACCTTGCTACTGCGTAGCGTAGCACCCTGTTACGTGCTTTTACGCTATGTTACACGTTGTTACATGCTATTACGCATGGTTACGTACTATTACATGTTGTTACCCACCGCATTGCCACGTGGCACCTGATTGACATTTTTGGCTAACCCTAGCCCTATAAATACATCTGCAACCTTTTTTTTGGAGGGGGGGAAGCTTCAATTTCTTTACCAGCAAGATAGTTGGCATTTTTTCTATTAAGGCATTTGGCATTTTGGCATCTTGGCACCTAGCTCCATGGGCGAACGAGATACAAAGCACACCACACCGACAAAGGGACACAGCTACATCGCACGATACACTGTGACTACCGACCCAAGAGGCACAGTTTATCATAGTGAGCACTAGATTTCACAGCCCAACATCACTGAGGCTGTGATTCCGCTCCTACTATGCCTATTGTATACTTTGTATATATGTACCCCTTTTTCTGAGGTAGTGCATCTTTCTATTCAAACTCTCTTTCTGTCTGATTACAGCATTTATTTTTTGGCATTGTTAAGCATTAAATCGTGTTCATTGTCTCATTACGCACTTTAGCACGTTTCTACTACTATGTACATTACATTTTCTTTTATTGTTTGCAAAAGGATTATTGTAAACCAATTAAGTCCCTGTCTGATCGACCAGACTGTTCAGGGCACCCTGAATTCGTTTTCTCCAGCATGGCCCTCGTGCAGATTCAGGGTTAGGTTCTGCGCCTGAAGACCTCTCAGTGTTTCCAGCCACTGATGTTTTCTATCGCTACAAACGAGTCTTAGCATCTTATTCTATTGAAGATATTGCAAAGGCACTTTATATCCCAAATGTTGGAGCTAATGTAGCACAAATATCCATCAAATCTAACATCAATGCAAAAATGTTATGGTTGCAAAGAGCCTATGGTAAAGAGGACAAAGAATACAATGAATTAACTACTAAAGAAAAGCTTTATTTTAAGATCAAGACTTATTACTTATTTCCAACTAAGAGACTCAATAGGATTTCCACCTATGCAGTTAGAGGAAGTGTCATCCTTATGTGAAAATTCAATGCCAATATAACGCATCTTCTCTTCATAGAAATCCAAAGAAGGTTTGAAGAAAAGAAGGCAAGGAAACTCACACTACCATTTCCTTGTCTAATTAGAAAGCTATGCAAGCAAGAAACGATTCTAGGATATACAAATGATGTTCTAAGAAAAGCCTAGAATGCATCCTATGTAGAGATTTTCAAACCAGTGCCACCAAAGAGGGATTAATTAGAGAAGCCAACAAGCACTGAGGGAGTAGCAAGAGTTACACCAGAAAGTAATCTTCTAGTAACTAGATAGTAGAAACAAGCAAGACTTAGTGGGTCAATGCCTGCTAGTAATAGACTTGAGCAAAGAGCTCCACCAGCATAATAGGATTATATACCTTCCATGAGTTCCTTGTAGCCAATGACAGAAACATTTAATTAGGAAGCAAGGGAGGGTTTTGCCTTACACTGAGTAAGGGATAATACCATAAGGCCTATGATATCAACAAGACCTGCTAGTAGGTAGGTATCTCTATAGGTAGGAGAAGATGATGACTAGACATAACAAATTTTGGAAAACACTACATCTTTTCAGGTTATGTTAGAAACCGGGGAAGGAGCCATGGTAGTGATAATGCAACATATAGTAAGAGTAGCAGAGGTGATCATCGATCACATCAAAGAATTTTTTAATGTTTTCATTGTGCCACCTGTGGATATTATTGAAACTAGAGATGTAGAAATGCTAGCCGAAACATCTATGACTTGAGCATAACATGAAGATGTCCTTGATCAAACACTGCAAATAAGAAAATTCATACAAAATCTGTATGATATCCCTAACAATATCACTACAATTCAATTCAATCTAATAGTAATAGAAGAAAAGATGTTCATGGAAAAAACAAGGGCAAAGCATGCAAAAAATGAAGGTTACAAGCTAAATGTTGGCAACTATTTTGGATGCGATCACCAACAAGTGCCTCGAACAAGGTTTAGGTGCTCACTAGTCTCTAAAACCACCAAGGCCCAAATACCTCCAAATAGACTCAGTAGTTAAAGATGAGTATGTGTTTGCTATTATCAATGTTGAAATAGTTGGGTTGCATATAAAATTGTAATCGACAATCATGAAAGAGATTCGACCAACTTTGTAAAATATTGTGAGTTGTTGGAGATTCCTATTTTGTTCAATCACTTAGTCTATATGGTCCTTATAATACCTACTCATAACAAATAAAATTTTGCAAAAAATCATTTGAGCACAATGCTACCAATCTACTCCTAATTTCCCCTAGAGAGAAAAATTTCACAAGTGATGAGTGGCAAGGTACCCCTACACTCAACCATATGAAACGAGCATCGCACGCACGATCCGGTCGAACTCCGTAGATGGACTAGTTGTGGCACCTAGACAGTTATCCTTAGGTTGCAGTTCGTTGTTTTCCCACCTGGACTAGTATTGTATATTTGTCACGTATGGTTTAGTCCAGTGTGAGGTGTCTGATGTGTTTCCTAATCTATGCTACTCCTGAAGGCAGTGGAAAATAATATTAACTAAGCTAAGCTAGGGGGAAAAGGGTAAGAAAATCTAATCTAGCCTAAGTGCGATGAGCAACCGATTCCTTGATCAACCGTACACATCTTGGACTTCGTGCACAACTACCACTGGGACTACCTAGCGTAGATCCTAGGTACACCACTGGGATTACCAAGCACAGATCCCAAATACGCCACTGGGTTACCAAGCATAAATCCTAGCTACACCACTGGGCTACCAAGCAGTCACACTTAAATGCTCGTAATCAAGTTGTACTCGTTCCGCGTTCTAGGAGTTTAAGGGTGAGAGAGAGAAAATAGTAAATAACATTAAATAAATAACAAATAAATAAATAACAAAGTGAATGTTGCAATGATGAAGTAATCTCGATCTTTATTGCCAGTCATGTGTGTGTCCAAGTACGGCACACTTGAATAAAGACATCATACAATTACATTCACCACACTGCAGGCAGACACGGGAAAAAATCTAACTTTGGAGGGATCAAACTGCCAGAGCTTCGCTACTCTAAAACTAGGATCCGAAACAAGGGAGAGCCACCTCTTATTTATAGATATGATGGCGCACTGCGATATTGGGTACGCGATATCGTAGGGGAAGATGCGATATCGCAGCTACTAATACAATAGGGCTGTGATATCACGGCGACGATATCACAGCCAGCAAATTCATGACTCATCATACCCCCATGACTAAATGAAAACTCGTCCACGAGTTACAGAGAGAACAAGCTCCATTGATTACATAGTGGATAGGTATGGGATTATTGACTGACTAGACTGGATTCATGCCGCAATATGGGAAGAAAACACAACACACAAAATATATACAACTACAAAAATTTGGAACTCATGTAGTTCCTGGTAGCGATGGCTCCTCCATGGGTGTCTTTCCCTTTTCTTGCACTCCAGGTCTTGGGATTTGATATCGTTGAAGGATGGCCTGGAGTTTCTCCTCTTGTAAGGCCTTGAGTGCCTTGGCATGTGTGTAAGTTTGCACTTGTGTCATAGAGGCAGCCCAGTCAGCCTTCTCTTTTTCTTTTGCCACCCTTTTATTCTCTATCAATAGTTTATTAAGTTGCTTGGTTTTGAAAGTGTCCAGCTGGTTCTAAGCAACCTTTGGCCCTATATTCGGAAGGTTTAATACTTCCAAAATGGCTTGAACAAAGAAGTCAACAGTCACACCACAATTTTCAACCATGGTGCCTTCTTCTTTATTGTGCCAAAATTCGTACATTTCCCCTAAGTACCAGGCATCGCTTTCAGAGAGGGTATCTCCTACTTTTGCCTACCCAAACCGTATGGTAGGAGGATCTTCTTGATGAATGCTAAAATATTGTTCCTCCTATTCTACATGTTATCTGGTAGGATCTTGTCTTCCACCTCTCTGAAATCGTTCAATCGCACCTTAAGCAGAACCTTCCTATTATCGATGTTTCGGGGCCATCTGCAATCACACGGGACCAATTGTTAGTAAGGTTGTTACCAAAGTTAGGTTATACCTTACTGCTTGCCTTAATAGATTTACTTTATTTCAGTGTGATGTTAATTATTGGAAGAACATGTCCCCAAAAGATTATAGTGTTGAGTCCTCTTTGCTTAGGTGGTTTCCAAATTTAATTTTTCTGGTATAGCTAAGGGGGTGAAATTGTTTTTGACACATTCTATTCTTAATTTTAGAACTAATTACCCTTAAAGAGGTCCTTTGGGTGATAATGAATTTCAAAAAATTTATGCACTATTCGGCATGTGCCCGCTCCCCCACGACTAAGCGGATACTCCTGGGTCAAGTAGGTTCAGACGAAAGGAAAATTGGAGTACCAACGAGCGAGTTATGGATATGGAAGCAAGGGATGCGCAATCGCAAGTTATAGAGAGAAATTTGAAAGACTTCCCCTGTGTGAACAATTGCAAATAATGTTGATTAGCACAGGGGGGTCATGTATATATATTTTTATTGAAGTTAGGGCACTTAGAGAATGTACCAAATTTTTAATATTTCTTTTGAAATTAAACGATGTAGACTAAGGACATCTGGGTGATTGTTATAGGGTTCCAGGGTAATTCAACTGGTTCTAAAGGCACGAAAATTATGATGGTATGGAATTTATCAATAAGGACCTTGGATGGTAGAGAAAAAGGCTATGTGATGATTCATAGGAACGTTGAATCAGAGGGATAGTAATAAGGGAAAGAATATCATGAACAATTAAGCTGAGAGTAAGAAATGGTATGTGTGGGCGAGAGAATTAATGAAGATTACAACAAAATTACACAAGTGGGTCCTCCCCAAAGTAGGTTTCAACCTATAATGCCCTTGTGTAACCACACTTAAAGTGTCCGTGGGCACTAAAAGGGTTAGATGTAATCCGCACTAACTCTACAAAACACACATATGTAAATATCACCAGAATGAGATGAAAATTCTATGCTACATGGAACACGAGCTACAATTACATGAACAGTGAGATGAGATGAAGTAGAGAAAGGGATCATAGAGATCGAGACATGAGGTAACTGACCCAGGGCACAATGAATCCTGCGTGTAAAGCATAATTAAGGTGTCATTAACCCATCATTCCAAGATCAGGACCAAGTCCATCCTTCAATCAGTGGTATCACATCGTTTCATCCCCTGGTGAGCAACTATGAGAGTACCATAACAACAAGGCGTACGATCACTTGGCGTTTAGTACAAGGGAGGAGTGATTTTTTTTTATGGCACTTCTTTTTCTTTTCTTTTTCTTTCTTTCTTTCTTTTTCACTTTACTGAATCCAGAGAAGCTGCCAACCTTCAGGCATGGGTGCACGTCTTTCCAGTGGGATCCCCTAGAACAGTGTTTGATTTTCGAGTGCCCTTTTTGATTACTCTTACTCCCATTTTCATTAGATCTACAAGGATCTTAGTACAACTGCATTGCATGATAACTCCCACAGATGTCACCAAAGAGAATCCGTAAGTCCCCTTGATGTCACACCCTAATCATTCCCTCTTGGTCCATCCTTCTTCATTATGGGTACAATAACACAAAATTAATTTTAAGTTTTACAAATTTCAAGAATATCACTGTACCCTCGAACAGAACCTCTATATTTATAGAGTGGATGAGTGGATGTAGTGGGCTCACTGTTCCAAATAATTAACCACTCATGACTTAATAACATAAAACACACCTCAACCAACAATCCACATGAGTGTTTTATTCGTAGATGAGATTACTTACAAAAGTGTAAAAAGACAAAAACACACAAAAAAGATAAAAAGGTAAAAAGATAAAACAAAAACTTGAAAAATGAAAAATTGAAAAACAAAAATTTGTAAAATTAAAGAAAATGAAAAATATTTATTAATCCTGCTTGTTATTGAAATGGGGGGTATCTCCCATGACTAAGCGGTTGAGTATGGCAAGGATTAATAAATGAAAAATGAGGATCCTTGCATATTGAAAATATTGAAACTGGTCCATACTTATCACCTTGGATTTCACACACTTTATAATAAACACAGTGGGGCACTTCATACGATGTAGTTCCCGGATAACGAGTTGACCCACTATGATATTTAGGACCGTTAGATGGTATGCAAGGATTGGGCTGATGCCTCCCATGGTTGTGTTCATTGGGCCGTATGGTTGTTGGAGTGTAAGTTGGTGGCCTTGATGAAGTTACATGAGGCGTTGGGTTCGAAGGAAAGGGTGCACCACATTGTTGGACTTGTGCTGGGTTGGAAGAAGCAGTGGCCTCAGAATTGTGTTGTCCCTTCCTACGACCGTGTTTAAAGAAAGGATGCCTTTGATGTTGAGGAGGCTTTTCATTGCTATTAATAGCAGTAGCACAAGTGTTATTTGTGGATTGTTGCTATGGCACAAACACCTTAGGAACAGTTGGTGGCATTGTGGAAGGAGGAAAAGGATGAGAATGTTGAAAGTTAGGAGGAATGTAAGGTGCGCAAGGTGGTCGTTGTGTTGGAGGTATGGGTTGATAGTATTGTGGAGAATGGTATTGTGGTGAGATAGAGTATGTTGGCCTAGTTGAAGAAATAGGGTGTTGAACGTGATAAGCGTTTGGATTCGGAAAATATGAAGGGTGCCTCTAGTCTAAGGGTGGATTCCCCCATGACTAGGATTGTTGCCACTGTGATCGAACACAGTATCTCTGTATGAACTATGGATGTAACATGTTTCCCCAATGCTCATGTAGATGTAATAAGACTGGGCATTGGCCTTTGGGGTGATTGTACAAGCATATGTTACATTCATAGATATGATTAGCAGTTGAGCACTTATTCCCTTCGTTCTTTCTTTCCAAATGTCTATTGTTTTGTCCTGCCTCTTAGGTTGTCAAAACTCTATCTCCAATGATGTTGATATATTCTCCACACTTTTGATTCATCCATTCCAACATCTTATTGATCTTTGCCTCAGCTTCTTCTAACGATTTTTGTATTGGCAAAGATGATGTTTCCACCTTGAGATTTGTTGATTTCTCCTTTTTATGATCATGGACCTTTGTTAAGTTGTGATTTTGGTCCTGTTGATGTTTTTCAACACTCTCCCATGTAGCTATTTCTCCTTCTTCTTTTGCTACCCGCTTAATAAGCTCTTGGATTTGATGGGTTCGTAGGTTGTATAATTGACCTCGGGCATACGTTCCTAAGGTCTCTCTTGTTTCATTACGTAGCCCATCAATAATATGGTGCATTAGCGTTTCCTTGGAAAACCCATGGCCTGGAAATTTGTTTAACATTGAATAATATCTTTCTAAGGCCATGTCCAAGGGTTCATGTTGTGCTTGTTTGCATCCTTGGATTTGTTTCCTCAAGGCTGATACTCTTGCGTAGGTTTGATATTTTTCATTAAAGACCTCTACCATTGTTGACCAGCGTCGTATTGAATTTGGTTTTAACGATCTATACCATACTTTTGCTTGGTCAACGAGTGTCATAGGAAAGAGCTTAAGTTTTTGCCAACCGTTATCAATGTTATTCCATGTGTAAGCATCATAGAAGGCTAGTAAGTGTTGTTGCAGATCTAAGTCATAACCTCCTGAAAATTTGGAAAATNTTCATGCTTATAGGAAACTCCCACTTTAGGTGGTATACTCCAACCTTCATTGTCATATAGCTCATTGGTTCTCTAATGAACTTCCTCACTAAGTGTGGCATTATTATCATCTTTTAGGAGAGGCATTGTTGTGTGTGAATTTATGTGACTTTTTATAATTACTTCTTTTTAAGAGATATATCGTTAAGTTCTTTACAGCAACCTTCTATGATATAACTAATCTAGATAACTAGCACCATCCTCGGCAACAACGCCAATGATGAGTGGCGAGGTATCCCTACACTCAACCATATGAAATGAGCGTCGCACACATAATCTGGTCGAACTCCGTAGATGGACTAGTTGTGGCACCTAGACAGTTATCCTTAGGTTGCAGTTCGCTGTCTTCCCACCTGGACTAGTATTGTATATTTGTCACGTATGTTTAGTCCAGTGTGAGGTGTATGATGTGTTTCCTAATCTATGCTACTCCTGAAGGCAGTGGAAAATAATATTAACTAAGCTAAGCTAGGGGGAAAAGGGTAAGAAAATCTAATCTAGCCTAAGTGCAATGAGCAACCGATTCCTTGATCAACCGTACACATCTTGGACTTCGTGCACGACTACCACTGGGACTACCTAGCGTAGATCCTAGGTACGCCACTAGGATTACCAAGCGCAGATCCCAAATACACCACTGGGTTACCAAGCATAGATCCTAGCTACACCACTGGGCTACCAAGCAGTCACACTTAAATGCTCGTAATTAAGTCGTACTCGTTCCGTGTTCTAGGAGTTTAAGGGTGAGAGAGAGAAAATAGTAAATAACATTAAATAAATAATAAATAAATAAATAACAAAGTGAATGTTGCAATGATGAAGTAATCTCAATCTTTATTGTCGGTCATGTACGTGTCCAAGTACAACACACTCGAAAGACATCGTACAATTACATTCACCACACTGTAGGTAGACACAGGAAAAAATCTAACTCTAGAGGGATCAAACTGCCAGAGCTTTACTACTCTAAAACTGGGATTCGAAACAAGGGAGAGCCGCCTCTTATTTATAGATATGGCAGCGCACTGCGATATCGTATACGCGATATCACGGCCCATGCGATATTGCGGCTACTGATACAACAGGGCTGTGATATCACGGTGACGATATCACAGCCAGCAAATTCATGACTTATCAACAAGAAAACTAGAAATAAAGCAAGATTCAATGAAAAGAGAAAGAAAAGAAAGCAGATTTGTGTAAAAATCTCAAATATTTAAGGTAAATTGATACGAGGAAACTCTTCATAATAAAGTTATTCCTAGTTCAATATTTATGAATTGTTCAAATTTTCTAGGCTCAAATAAGAAATTTCTTAAAGAAAATCCTACTATACTACCAAAAATTGTTGCATAAACTACCATGTACAAGTCTTTATTTTGGCTAGATAATAGTTGTCAATGATTATATACAATTGAGCTTTCAAAGATTTGAAAATTTCTAATTGAAATACCAAGGGAATATACTTTAAAAATCAAAAAGCTATTTCAGTCCTATCAAAATATCAAAGATTTTTTGAACCCTCTAGACTATTGAATTGCTCAACTCGCTTGTCCATAATAAAGGCTTTCTTACAACAATCTTAATAGCAGTCTTAAACATTATATAATAATAAACTTCTCTATTAAATTACTCTTGATGGTTTCCAACATGAGCTCTTCTATGGAAAATCTTAATAGGAATCTATTATCACGCAACAAAGAACTATAAAAGAAATCTAAAAATCCCAAATTTAAATGTCAAGCATGATATAACCTAACCACTAACTAAGCAACTAAAACAAAATAGGAAAGAATGAACTCACAGGATTAAAACAAAGTGGCTAAAATGATGTCTTTAGCAATCCATCTTACAAGCAATCTTAAAATTTCTTCTTTCCAAAAAGCTTTTCGCCCTCTTTCCTCCATTTCTACCTTTGAAGCCTCTTTATAGTGGCTTTGGGTAGTTACAATAATCATGAGAGGTTAAGGGTGAGTAGCAAATATCTAGAAGTTTTAATTTTAACCACCTAAGAAGTTACAACGTTCATAGGAAGTTAAGAGATTTTTAAGCCACATTTACCAAATGTCTCCTTGGTAATGGAAAAAAATCAAATTAGCTACAAATATCTTGGAGTGTTGGTTGTAACTATTACAACTTTCATGAAAAGTTTCAATTCTTATAGAAAATAAACTAATATTTACCAAATGTTCATAAATCTTCTCTTTTTTCTAAATCATAATATGGATATCTTTTAAAAGTGTTACTCCAATGTTAAATTAATCTCCTTTATAATACACCAAAATGTTCCAATTGATGATGAGATTAAGCGATTTTGTCTTGGCAGCTCATCCACGCAATGGCTAGTCCTAGTGCTAATAAGATCAACTTTCAAGCCCATTGAAACATTTGTTTCAATAAAATTATGCCAAGTCCCATAGTTTCAAAGGTGTAAACATCATTATCACAACTAGTAGCTTCTTCACACCAACAATGGAGGCAACATTTACGTGGATTCAAGGTGGTGTTTAGCTTCTTACGCAATCAATTTTCCCAAATTCACTATAACATGCTCAGGCTCACACTTCTCATAGAAGTTCAAGGAAATCCCCAACGTCACACCTATAATGGCAACTACCAAGTGGAAACGGCAAAGCACCAATGCAGGAAACGTCTAGAAGAATGGTGGCAAGTAGTAGAGAAAAGTGTAGGCCATGGAAGCATTCTTTAAATAAACCCTAACCCTTGCCTCTGTAAATGAATTGGATATGAGTATTAACATGATTTGCATCTACATATAAATTGACCAAGAGGTTTCGATGCTAAGAAGGCTCAGATTTAAATGTGTGATTGGGATCGCTATCGCTAGTTTAGCCTACGTTGGTACAAAGTAAAGAATCAACGATATCAACCATTGTTAGAGATTACAATGCAAAATCCATTTTTAATTTCCATTGATAGTGCATAGGAATTCATCATGGAATATATGCCTTTGGTTTTTCATCATTTGTTGACCAAGAGGAAGATCATTGCTCCATTGTATGTCATGTGATAGGCTTAGCCAAGAAGGTTGAATACATTTTGTTCATTAGGAATCACAGCTCCCATCAATCTAGAATTGTGATCATTTTCCTTTACTTAATTGAATGATTTTGTTGCTCAAGTTATACTAGGATCTCTTTCCTCTTGCAATAGCATTCTCCATTTCAATCTTGCAGTCACCTAAATTTCTAAATTTTATCTTTACTTTTCATTGTTATAAAGATAGTAGCATAGCAAATTCTAAAATGATGATTTTGAATAATCAAACTAAATTCAAAATCAACTGAATAATTTGCTAATAGTTTAACAAATTTTAAAAAAATTTATCAACAAGAGATAGCTATCATTCAATTTTACTTATAGAGTCTTGTTGGATAGAACATATTTTTATTCTCTAATCAGCAACATCTTCATCTTATATATGTCACAAAAGTTGTAAAGATTTTCTTGAGGATACAACTGTCTAGGCAGTTGCTTGTAAGAAAAATGAATGACAATTTTGTGGTGAATTGAATTTGTCCACTTTAGTAAAGATAACTTTGCCTTTGAATATGATTCAAATAATGAACTAGTATTAGTTACTTTGTACATTTCACCCTTATGAGAAAAAGAATTAAATTTCACAGCATCTTTGTGATGAATGTTATGTCCTTTTTCCCAAAATGCCAAGTCCTCAATAGTAATTTTAACATTGACAAAGAAGAATAACTCATTATAAAAATCACTCAATATGCTTTTTTATACCATAAATCATAAATCAAAGGACTTTATTATTGAATTTACACCTCCTAAACCATTCAACTTCATGCCTAAAGAATTTTTCTACTCCATTAAATGGCCAAAATGTTCCAACACTAAGTTAGTAGCTTTGAAAGTAAAGAGAAGAGACCCTACACAATACATAGCCACAAATCTACTAGATGCCTTTAGAATAGAACAAGTAAGGTAGCTTGTAGTAAGAAATATCCAAGTTGAGATAGAGAAGGAGAAGACTGTGTGGAACACATTAGTGGTAGAGGTGCAAACATATGCAGATGTCAAAGCCATCACTACCTTATAGAAAGAAAATAAGAAGCTTACTGTTGGTAATACAAGGTTCATAGATGTTGAAAAGAAGAAAAATGTTCTTGAGGAATTCATTCATTAATTGTAAGAGTAATTCATCTGAGTCAACCAAGATATGAATAAACTGTCTAGAGAAAATCAAATCCTATCAATGGAAAAAGTCCACACCATTAGACAGAAATCAACAATTAAGATAAGTGCATGGCAAAATAAGGCCAAGAAGCATGAAAGACTCAAAGAATACTTCAAAGACTAGGTGGGCATGTACAAGCAAATCAACAAGAAAGAAATCTAGATGGCTAAGGCCAAAGTTAGTTCGATCACAACATAGACACTAGATTGGTAGCTAATTCTAGATAACCTCGCCCATGTCCACTAGGCCGAAGTGAAAAAAAAAAGGACGTGCAAGTAGAAGATTTCATCAAGTACATGGGGTTAGCAAACCTCTAGTATGGTAACGTGGCCATGTTGATAGCAAGTAGGCCAAGAAATAAGCTTGAACAACAAGTAATAGTAGTCTACGTCATGTATGAAAAGGAGTTTGTAGATTGAAAAGATGCACATTAAAAACTACATATGGAAAACTCTAAATTGGAAATTGTAAAAGCCAGCTACCAAGAATAGAAATATGTAGTAGCAAACTTGGCTAGCCAAATGACAGATTATCAAGAATAAGGAAAGGTGGCCAAGGCATTCGAGAAAGAAAGAAGGTAGTTCATGACTTGGTATATGAAAGCTAGCAAAATGTTTCTGTAACTACCATGTTCATGGAAGGTACCAATGCCATCAAACATCACTAAATTTTAATGGATGGTACATGATCCTAAGTTAGAAGAAGAGAAGCTTTGAACACTTCTTAATCAATATCAATTCCAAAAGTCCAAAAATAAGGGAAAGAAGTATATCAAGAGCCACCATAGTTGGGAACCTAAAGGCTACATCAAGCTTTGATATTTCATTTTTTTTTATTTTGTTTTGTTATTGTCAAATGTGTTCATCATTCTATGCATGATAATTTTGTAAAAGTACCACTTGAACCACAATGTGGCATTTGAAGTCATGTATATAGGTAGTCATGTCAAGTTGAGTATGCCTCCTAATTTTGTAAGGAACTCTATCCTCCTTTTGTTTCAACGCAAGGACGAGTTTCTAGTTAGTTGTGAAGGTACGATGAAATCAATTTTTGTAAATCATAATATTGTAGATACAATATCATAGCTACGATTTTGCAATTCATCCTATGTCATTGTTAATATGATGTATTGGGAGCTGTGTAACCCTATAAATACCAACACTTGGTTCCATCAAGAACATACAATTGCATTATAGTATTAAGAAAACTCTTGCAATTTATTTTCATAGTTTACACTTAGCAATAGAGTGAATGGTCGTAGTGTGGTATTGAATAGTTATACAACATTTTTATTCAAGTGGAGTGTACTTGGGTATAGTTCATGAATAGAAATAAAGATCGAGATTATTTTCCACCATTGCAACATCTACTTAGTTCCTTTATTTTACTTAGCTAATTTCTTACTTAGTTTAATTTTTATGTTTGCTTTAGTTTAGCTCTTTACATTTCTAAAATATTTTACTTTTCATGTTTACTAGTAAGGCAGAATGAGTATAACTCATTTCAAATGTATAAGTGTAATCATTTGGTAATCCCAATAGTGTTATTTCTTGGCTCACCCAGTAGCATAACACTTGGTAACCCAATGAAAGTTACGTGCGCCCAAGATGTGTACAACAAGCTAAGAATTACTACTCATCACCATAAGCTAAAATAGATGTATATTTCTATTATCATTTAGACTTAGACTTTCTTTTCACCTCTTATCTTCAACATGCATAGAAGTAAAATGAGCCCACAACATAAATATATCACATGACTCACTTAGAGTTAAATCATACACTTGTGCTTCACTAACTTGAAGTGGGAAGACAATGATCATAAACCAATTATCAACTCCTAGCATACATTGTCTATCCATGAATTACTATCTAGTCACGTGCATGCACTCATGACTTATATGGTGGAGTATTAGGATACTTTACCGCTCATCAATTGGTAAGGTTTTTCTTTACACCAGTTCATCAAGTAGTGCCTTCCCCTCTGAGTCATAGAAACATACCTCTCTTTTGCAAATGGAGGGATCCCTATTATACTCCTTTACACTTTCACATTTTTTCGACTCCTCTTCTTCTTTGGCCACATGTTCAATTAGTCTTTGAATTTAATGGATCCGCATTTCAAAAAATCTTCCTTGGGCATAGATCCCAAGGGTTTCCCTTGTCTTATTCCTAAGTTCATCTATGATGTGGTGAAGTTGTTCCCTTTGGAAGTATCCATGTACTGGGCATTGGTGCAATAGTGTGTAGTACCTACCTAAGGATGCATCCAAGGACTCATGATTTCCTTGTTTCCATCCTTGGATCTACCTCTGCAAATTAGATACTCAAGAGTACATTTGGTACTTATCATTGAAGAGCTCTAACATGGTACTCTATTGGTGAATAGATTCCTGTTCTAAGGATTGGTCCTAGCTTTCTGCTTCATTAATGAGTGCCTTGGGAATAATTTAAGTTTTTGTCATTTGTTTTCTATGTTCTGCAAGGCACATGCATCATGAAAGGCTTGGAGATGATTTTGAGGATTTGCATTATATCCCTCTTTAAACCTAGGGATATTATCCATATCCAACCTCTTAATCCTACTATCCTTCTAGTGCCTTATAGAAATTCTCACTGATCATGTTTTTGGTAGCTAGCAAAGGCTCATCATAGTCATGTCATTCATAGTGGTCCTTTTCATGGCCATGATGCCTAGGATGAGTTCAACTATGCCTTCACACTTGATGGTGCTCTTCTTTCCCTTGTGGTTATCTCTACCTCTAGTCTTGATCATCTTGGCAGGATGTTTGTTGATCTCTATCTCACTATTCATCTCCATCCCAATCTTGACTATTCCTCCTTTTGTCTTAGCCTCGACTTCACTTATCAAAGTTTGATGACAAAGAGGATGTTGAGGGTGAAAAAGGAGAACTAGGAGAATGATGCTTGCTAGTCCTTCTCCTTCAGTCCCTATCCCAATCTGCCTATTTTTCTTTGTCCTTCTAATTATCATTCTCCTTGCCTTTGGATGAATGGCTAGGATTTCTATCCTTTGAGGCTCCCTAGTCTTGAGACCCTATTTTCCCATCATCAAGGTTTCTAAAGTTGACTATAACCATTGGTGAAGGGTTTCCTCATCAAAGAAAGAAGGAGAATCTATATACTGGGATCGGCCAAAAAAGAAATCCTCGCCCTCTTTGTGCTATTATAAGAATAATTATGTCAAGATCCCCTTGCCCTTAAAGGTCTCATAACATACTTCTATATGCTAATATTTCTTATGCTAGGCATTTATAGGGTGATAGTCCTTGTAAGTGTGGTCTTGAACTTCATATTCTGAGTTGAGTGCAGCAATGCCTAATTTGATGAAATTGGTCATTAGCATGGTAGAAATAGATCAATTAGGAGATAACACAATGTTGCCTTCCATGTTCCTCCAGTGCATCTATTCATATTGAGGTAGGATGAAAGTAAAATCCAAATTAAGAGTATCTAGATGGGCATAGACAACTCTTAGTTATTGGACCCTCTTTGATACCCCCTATTGGTGATTGGATTCTCTTGTATTTGGTGGAGATTCGTCCCTGTGAGAAGAAGTTATATTAGATGCATATAAAAGATAGTGTGCCTTTGATATTTTATTTATTTAATGATTTTCCTTGTTGAATGAAAGTTGGTCAATTTTTATGTTATCTGTACAACGTCTTTGTATAACTTCACAGTCTACTGCTAATTAGCATGCTTAACTAAACTAAGTCCCCAGCAACAATGCCAATGATGAGCAATGGGTATTCCCTATGCCCAACCATATGAATCACAAGCGTTCATTGGAAATCCAATAGAATTCCATGGACTTAGTTCCTAAGTTGCTTATAGTCTTAACCTATGAAGCAAGGGGTTGTATGATTTTTGTCTTCCTAACTCACACTTGAATTAATAGTATTTATAGTTAAATGTGAGTTAAGGTACATGATGTCTATTTTTAAAAGTATTTTTATATATATTTTTATCCTAATAGCTATATGAGTAAATGAAGATTTAATTAACTAATTATTTAAATACTTAATTAATCTAGTAACTAACTATCATAATGTAAAGTAACTATACCCACTTACTGTACACATCCTAAGCTAGCATCAATGCTACTAGGTTACCAACTAGCTATTACCGAGTGTACCAAATGGCTAGTACTAGAATTACCAACCATAATACGTCATGCTTTAAGCGGTTGTACTTACATTTTTATGAATAATTATATTAATTAATTAAAACCACAAATGTAAATTGCATTGAAAGTAAAGTGCTAATAGTAAAGAGTAGACTAATCAAAGTGCTACAATGAACATAAGAAACTTTGACTTTATTTCCATTCACACTGATGTGTTTAGGTACATGGCATTTGAATAAAGCACCGTACAATCTCTTTAATTCACATTGCAGGTACTCAAAGAAAAAATATTCTACCTTTGAAGAAATAAAACTACAAGGGCTTTACCATGCTATAAATCTAAGATGTCATAAATGTAGTTGGTGCACACATTTACACAGATCTTGCCTACATCAATGTTGACCTATCTATGTCGACACATCTAACCATGCATCAATGGGGTTGTGTTGATGCATGTCCATTGACATAGTTTGTCTACTTATGACTCATTAATGGTGTTTCTCATTCATTATCATAACTACTAATTCTAATATTTTAACTATTTCTTATGAAAAGTTACATGTAAGTTATAGTTGATAGAATTAGTGTTCATTGCAAACTTTGATCCAACAGGAAGATAAGCAGCAAAAAATAGGAAACTATTTTGGATTTTTTTATTTCTATTCCAAACCTATATTATTATTATTTAAGAATTAATGGATGCACGTACTTTTTTCTGGTTCCAATTCACCATTTTTTCATTAATCCTTTCATTTTCTCTTTGGGGAATGACTTTTCAATGCCTCTTAGTATGGTCCTAATCAATTCCTATTTATTTCAAGATCATACCAAGTTGTAAATGACTATATTTCCAAGCAATAAAATCAGTTGGTGAATTTTTTCAAAACTCCATAGCAGTTTTAGCTATTTCTCTTCCTCAAGTTTATGTTATCATATTATTTTCAATTACAAATATTATCGAGTGTGATACCAAATAAATATTTTATCTTCTTCACATCATTAACACTGTTATCAGTTCTTTGTCATCAACAATATCAAAACTTACTCAGTCAACATTTTAGTACTCTGATAAAATAATTTTTAGATTCAACTGAAGACCAAAAATCACGTAAGTAGTCCCTTCTTTATTTCATGATATATTCAAGATAAGCGATTCGACAATTAACAACAAAGAATTTTTTTCCTTAGAATCAATAATAGTTACATTACTTGTGTTTTTTTTTTCAAATGTTAAATAGTAAGACATTCCATTATATATCTATATTCATGTACATCATTTTACCTTATAAAACTACCTTGAGAGTCTCTATTTTGATTTTGAGTTCAACCATGTTTATTACCAAGATATTCCTAGTACCACAATTTATAACCATAGCAGAATTTCTTAGAAAATCCTAACAAATACAAGTAAGATACTATATGATAAAAAACTCAACCTATTTCTTAGAAAGCCCTAACAAACAAAAGAATGACAAGAAGTCAAGCCATTACTCAAGTTGCATATGCTACTCTTGCACATGAGCCCTTAAATGTAAAGGAGGCTCTCAAATCTCAAGTTTGGATTAAAGCCATAAAGAAGGAAATGAGTTCTATTGAGAGAAATGAAACTTGAACATTAGTGGGTAGGCCAGAAGGGAAGAAAGTCATTGACACTGAAAGGATCTTCAAAACCAAATACAATGAAGTTGATAGAATTATTACACACAAGGCTAGACTTGTAGCAAGAGATTTTCTTCAAAAGAAACACATTGATTATTATGATATTTTTACTCCTATTACTAGATTTGAGACTATTAATCTTATGGTATCCCTTGCTACTCATAAAGGTATGAAACTCTATCAAATGGATGCTAATTCTACATTTCTTAATGGCAAATTAAAAGGGAGGTTTATATTTATCAACCTGGAGGTTTTGAGATTCAAGGATAACAAAACAAGGATTGCAAGTTGAATAAATCTTTTGTATGGCTTGAAGCAAGCTCCAAGAGCTTGGTTTTATAGAATTAATGAATTTTTTTCTTAAGAATGATTATAGGAGTTGTATGTTTGATCCTACCTTGTACTTTAAACATGAAGGTTTTGATTTCAGCATTATTTCATTCTATGTTGACGACTTAGTTTCTATGGCTACATTTGAAAAATTAAATGAGAAATTCAAGTATGATATGAAAGGTGAGTTTGAGATGAAGGACATGAGAGTCCTCAAATAATTTTTAGGAATCCAAATTTATCATGAAAGATTGTTTAAAGATGCATTATTCAAAGTATGCATGGGCCATCATTGAAAAGTATGGGCTAGAGGAAGCTAAAATTGCTACAACTCTACTTCTCCAAAATATGAAGGTTTCAAGGAAAGATGATACTCCACTGGTTGATCCTTCCTTCTACAGAGATATGATGGGTTCATTAAGATTTTTGTGTCATAGTAGGCTTGATTTGAAATATGCAACTTCATTTTTATCAAGGTTTATGTAAGAGCTAAGGTAGTCACATCTTAATGCCTTGAAACATCTTTTGAGGTATGTGAGGAACAGTTGATTTTGGCATTAAGTTCATTAATGGAGATGAAAAGTCTTATCTTTTCTCTGATGTTGATTAGGGAGGAGGTGTAGGTGACTGTAAGTCAACTTCTGGTTGCTTTATTTTTCATGGTCCTAATCCTATTTATTGGAAGATAAAGAAACAAATTAGTATGAGCCTCTCATCATGTGAGGTAGAATTTATTGCTATGAATGAATGTATTCAGCATTTTTGTGGTTAAAAAAGTTATTTTCTAAGTTGGGTTTTGAAGTTAAGCTTCCAATTTCCATGTTGGTGGATAATACAACATCAATTTAGTTATCCAATGAGCACATAATTCATAAGAAGAGAAAGCACATTAACATTAAATAATACTTTATCAAGCATGAAGTGAAGAAGGACATAATTAAGCCCATACATGTTCAAAGTAGTGATCAATTAGTTGATTTAATAACTAAACTATTGCAGGCTTATTGAATTGATTATCTTTTGAACATGATTAGTACATGCAATGTAGATGATGGGAAAAAAGATCTTTAAGTTTCTAATTTAGCTATTCTCAAATCAATTTCAACACTTAAGGAGGGAATGTTGAGTATTTTGTGGTGTAGAAATTATTTTCTCCTACTTTGAATGATTTTTAAAAGTTATTTAGGTTAGCAACTTTTTTAATTATTAAAAGGTTTTTTTTTTGTTATGTAAGGTTTTTTTAAAAAATAATTTTTTTCTAGTAGTTAGTGGTCAGTTATGATGAGTTTAACTTAGTCGTGTTGAGTTTGTTTTTCCTTTCCTTATAGAAGGAGTTAAAAGAGTTGCCTTATTGTGCTAAGAGCCTGTTGTAATGATGTTTCTAAAATAATGGAAGAAGTTAGCAGTTCTCATATTTTTCAAATTTTTTCTAATTTTAATTTTTTACAATGAATTTTCCAATGATTTAATTTCTCAATTTCTTGGTTTTTTCATAGTACATTTCACATAATCTCATAAGATTTCACAATATCATAAGTATTTCTCAATTTTAACTACAAAGCTTTCATTCCTCTTCACCCTATTTGGTGCACTTATTCCAACAATAATTTTGTTGACAAAGCCTGGGTGAGGCTAAAGGAGATCTAGCACATAGAAGCTCTAGAGAGTTATATTCAAGAATACCAAAATATCATCATATAAATCTTGAAAATTAGTGAAGATACCTACTACAGAATATTTCTTAATGGCTTTAAACCATGGGTCCAATGTGAGCTCAAAACTCGCAAAATCATAGGATTCAGGGAGGCCATCCAAGTTGCTGCCACTTTGTCTACTTATAAGATGGGAAAGACGGATAAGGATGTAGTGGAGTAGCCACTCAAGATCAAGAAAGAGAGTAATAAACCTTGAAGAGGTGATGGACAGGTGTATTCAAGTTGGTCAAGAGGCTCTTATGTTGAGCTAGCCCCAAGTAAATAAAACCAATCCTAGGGGCATGGGAAACATCAAGCTTTCCAAGAACAGTAAGGGCTATGGAATAAATGACCACATTTTGGTGGGTAATCTCAATATTCTTTGAGGAATCCAAACTTGAAATGCTACATCTACAGTGAAAGGCATTTTGTCTGAGAATGCTCTCAAAACCTTAAAATAAGAAGTTGTGCTAATAAACTAGATAAGAATTGTAGGTTGAATGTAATTGAACGTCAACCTCATGACCTATTGATGATCTCCAATGGGGATGAACAAGAGTAAGATATGGAAGTTTTAAACTCCTTCTAATAAGTCCATGAGTGCCTAGTCACCTTATCATAAGGTGGTGGATTTGGTAATCAGTTAGGGTAGCGAATACAAAGAGGCGTAAAGTGTGGTCATCCTGGTATAACTCCCTCCTTCGTGAATTGATTCTGTATAGAGAGTGGAAGTGGTAAAGTGCATATTCTTGATGAAAATCCTAGCTATGTGGTATATGTGCTTGACTATGTCTTCGAGTAGGAAGTATAAGGTTCTGACTATGTCTTTGAGTAGGAAGCACATCATTTTGACAACATCTTTGAGAAGCATAGTGGTGAGAACGCATGTTCGAGTAGGAAGCATTAGAGTTGAGAAAGCATGTTCAAGTAGGAAGTGCTCAATATTTGGCTACATCTTCAAGTGGGAAGTGTAGTGGTGACAAGACATCTTCAAGTATAATGTATTGGATTTAAGAACGTGTCTTCAAGTAGGAAGCACTAGATTAGACTATGTCTTCAAGCATGAAGCACAAGACTATGACTACATCTTTAAGTAGGAAGCATAGTATTGAGAAATAATCTTTGAAAAGGAAGCATTGAATTTGGACGAGGGAATGAGTACCTTCTAAGAACTACACCTTTGTATCACTGTAAGTGTAGGAAAGGTTTACATGTGAAGCAAGTCTCACTCTAGGTAGAAAGGTTGGTACAATTTACATGAAAAAGGACAAGCCTTTTCTTCCTTAACTTAGGTTGCGTGGACATCTCTAAACCTTGGTTGGATGTCAAGTTGAGTTCAACACTTGTGCTCTACGATGGATGACCCTAACCATTGAAACTTCTTGTCTACAATTGTCATATGGGTTTTGAGTTGTTTAATACCCTTGATAGCCATGATGCTCTCCATGTTTGAATGTATGCACATAAAAAGAATTAAGCTTCAAGGATGTCGCTTCTTTCAAGTAGGTGAGAGTGTAGGAAAATATGCCTTGTTAATGGATCAAAAGTTGTATCTCTTTGGAATGGGGGCTAGAGAAGCATGGAGATCCTCATGGGTCCCATGCTATCACAACCATTACCAAAGAACTACATTGGCCTTGATTCCTTTGTTTACTTTATCATAAGGATATGTAGGCTTGCAGAGAAGCCTTGGTGATGAGTCATGGTCTGTCAGGTCCTGTTATTAGACCCTTGTTATCGGAACCCTGATACAAGATACTAGGTCTGATGGGTCTCGATATCAGACCCCCAATATCATACTTGTGTTAACTAGCCTCGTCAACGCGGAAGCATTTACGTAACCCTGTTGATGCATCCATCCATGCATTTACGCAGCATTTGTTCTAGCCTATAAATAAGTGTGCTTCTGCCACACTTAGGCATCTTTTGGGTTAATTGTAGGGAAGCTCTTGCAGTTTGTTTTCATAGGAGTTAGACTATTTTCCCAAGTGCATGCCCGCAGTGTGATGCTTGTAATTGTACAGAACCTTTATTCGAGTGTGACGTACTTGGACATGCACATGATCAGCAATAAGGATTGAGATTACTTCATCAGTGCAACATTCACTTCGTTTTAATTATTTAATTGTTATTGTTATTTATTGTTTTCTTAGTTAATATTTCTTTACCATCATTTACTATTCTTGTTGTTAAATGCAGAATGAGTACGACTTAATCATGAGCATTTAAGTGTGACTACTTGGTAACCCAGCAGCGTACCTAGGATCTATGCTTGGTAATCCCAGTAGTAGTCGTGCACAAGGTCCAAGATATGTACGGATGATTAAGGAACGGATGCTCATCGCACTTAGGCTAGCTTAGACTTCATTTCCTATTTCTTATTAGTTTAATCAAGATTATTTTCCATTGTCTCTAGGAGTAGCACTAGTTTAGGATCACATCATACGCCTCACTCTGGACTAAACCATATGTGGCAAAACAAATACTAGTCTAGGTGGGAAGACAGCGAATTGCGATCAACGTGGAACTATCTAGATACCACAACTAGCTCGTCTACGGAGTTTGACCAGATTGTGCGTGAATGCTCGTATTCGTATGGTTGAGTGTAGGGGTACCTTGCCACTCATCACTTGGCTTCGATGCTCGGGCCATTGCCCTTCTCTTCAAAAGTGGGGCTTAGGGCTAGATACGTTAGAGTAGGAATGTGTTTTAGCTCCTAAGAGGACAATGTCTCTTCTAGATGCATATGCTTCTTGTCGTTATGCTTGTGTGTACGTTGTGTTGGTCATGTTGCTTATATGATTTTATGTGACGTACTCAATACACTTCTAACCCATAAACTAGCAGGTGATGTACATTTATAATGTGTGTGAAGGTGTGTTGAATGTTGAGGCATAGTCCATATTGGGTTTGCTCTAGGTCGTCTAGCTAATTTTGGACTTAAGGGTGGTATCAAATAGTGCTTTGCCAGAGCAGTACCAATATAATTCTAGTCAAGTATTGGAGTGCTATTAGCAAGCTTTGCTAAAATTTACATTATCTTAGAATTGAAAGCGAAAGATGGATTTAACTCTTCTAAGAAAAGTACATCTATAGGTTGTGTAGGTTAGGAGCTGTTGAAGATGAGTTGCATGTGTTTTTTTTCTTGTGTTGAGAACAACTTATTTGAGACAATATTTATGTTATAAGGAAAAAAATACATGCTTTATTTTTGTTGGTCCAGCTTTGCTTGATCCATTTATAAAATCCATCTTTGTCTTTCATGAAAATGTAATCCCATCCGTAGGATCATAAGTTCGGTTTCAGTATTTATCCTATACAAGTTGCTTTTAGAAAATAAACTTTCCCTAAATGCAGAATCATTATTTAGTCATACAGTGCCATATTTTTTTGCAAGGCCACCGTATGGAAAATGATGTGGCGATCACTGATGAAGCGGGTGTTTCAAAGTCGTCATCATTTACGATGATCTTCGACGCGAGCGAGACGATCATTCCAGATCTTTTGGCAGGTCAAGGCAAACTGGTGTTGCCACTTCTCCCTGGCACACTGAACACTATTTTTTGGATTTGAACGGGACCGTCAAAGGGCCTAATCACATAACCAGGAAAACTTCCACCGTCAAAGAAACATTTGCAAATAATTATAGCTTCTGAAAACATACCAGTACCTCTGCTACATTCTACTGCAGTGCACAGACACCTTTGGAACAGGTACGCCTGCGTTTGTAAAGCAAGACCTAGAAAACGAAAAAACCAAGTTAAAAAACACTCTACATTCAAAAAAGACTCTAAGGTGGAGCCGGCAACTCATCATGGAAGAGAGACACAATAGAGGCTTGTGGGTGGGGGCTTTGTCCATTAGCAGAAATGAATCATGTGATTTCCTGGTGTTCTCATGCGATCCTTCTACTTATTTATTTATTTGTGGGTTTCAGAAACAGAGCATGGGAAGCACCATTATCATCATACTGAGCTGGCTGCTTCTGCCACCCTTCATGCTTTTGTGGGTCAACCGTCCACTGCTCCTGCAACTCTTTATATTCTTGTTTCCTGGCCACTGCTTCAGCAGCACATGCAATAGCAACAGCAATAAGAAATATAAGTATGTTCTCGCACTCAAAGTCTAGTAACATTAGCATTATCGTCATTGTTCCTGTCTTAGCTCCTAGCTCTGTGTTTTTGACTCTGGCTGAACTGCATTTCTGTAATCTCTGTTCACACCCTGCCCTGTCTGCAACAATGGGGTTAAGTATTGTGATGTGCTGGAAGCAAAAGATTTGTTTGTCTGTCATAATGCATTTTTGTCCTTGCCCTGTTCAGCTCCACATTTGTGCTTTTGCACACAGCCAGCACAGACCTGTCTACAAATATAATAAGTTCAAGCTCAAGCTAGGAATGCAATGTGAAATGGAACAAAAGGACTTTGTTAAGCATGGCAAATCGTCATCATAGTGCTTTTTATCATGCTTGCCGTCTTATCTGTTCTAGCCTTGATTTCAGTACCTCTGTGCTAAGGGTTCAGTTCCATCTGTGTAAAATTTTTCTATCTTTATTTTCATTTTTGAGAGAGGTGTAGAAGTTTAATATAGGTAAAACAAAAGCAGGAAAAACGAAGGAAAGTGTCTTGTTGTCTCTGTATCTATTCTACCCTGTTGCAGTGAATAGGTTATCCCCAAACTAAAATAATAAAAAACAACCCCGATGGCCTCAAATAGAGAAGTGTCCTAAAAATGTTGGTTTGAGTTAAGAATCTTAAAATAATCAGATGTAACAATGGTGGATGGCTTTCTTGGAAAGATGCATGCAATTTATTTAAAGTAAGAGTATGACCTATGTAAATGTGAAACCACACAACACTGTTATTATGCTTTCTGTCTTAGCTCTGTGCCAGGCTTTCAGCCACATTTTAGGTGCATGTTTGCCATGATATTCAATGGCTGCACAAAATGTGATAAGAGAAAACTAGAAAACATTGATAACAATGTTCAATACGGTGCATTATTTTGCATCTATTGGGTCCCGTAAGCTGCATCCATTTAGCTTGATGGGAGGCCTTCATGAAAAGGAGTCTCAGAGTCTAAAAAACCTTTATAAACTTTTTGTCAAAAATCTTCATTAAAATCCAGGGAGCTAAATGATCACTGCATTCTAAATTCTTGCAACAGGTATTTCACAAAGCCACCATCATCATTCAAATCTTCCCTATCTCAGCTTTATTGAGAGAAAGTTCTATTTGAAGGCCAACTGATATTAGCTTTATGCTGTGCAAATAAACTAAAGAGATAGTTCTATTGCAAGGCCAATTGACTTTAGCTTTATGTTGTGCAAATGAACTAACAAAGGATGGTTAGTTAATAACAATTTTTTTTAAAGACTAAACTGCTACAAAAACATGGATACCCTCAAAACAATACACACCATGCTTCCCTTTACATCTTAGGTAAAATGCCGTTGGAATAAAAAAATTATACCCAAAGTTAACAAGATGTTGCTGCTATTAAGCAACTGGCAGTCCAGATAACTGTACATGAATTTATCATTTATTTACTATACAAGGCTGTACCCTGAATCAACTCCAATATTGTTTCTAGTTAATGCATCCGTAATCTGTATTGTCTTTTTGTGGGTACAATCATAAATTAAGTTGCAGATACACTAAAATTCAGTTTGTGTTTTACTAGAGTTTCTTGTTCCAACCATGCAAACAATACCGTATTTCTTTCAATAATGGGAAAGATACATTACTCACGGTCTCTTCATTGATACAAATTTCAGATATCTTTATGCATGACAGCATGGAAAAATGTGGATCTTAAACTCATTTACAAATAGTGCATTTGCTTCAAAACTTTACATAGAATAACAAGAACCTTTCTGCGTTATCCCATGTATATTATTTAATACCATTTTTCATCAACATTGTTCACAATGGAAAAACTCCGAACCCTTTAACAGTATTTGCATGAAGACAATGATAGCTATATCAGTATCATTAATGGCTAAAGGTGTAAGTATGAAAGCATTAACAGCAGTTCTCTAGTTCATTCATGAATGTTGCATCTACATATCAAACCCTTGACCACATAACTAGAAACAATATTGTCATTTTCTTGTATTCTTTACATTTATCTATCTCATTTTATCTATTCCATACACATTTAGATCAAATCCAGTTCTGCATAACCTACAGCAGTACTGTTTCTGGTGTATTGCTCCCATAGTCCCATGTATTTCACACTTTCTTTTGAATCCCTGGATGCACAGAGCACAAAAATGAGACAAAAATCTTCTTAGAACATCTCTTTTAACAGCTTTAAAGAAATTCAACTGTATTTTGTTGTTTGGGTTCCAATGCTTGTGTGTGTGATTCAAATTTTTAACACAATATGTTCAGTTATTTTTAAATTTCAGGTTATGTTAGTTTGTGGTTTTGAGGATGACAAAAAATATCTTGAGCTATTTTCTACCCATCTGATGGCTTTGCTTTCACAATGTTTTTATTAGTAGTTTCATTTCATTTTTTTCTTTAGGGTGCATAATGATTCACAATGTTTTTATTAGTAGTTTCATTTCATTTTTTTCTTTAGGGTGCATAATGATTACCACAGTTGTATTTCAAAACTGTTCAGCAGAATAACATACTCTGCCAAGGCACTAGAAAATGAGCTTTTGGAGGATAGAACATCTGTCTTTTTTGAGTGCACAAAAGACAATGAGGGCCAATGTTGTATTAGGGAATTGTTCAACGAAATAACATACTCTGCAAACTGGACAGCAAATGGGGTTTTTTGGGAGATAACTTCTGTGTACAAAGTTAAATGTATGAAGATAGAGCATCTAATTTGAATTTATCATCAAAGAACTTCAAAGTTAGATATTGTTATGTACAATGCTGACTTTGAGTCATCAGATACATGTGAACTTCACTAGGCTGTAGGTTTGAGAGATTCTTAGCTTTTCAAGAGGATAACTCTCTTTTAACATTTCTCTAACCTATAGTCAGAGTTCCCTAAAATGCTTTTTAAGACTCCACACTCCTAGCTTTTCCTAAAGGTTGCACCACAATGTGACTTCTCATGCAGTCTTAATGAGGGCCGGAAAAAAGTTCAAAATTTTTAAACCCATGTATTTGGAAACTAGATGCCTATCATCTACAAGTGTAACACAGGGTTGGTTTTAAGATTGATTTTATTGTTATTGCCTTTGTAGTTTAATCATATGTTTTGAAATTCAATTTGTTATAGCTAATTCAAACTACACAATGAGAAATTTGAGATAATTTTTCTTATTTTAAGATGTATTCACCTTTAGAAATTTTTAAAATTTTGTTCTAATTAATTTTTTGGTTTTAAGATTGGTTTTATTGTTATTGATGTTGCAATTTAATCATATGCTTAAAAAATCTATGTATTGTTACTCATTTATTGTTGTTGCTGCTGCAATTTAATCATATGCTTCAAAAATCTATGTATTGTTACTCATTCAAACTAAACAACAAGAAATCAAGATAAAGTTTCTTTATTTAGCATGTTTTCACCTTTTCCTTGTTGAATGTTCAGGAACCTTTTGAATTTTCTTTTAATCTTATGGTCTCAAGTTTATCTTCTTGCTTTTGTTTTTTGCCTTTATGTATTTTCTTTTGCTTTAAAGATAATCTATAGAAACAACCATATAATGAATTTCCTTTAACAGGCATCCTTGGCCATCGATTTCCAACCCTGCTTGTAATATTGTTGAGAAAATGCTTCAGGAATCAAAGCATACATCAAATTATTTCTTGCAGAACTAAAGCCACTGGTAGGAATAAATGAAGAGAACTTTTTGCTCGTGTTAGTAGTTGCCATTGGTTGGACTTTGGTTCAAAGTTTGTCTCAAATACAAGATGGCTGGGATATGGAGGCTTTTGCTTTTTGTGCATTTTGTTTGTTTGTTTTTGTTTGGTTGGGTGTTTGCATGTGGCTGATTTTTTATGTGTTTTTAAGGCCTCTATGTTTTATTGCTGGAATGTTTGGGGTGGAGTGGTGTTTTAGTAAACCTCGTAGCCTTTTTATTCCCAAATTATTAGAAGGTAATTTATTTATTTGCTGGAAACAGTGAGCATAGTACTTTTCTTAGAAAAGAGGTTTGGAAGTTTCTGTTGTCTGAAAGTATATTTGTTTGGAAGCTCAAAGTGGGGCTGAGATAAATAGATTTTAATTATGAGATTATCTATTCATACCAAGATTATGTTAGTCACAAAATGCCATATGTTTATATATTATAGTTAAATATGCATTTATTCAAAAATTTTATTCTATATCCAATGTGGTGTATACCTGTTTTTTTTTATTTGAGCTGCACACATCACTTGTTTTCAATGTTTGTTTGGTTTTTTTTTTTTCTAATTTCAATTTTCAATGTTTGTTTGGTTTTTTTTTTCTAATTTCAAGATACTTTCCTACTCTTGAAAAAGTGGAAGGAAAAGGATGTTATCATTAGCTTGAGGAAAGGAGATGAAATAATACCTAATAATGTTGAATCAGAAATAGATGACAAGGGGCAAGAGGTTGAAATTCAGCACAACCAATGAAGGTAAACACGTAAATTATTTCTTCACATAATGATTAAAAGTTTGTGTAAATTGTGCTCTGCTTCACAAGGCATCATCTTTTGGGTGCAATATCAACGATATTGACAAACCGAGTAATTCTGATTTAGATAATTTATTAGTAATATGCTCTATAATCAACGCACCATGTTTGAGTGATGATTTACTTAAAATGAAAAGTTAACTGCCTTTTTATTTTATTTACTCTCTCTTTTAACATGATGTGTAAGCATGCTACAAATGTTTATATTTCAGAATCTACAACATGACATGGTTTTAGAGGATGAAAAAATGTTTGAAATAAGGATTTCTAGTGAAGATTCTATTTAGTATGCATGAGAAGGTTACCATATTGTATAAGCAATATTAGTATTATTGCATTTTCAACTTTGACATTGCACTGACTTTTACTATCATTTTCAGGGACCAAAAGTATTTTGATCCAAATTTACAGTATCTGTTGCTTATGATGTGAATGATGACGTAGATGATCAAAAAGACACTGTAAGTAATTTTATTATATTCTGTGTATCCAGAATGTAGATTTCGTTAATGGTTAGGCATTAACAAATGATGAAATCCTACTGTTTCTCTTTACGATTTCACTTTTTAGCTGAAATAGATTGAATGACTAAACTATATTCACAGATTTTGTTACATGTTATTTCATGGAAACATTTAAATATTTAATTTTTCTTTTCTTGTTCTGCATATTTGCAGCAAACAATTATTCTTTCATTATTCATTTATTATCATTTTAGTAGTTTTTATTTTAAATAAAAGAATTCAAAGCTAATACATGATATTTTATATTTTAAAACATAAACTGTTGTGACTTTAGCCATGATAGAATACAAGACAGGACATAAGCACTCTACATTGCAATCACGACTCATATTTAAATTTTAAATGAGACAATATTAATTATGAAAATAAAATTTATTAAAATAATTAAGTTTACTTTGTATTTTACAAAATCCTACTAAAATAGGATGAAAAAGAATCCTAAATTACACACTTTACTAAAATTTATGATAGTTTAAAGTTCTGAAGCATTGAATTGTAGCTTTACTGATAGTTAGATATGAAATCAAAAATCTAAACCTATAAATTTAAATATTTTATTTTTTTAAGTGTACTTGTAACAATGTGTTCCGAAATTTTAGAAATGCACATATAGTGAAATATCTTTTGAATTGTGAATCTTCTACCTCATGTAAGAATTAGGTTCTTTTGATTGGTCAAGAACAGTTAAAATTAGAAATGTTTGGTTAGCAAATTGCAGGGCAATGAATGAGCCTGATAGCATGAAATGACAGGAATCACATCCTCCCATTGTATTAGACCTGCAACAATCACATCCTTTCATGATTGAAATTGTATTAATTTGGTAGATTATTTTCAATCAATTTTTCTTGTTACTTGTAAGCTTTGTATTAGACCTGCAACAATCACATCCTTTCATGATTGAAATTGTATTGATTTGGTAGATTATTCTCAATCAATTTTTCTTGTTACTTGTAAGCTTGTTAGTGATAGAGGATATTCTTTTGGTAAAGAAGATTTATAAAATTTTAATTTTGATTAAACATTAGATTTGAATGGATATAAAGGTTGATATAACTTTCCAGGAAACAAAATAAAAGATTTTGGTGTTACCCAAAATCATTCTACATTTTCCCTTGAAGGCAAAAACATTATTCAACGGAATACTAAAAAACAAATGTACAAGGACATTGCTTTATTGTGCAGACATGTAAATTATAACAAAGCAGAAGAAATGGTAAAGAAAAAATAACAAGAATTAAGCAAATCATGTCATCACTAATTCTCAAGTTTGGGTCAGCAATTGCAAAAGGTGATTTGGAAGAATTCCTACGATTTTGTTAACATAGGACATTGCAACCAATTCATCAATCAAGGAGTGATAAAGCCTCTTTTCACCTCAAGGAGTCTGCGAGTTGCAGGTACTACTATTGGCAATGATGATGGTAGCCTTGATTGGGGTATTTTTCTTTTTGTTGAAGAAAGAGTGGTTGGTGTATTTCCTTGCCCTTGCGTATTAACTTCTACATCTACATTCGTCTCATTTGGGTAGTAGAAATCTGGATCATTAGGATGCTCTACTTTGTCATCCATTCCTTTTGTCATGGAGGCTAACATAAGTAGTGCTACTACCATCCATGTTACAAGTGTTACCATTGTAATCTTCGCTTTTTTCATCTCCATCTTTCAGTCACTCTCTTCACTCTTCTTGCTTCGCCTATTGGTTGTATGATTTTTCTACCAATGATACTGCACCTATTTAAACAAGACTCAAGGTACCAACTGGTATTTCCATGAATCTCAACTACTAATTCTATTACTTCGAACCTTTTTCCACATTATAGATACTTATCCTTTGGTACATCTATTTTGACTAAAATTTTACAGTAAATATTTTATATTTTCCTGCATCTTTCATCCATTACTTTAAGAAATTATCTTGTTGCTTGTACCCGCTTTCCATTATATATGCTAATTTTCTGTGGCACCTATTTTGACCGAAATTTTCTACTAAATATTGTGCTTTCTTGCACTTTTTTCCATCACTTTTAAAAGAAATTACTTTATCATGATAAAGGGTTGCAACAAATTTAAAGAAATTATATGTTTCCTCATTAGTAAATTATAAATTTAAAGCTTATGTTACTAAATCATTAAATTGTAAACTTTTGAAACAAATTCTAAGTTAACTAAACAATAAATTATAAATTACGCATGCATCATGAAAAACACATTATATTCATTTCTTACATAAATAAATTATAAATAAGGATACATGTATTATGCAAAAATCAATATACATTTGTAAAAAACACCATCTTTGTATGAATAAAAAAGGTTATTGCTTTTAATTGGGATTATAGCTTTAGCTAAATAATTAGATAACCTTATGCTTAATTTTAAAGAGTTGCCAAGTGCTCCTTATTAAGTTCTATGCCTTGGTAAGCCTTGTTGTAGTTGTAACATGGATGAATAAGAAACATGGACGAAATTTAATCCATCAAGCTTGACAATTATAACATAAAAAAATCATATGAAATTGAATCCATTACATTTTGAAAAGCTAATATTTGAATCCAAGTTGCTAAAATTTTAATTGATGAAATCAATTGCAAAAATGCATACAATCTCTCTCTCTCTTAAATTTTTTGAACATATTACAACCTCATAGGTACCATCATTTGGAGTGATGGTAAGGTGCTTGTTCCTCAAATCGGAAGACATGCTTTTGAGCTTGAATGCAACCAATTGAAAATAGTTTAGGCTTTTGCTCATTCACTGACCTTTTCGAAACCCCTCAGGATGGGACAATAGATGGGACAATAATTTAGGCCTTGGGTTATTATCCTTTCATTCTACAACATAATAAAATCTCAAAACTTCAAAATCATAATAGTCATTTTAAAGATTACATCATTGACAACATGTAACCAAGTATCAATGTTTTGTAACTTAGAAAGGACAATGGCCAGTGAACTTTCAATTTTAATAGAAATAATAAAAATTGCTATATTTTAAAAGTAAATTCAAGTAGCATATAATCTAGCAGTTGCACATAAAATCCAAGAGAGGTAAATGCTACATAGAGTTAAAGAGTATTGAATATGTGAAACAAGAGATTATGGATCTTAGCAAAATTCCTTGTGCATTAATGGCTACATCTACCTTTATATAGCAATGTAGGTTGCTAGGGAAGAGCAATGTGGTGACACCAAGCAAAGGGAAGATCAGTGCAGTGACACAAACAATGGCCTAATTTTTTGAAAAATTGAATATTTAGTGTAAAATTCTAGTAAAAAATAAGTGCACTAGAGAATAGATATCTATAATGTAGAGATGGTTCAAAACAATAAAATTAGCAGCTGTTATTGGTGAAAACATTGACTTGTACCTTAGGGCCTTATTTAAATAGGTGCAGCATCATGGCTTCATAGATATGGAAATGATATGACAAAACTTCACCTAGGGTACGCTACCAACAAAGAGTTATAGAAGAAGAGTTATAGAAGAAGAGTGAGGTAAGAGTGAAGAGGATGAAGAATGCAAAAGTAACAATAACAACATTAGTAATATGGATGGTGATAGCACTGCTTAAGTTAGCCTTCATAACACAAAGAATTGATAAAACAGTAGAGCATCATAATGATGCACAGTACTACTACTGGATGAAGTTGATGCAGATGTAGAAGTTGATCCCAAGCAACATGAGAATAAACCTGTCATTGTTTCTTTACTACAATGAAAAATGCCAAGCCAAGGCTACTTTACCATTTTCTGATGAATGCATTGGTTGGAGTGGTCTTATGAATGAGTTCAACAAAATCATGGAAATTCTTCTATGATCCAATCTTGAGAATTAGTGATGAAACAATTTGGTTCTTTGATATTCCTTTCTCTTTTCCTTCTCCTTTGTTAGAATTTACATTAGTGTGTACAATAAAGCTTGGCCATGGAAAAAATGTGATACCTCTTGAAAAAATTTCAAGAGATGTTTTGGGTAATACCTCACCAAAAGTTTTCTTCCTTTATGTCTACTAAAATCTAATGTCTAATGAAAATTAAAACTTTATGCATCTTTTCACACCTCACCAAAAGTTTCCTCACCCTTTATGTCCATTAAAATTTAATTTATTTTATGCATCTTTTCACATTTTCTATAGCAGCACTTGCATTGAATCAAACCTATAATATTAGGACGAATGCAGAAATAGAACCCACGCACTCTCAACTGAAAGAAGCATGTTCTGATCACCTGCCCTACACCTGTTTCTTTACCCATGTGCATTAACAAAGACATCTAAACTTGTGTTTGAGGACCAATAAACTTCAATGATGGATCCTGAACCGTTACTTGTAAGTTATCTTAAAAGGACACTTCATTTTCATTCATTTAAATGTAATCTCTCTAAGTCTATTAAGATTAGCAAGCTAATTTCTTAATTTGAATGAAATCAGAGACATTTCATTAAAACGGAAAAAATCGATGTATTTTTTTTAATATAACATAAAAGGTTCGCTGGTTCACGTCTGTTACTATTGGTACCTTGAGAGAAGAAAAAGATCTCTGTTAATTAGTTTTTTGTCCTATTAACTTAATCTTGTATATATTTTTCCTCTTAATACCTCATGGTTTACTATTCCACTTCTCAGCTCTGCCCCTGTATTCCAAGCTCACCTCCCAACTTCTGGACGGTTTCAAAAAATGGCAGCAACAATAACGACACCCATTGTAATAATTTCAGAATCCTTCAGCCCAAATCAAGTATTCCAAAAATCATAGGATTGGGAGCAGAAATCTGGGTTGCGTTATATCAAAATCAGTATTCCTATATACTGGCTGTATCTTCTAACCCAAGGTCACTTTATGGTGATTTATTTCTAACTAAATTTCTGCGTTTGATGTGTTTCTCCCTCGTTTTTCAAATAATTCTGTACAGTTAAATGGAGGACTTTTTAAAAATGCACTAATTATGGATGTTCAAATCAAAGCTTTTCCATCGCTGAAAATTTCAGCACAAGTGTGGATAACCTCACCACAAGAAGCCCATATGATTGATTTTGCTAATTTATTTTTCTTCTTATATTTCTTATGACTAATTCTTGACCCAGTAACTTAGCGCAGCGTTGATGCTAGTTGTTTGCCTTGAAAACCACAACAATCCAACCCATTTTATGGAACATGATGTTTGTTCTATTAAACCAGCAAATATTTTCCTAACATGGCTACGAATTTACGTACAAGTCATCTCTAAAGATTGCCTGCTATATCCAAATTAATGCCATCATTATTAGAATATATTCTTACATATCCAAATAATGTAGGATTTAAAAGTATTATTCTCTTTTCTCCCTCTGGCTACTACCACTCTTTTTAAGATTCTCTTTATTCTTTCCGGTATCAATTCTATACTACAATATAATGATGTATGCTTCACTAACGTGTAAAAATACTTGTTCTTTTGTTAGAATTAATCTCTTACACTATTTGCTTTGCTTTAGGGCATCAGTGAAAACTTTTGCAAATTTTGTTTCAGATAAGAAAATCCTTTTAACAGCTCTTTAGGTGTTTTCAATATTACTTGAATGAACACCGGTAATAGGATCCTTGAAACATTTGATGTGGTAATTTTATTATGGCTATTCAGTATGTGTAAGATGGGCTCACAACTATAGTTTGCACTGTTTATGGAGAAACTGTTAACATTGCTATGAAGGCAGGGTTACACCAAGGATTTTCTCTAATCCCTTATTTGTTTACCGGTAGATATGGATCCAGCTCCTCATAGAGGTGTATAGTGAAAGAAAACTTATGTAGTCAATTCCATGTTTCTAGGATAGGGCTAGGATGATAATGATGAAGCTCATGTAAAGTTTTGTTGAACTTGTTAATGTCAGTGTTGCTGCATAGAAGGATTTATTTCTTCCTAGTTTGTAGTTGCCATCAATCCAAGTTGCTGAGCTGGTCAACAATGGAGTATGAATTTCTAAATTTTAGTAGCTCTAAAAGTTTCAAGAAAAAACAATAAGCATAAGTGAGGTCCATATGTTGAGAGGGAGGATTGTGCATATAGAAGAGAAAATGAGGACAAATGGATAAAATGGCGTGGCATGTTTAATCTATATTATAGATGACTTCTCTTTTAAGAAAGGAATTTGTGAATGGAAGTATTAGGAAATCTTAGAAGAGATGCAGTTTTCATGAACCGAATCTCAAAAGATGTAAAAAGGCTATGATGATGAGGAATTAATAATATTTCCCAAACATACTATATCATATGGATGTGTTGTTTGGGGACTTGGACTCGTGGTTAAGCTTTGGAAAGATATTAAAAGAGGACAAAAACCTTTTCTTCTTGATCAGTTAAATGTGAAGATGGAAACATCTTATTTAATGTTATTAGGTAAATGTGATTTATTCCCTTTAGAAGTAGAAGCTTTGTGCCAATTCATTATGTACACTCATAGTTTGCATATCTTAAGGTAAGACAAATCCTCTACAGTAGTTTTTGAGGATTCACAAGACTGTCATTGGTATTTTCAAGAAATGCAATGGTTGAGAAAATGGAATATCTTTTAAGAGGATGTGCAGAAAGTCGCAAAGTCTTCTTCTTCTTGCAATGGGAGTCACAAAGTCTTCTTCTTATTAGATATTGAAGTGCAAGTATCAATTCAGTCTATGTCAATGAGGCATTGTGCACTTGGTTAGAGCATGTAGCTTATGGTTTGATTCGAAGAGATATGTTAAGACGTGCTACTTGGAGGCACCATAGAAATATATGTTCAGGTACTAAGATGGCAGGTAGACAGTTGGCCATAGTAAGTCATCAAAAAATCTTGTCTACCTTAATGGTTAGCCTATCATAGATGAGATAAAGAAACCAAAATGATGAAGTATCAATTCATTCTTATTTATTAAACCAACCATATATTGAAATCAGGGCCAGCTATTTATAGGATTTGATAGGGCCACATTACACATCATGGAGCCAACTTAATTTGACCTAGAAATATGAAAAAAAAAACACCATTTTGAAATAGAATTTATGGTCAAAATTGAGTACATCTGCCATTAAATACTTCCAATTCAATTTTGGAAGGGCATGCCTCTTCAATTTCCCGCTCCTAATTCTGATTTTCCAAGAAAATATTTCCAACATACGTACCATAGGAAATATTTTATAAGGTAAACAAGGACAATGAAAATTAACTTACTTTTCATAGGTACCCTAATGCCAGCCTATATTCCCAACAAAATCCTCCTAGCCCATTGAATGATAAGGTTTCCCATGACTTTGTTGTAGTTAATCCCTACTGCAAAACTTAAGTTGCAAATTCATAAGCTTCTTATGAATTAATCGTGATTTCTGGCCAATACTTTTACAAAGTTTTAACTGAAATAGTTTGATGTGGTTGAACCTGTATAGCAGCATCAAGTGTTTCAGAGGGCACCTCAAATTGAGCCCAAAGGGTCAGGGATTGAGCAGCTGCAGAGCCTTCCCACAAATCTACAGACTTATTTATCACAGCATTCTGAAACATATTCTGATCAATGCATGTTGGAACAAGGAAGGATCGTTAATAGATAACGGTTTCTGCTTAGGTTTCTGTTTTTCTGGCTCTACAGAAGAAACCCTATTTAGGCCTGTACCAAATGACAACCAAACCACCTGAGGGAAAGTCCAATATTACATGCCACGTTAATAAACATGCAAATTTGACATTGTCAAGAATCAAAGCTTCATAAAACTAACAAATACTTATTTAACTGACTTGCTGACAACTAAACCTCTATCCCTCATCTGTGTGTGTCTTGTAAATAGTGTCTATGGGATTTTCATGGAATCCTAGCCCTAAAAAAGTATGTTTTTTGTGATTTCACTGTTTTACAAATTAATAATAGTCTTATGATATTTGGATTGAAGTCAATTATTAACCTCTTTACAATAACTATGGGATTGATTTGACTGCATGGAGTCCTCTTGTTTCTGGAGTTTTAATGAGAAAGTACATTGGAGGGAATAGTCCTGCAGACAGTCGATTTGCTACAAAATGGATATTTATATTATTTTATATTTGGTTATTCATCTTGTTGAGCTGACTTAAGTGTATATAATGCATTTTGCTAGATTTATAAATCATTGGATGATAATGATTTTGAGATTGAGATCCCTATCACAATCACACTACTGATTCAAAGATGAATAAAACTACATATGACCTAATATTGTACACTGGAATATGGTAATGATCCATTTATTAGAGAAATCCTAGAATTTGATTACTTTCCTTCTATTACTAAACGGTTAACATTTGTTGTATTGAATATGAATCTGGTTTAAAATTATACCCAATGAAATCTTTGTTTTTTCAAAATATTCCTTTTTTACATACATATCAGTGTTGTCTTATACAACATTTTCAACATATTCTTGCAGGAATATATGTTATCTTCCTTTCATGCATTAATAACTTGATGTTACAATATAATTAAAGGAACATCCATGACTCGTAAGTATGACAGATATTTTTAGATTGGGTGTTTTGCTGGAAGCAACAATATCATCAAATGAAAGCAGGCATCAACAATACTCAATGATGTTTTTTTTTAAAATTTTTTTTAAGTTATGGCATTTCTAAACAAATCAAAAAGTGAAGAGATTTCTTGTTGCATAGTTCAGCCTCTGATTTGGATTTCTGCTTTAAGCATCATCAATATTTGGAAGTGCACCATCAGCGTCACTGGTTCAATCAACTTTCTTGTGTCTTCGTAATTTTAGTCCTTAACTCTAAAGCACGATGCAGTTACACAAATCATTCTTGTTTCATGTAAAATGAAAACTCAAACACGTAACCATGGATATGGGTATCATACTGCATAAAATATGGAATGCATATGCAAAGTTTACTCATAAACATAAAAGTATTCAGCCACTAACAATATAAATAATTATGGTCTTCTATCCTTTTCAATTAGAAGGAGGCTAGTTTACTCCTCTCTTATTTCATTTTTGGTAAAGGACTTGTTTTTTTCAAATAAATATTTTGTTTGAAATTCCTCGTCTACATAAACTAAAGTGTAATATGGGAAAAACACATTAAAGGCATACCCAGCCTTTAATAGGGATAAGGGGGATGTGCACTCTTGAGTGGCTCAACTAGTCCCGTCATGCACATCAAAGCAATGTGGTGACTTGCCGTTGCGATGAGATGCACCTTTGCACGACTGCTTCTAAGGCTTTGTCCTACAAACACAACTTAGAGAGGACAAGAAAACCACAAAATGTGAAATTCAAGTGCAAATGCCAAATGTGAAGATGCTACAAGTGCTGAATGCGAAGATGCTGTGAAAGTGTCAAATGTTGTGCTAGTTGCAAGTGCTTAGAAAGCCAATGAAAGTGCCAGGGCGATGATGCTGCAAGTGCTGTATGTGAATGCCTCACTAATGGCAAGTGCTCCAAAAGAATCACCATAATGGTGGGAGGCAATGTTGTTGTGAGTGCTCCCAAGGCAATGGCAAGTGTTCAGATCAGATCAGCTACATGCCAGTTTAAAGTCATAACGATTGACCCTTCAACTTTTGCAATGGCCGACTCTTCATTTTCTAGTACAATGTAATGGCAAAAAACTAGAAATAGAATTTAGATCCATCACCACATGAGTCTAACAAATGTGAAGAAAACTCTTTCTTTGTTTTTATCAATTGAAGTTATGTTTATCATAACTTCCAACTTTGCAATCTTTCCTTGAGATATTATTAGCAATTTCTAAGATTATCTAAAGTTTGTAATAGAAAAAAGAGTGTTGTTTTCTCCTATGAATTAAATGGTGTGAAGATGTGTTATGCACCACCTAAACAATAGCAACAAAGTGTGAAGGAATGACTTAAGAGTGTTGTAACAGCAACAAGTCGTGAAAATTATCAAGGATGGCTTGTGTCCTTGGGATATTTTCTCCAAATAAAGGAAGAGCTTTCACTAGTTCCTGTTGTTTTTTCCCCACTTTGGGGTTTCCATGTAAATTTTTGTGTGTGTTTTTCTTGTTGTCTTTGTTGTTTCAATTTGCAAATTTAATTAATTTCGTAACAGGAACAACCCATGAAGCCAATTTCATCATATTAGGTGTAAATGCCTTGAAGAACTAATGGCATCATAACTAATGTTTTTCCTTGAGATGCTTTGACAGTCGGATGACAGCTGTATTTTTTCAATTGTAATTCATGAACTTTTACTTTTAAAGATTTCATTTTGTCTTGATCCCCTGATTTCTGCACAGCCTTGGAAGAATCCTCCTTTGCCCTGTTGTGGGGCTCCTTTCTGGTCACAAAATGACAGATACATTTAAATGCCATCACTAATTGCTGAATGTCCTGTCTCCTCTCAATAGGAAGAACACAATAATGAGTGTTCTTTGACAAAAATGCTCGGTGGGTTTGTGCAGCCATCATTGTCTTCATTTCAATGGTTTAATCCCAACTACAGGAGATAACATTATTGCAATGACGCTGCTATCCTTTAAAATGACTACAAAAATCATTTTGATGCATCGATAAAGATGAGACCTCTCGAGGCATACATAAACAACCTTGTTATGCCGATGGAGGCTGCTCTGTACTACTACAAATTACCGGGTAGAAAACCGTACCGGGTGACAATGTAATGACCATTTAATAAATAAATTCAAGTCAATTTAGTAACCAATAGCAAATTGAAGGAGGGAGCATGTATTCTAGTTTTATAGTTTAGTAATCAATAGCATATTGAAAGAGGAAGCAAGTATTTAATTTTATAGTTGTTTTTGGTAATGAATTCGGACTGAAAAAGGAGATCAGAAAAAATTGTTGGTGCAAAATCAGGAATTCATAATGTATCTGCATGATAGATCTGCTAGAAGAAATCATGTGGATTTAAAACTAGAATTAAGCTAACAAGTTAAGCTTCCTCATGAGCCATAGCAGTAGAGAAGATTAAAAGTTTTGTCGTTCCCTGTGCTGTTGATGCAGCAACTGAAGTGTTAACATGGGCTGATTCCACAAGGTGACGGAATAATAAATTGATGATATGTACTGGGTAGATTTCTCGTTTGATGAAAATTAATTGTCATTCCCCGTGAACAGTGGTTTTTCCAACCGTTATTAGGGAATCCCATTTCATCAATAGCTCGTAATTACAAGCAAACCGCATTATGCCCCGGATAATAGAAGACCATTTAATATCTTGTAATCGAAGACAAAGCGCATGATTTACATCAATGACATAAATAATGTAGTTTTCTTTTAACATGTCTTGCTCACCATAATAAGCTTGCAATATAGCAAGAGTAAACGGGGTCCCGCTGGCACTGGGCTTTGAACTGCAACTTAAATAATTAAGTTTTTGTATGCTAGTGAACTTAGCATAATAACGGAACCCACTGCTGGTTCGCTTTCCACTGCTAGCTTCGCTCACATGCTTTTTGCGCTTTGAAGAACTTGAAATATGTTCCAAGTAGATAACACAATTGAATGTTCTCGAGAAAACATATTTCATTAATCATGATGCATTATGTGGATGAAAAAATGCAAACTAGCACAGAAAACCTTAAAACCAAAACCTTAACAGAGCCCAAAGTTGCAAGATGACCCACCCCACTCACTGCAACAAAACAAAAGCTTTTCATACCCCAAATGAAAGCTAAAAAAAACCACAAGAGTCAATTCAAAAGAGATATGGTCTAGTTTGGACATTGAAGTTGAACATTACTAACAACATAGTGTAGTTAGTTATCATGCATCTAGACAATATTTCGAAATAAAGAAAATAATCTCAAATAAGAGGATTTCCTATGTTTTTTGAAGGTGTCGCTTAACACCATCATTTTTGAAGATATATAGAGGGAAACCGACAAAATGGTTAAGAATAAAAACCTATAGAGATTGACACCATTTCCAAATTTATCAAGAGAACAAACAATCCCAGAAAAACATGCACAAAGAGTCATCGGCTTGACAAATGGTGCATTTAGGGCAATCAACTCCTAATAAGTGAAGCCTATGTCCAATGGGAAGACTTTGATGAATCAAGGACGAGTAAAAAAAACGAAGCTTAGGTTGGGCCTTGGAAGTCCAAACACAATGAAAAATAGCTTTCCGATGGTGATCCTCAAGATGCACACTCCATCCATCTTCTTGGAAGAAAATGAAGTGGGCCTCATTATGATGATGAGAGGCTGCAACTTATACAGGTAATGCGATTTTTCGTTGGCAGTCAACATGATAGTGGAAATTTCGTGGAGAGATGAGCATTGTGGCATCCTTGCGTGCGTGGGTTTCATTAAACTTGATATTCTAGGGTATAAATGAGTCTTTGTTGTGGAGTCACCATCAACATCATGGTGGAACGAAAGAAATTTTGGAGAAAAATGAACGCAGCAGGTGTCATTAGTTATGATAATGTACGTTAGGAGTCCAGCAAGGCAAAGAAAGCAGCATATCACATCAACCCTAAATGCAAGATTTAGTGTTTCTTGGAAAGCAAGATTCCTTGTTTCTTTTGGAAATAATAAACTTTTTTGATAGCAGGTTTAACTAATAAAGATTTTTAAAAATAGTAAAAATTCAAATTCAAATTTATAATTTTTGGTACCAATAGCTTATATATGTATTATATATTTTTTTATAGTTTGGTTGACACATCTTACAACTAACAACTAACGAGGAACAAGAGTAATGTTAAATGAGGAACAAGGAATTTTACTTTCAAAGTAACTTAAACCTACTATTGCTTTATCTACCTTGTGTTTATTTCCTAATGTTCTTTTAGGCCAAATTTGTTCACTAGGCTACTAAAGAGTGGTATAGTAGAAGAGATTAATTGCAAATGGTTTAGTTCTTTTTTATAGATTATGTGAACCACATATTTGGCTTTGCTTGAATTTTTTTAAAATTTGGATGAAGGCTGTGAAGTTTGTTCTACTTTCATGTATATTCCTTACAATATATAAATTGATTGTTTAATGTTTTATAATTTTGTTTATAAATTAAGGTTCTAGAAACATTTGAAACTGATCTTACTATTACATGTTTAAAAACAAAGAAATAGTCGTCACTCAAAATGATAGGTGTGATTCATTTATAAAACTAAAACGAACTAAAGCTTTATTATCTCTAAGGATTCAAGGACCCACCAGATTTATATAATGACTTTTTAAATAATAAAAGATGCTTATTAAACAATATGCATTTACAAATTTGGTGTATTCTATAAGGTCGTTAAAACAATTTTATTAATTTTCCTCCGGCATGCTACGAAAATGTTGACTCAGACCCGTGGTCCTCAAAAGAATACATACGCTCCACCTACTTGAGCGTACATGAACACAAACTGTGAAAAGTACTGCACATTCTTGGATTCTAAAAAGGCAGATTAGACGTGAACGGTTCTACGCGCGTGAAAGGCTAAAGAGGGAAAAATGATTCCTCTGTACGCCAGACCACACTTTTTCATTAAAATAATTAAATTTACCTTTAGAAAACATTTTAAAATTCAAAACTAATTTTTTGATGGAAAAGTTTCCACCTACTCTCGCGACGCGTTGCCGTGTCTGAGAAGCACCGGAGATTAGGTTGAAACGCGTTCGCCGTCTCATATTCAAAACAAGAGACAAATCAAAAACGAGACAGGTACAAGTGGAACTGTTGATATGGCTTTTTCTTTTGTCCGTCATTTATGGGTTTGTAAATGTTCTATGTATCAATGAATGAAAAGCATTGAACGGCAAGAGCAGGAACTGCTTGAGAGAAATCTTTGGATGATCCACCGATCGATCTCTTATTTGTTGTTAATAATAATTCATTGCCTTTGCAATTTGCATTTGGTGCGGTGATTGGGTTTCTGGCGATCGATGGCGGAGTTGGGGATTGGTATGGCTGCTCAGCTTGCTGCAACTGCTGTGACAATGGCAGTTCAGAGGATCAGCAAAGAAGCACCTCTTTCTAACTTTGGTGAAATGTTCAACGGCTGCAGCAGAAGCTGATTGAACTCCATGCTTTGTTCATGGATGCTGACAAAGTATTTTGCAAACATGAGTCCAGGTCCAGGTCCATCAAGCTTTGGATTAGAAATTTGCAAGATGCAGCCCTGGACGCAGAGGATGCTATCGAAATATATGCAGCCCTTAGATTCTCAGGTTCAAATACCATCTTTTCTTGTTCATATTTTAGCCTTGGGTTATTTAGGGGTTTTTTTACAAAGTATCTTAGGAAAGCAAGGTTATTGGTTGAATTAAGGAGCATGGGGTCTGAAATTACAAGGATAAATCGGACTTTCGATAGCTTAGAAGCAAGGGCAGCCCTGCTCTTGGCTTTGCATAGAATAGCTATCGGAGATTTTAGGGATTCTGAGACTTCTTTTGATATGAATTCATGGAAAAACTCTGAAATCGTCTTTGAAGAATCGACTTCTGTAGATATGAACTATGAGATTGTGTCATTGATTCAAGGGCACCAAGTAGTGGCTGTTGTCGGCATGGGAGGGAGTTGTAAGACAAGACTCCTCCAACATGTATACAAGTCCTGCCACTGCATCCAATCTCAATGTCCATATCGCGGACCACTTTTAATGGCATTGTTTGATTAATCTTGGTCCAGCTGCAAAATTCACCAGAGAAATGGGTGAGACTCTGCAGCTCTGCAACCCAGGCTGGAACCTCCTCTGTTATTAGAGTGTAAAGATACTGCAGATGCTTCAGATGTCTGAGACATCTCGCTAATATGAATGTGAAAAGTCTACCAAAGAGCGTTGGTCGGTTACGGCTTTTGAAGTGTCTTAGACATCTGAAGCATCTGCAGTATTTTTACGCTGTGATAATAGAGGAGGTTCCAGCCTGGGGTTGCACATCTGCAGAGTCTCACCCATTTCTTCGGTGAATTCTGCAGTTGGATCAATCAGACAACACCAAAGTGGTACGTGATATGGACATTGAGATTGGATGCAGTGCCGGGACTGGGACAAAGAATAAGAGATGGACATGGGATGCTCTTGGGCAGCTAACTCAGCTGCAGCAAGTCAGACTCATAGTGCACAACATTGAAAGTGGTATATGCCCTCCACACAGTCTTGAGTCGCTCACAGTGAAGTTGAAAGAAGAAGTGCGACTGTAACTATACCAGATATGAGTGGGTTCCTCACCTTCACAGGCTTGAAGTTCTGGAATTGGGGGAGGGCGTGGAATTTCCAAGGCAGGTGCTGCTGGGTTTTTCCAAACTGAAGACTTTGTCATTGGATGGAGATCATGAGGAGTATTCCACAGAGATATGCAAACTTCCCGAATTAAGGTGTCTTTCTCTGGGGCGCAACAGCAAATGTAAGATGCTACCAGATGAATTTGGAAGAGCTGGAGCGTTTCCAAATCTGGTAACCCTGGATGTTGATAAGCTTCATGAGTTGTACGTGCTACCTGCCATAGAGGATGGAGCTATGCCGTGCCTGGCTCAACTGCGTGTATTTGAGTGTCTAAAGTTAACAGAAACAGGTCCAGGTTGGGAAGATAAAATCCGCACCCTGAAAAACTTGTACATGGCGCATAATGATCTACGGCTGCAAAGACAATTGAGAGAAGAATTAGAGTTCTCAGATTTGGTCTGACGGAACGTACTCCGTATATTCCTCCGTGTATCTTTAATAGTTGATTTGTTGTCATAATTTTACAGGATAGGCAGGTATTGAAACTTCGATTCCAGTTTAGCATAAAAGAGTTGTATTTGGTCTCATTTCACAGGTGACTTGCATTTGGATCAAAGAGCATGATTTCTGTAATGTTATGTAATATGTATTATTCTAACTTGAATTTTCAGATTGTTAAATTATCAATTGTTGGGCTAGGCCTTTTGTTGCAGCATCTAACTTGCTAGTATTTGGGAGAAATCTACAAACTCACATGAGGGTTCTAACTACAATTGGAAATACCTGTTTCGAGTATACTATGTTGGTATTTAATTACTTATTTTAACAAGCGTTGGTCACAGGTATAGCATGTTGTTAAGATAGTGGGGTTAAGTGTTTTAGCTCGGTAACTCTTAGTATTCCAATAGGTTAACATTAAGTTGAGAAATTCTATTAGAGAAATTTGGAAATTGGTCCCATTAGCAGGGTCTAAATCAATATATTTAAAAAATTTCAGTTTGAGTTTGATATTTACAGGTTATTTGTTTCAATTAGTAGATCATTAATTTTATTAAAACATCAAACCACGATCTGCGGCTTTTAAGAAAAGAATCCCTGAACATATAGCAGCTATTGAAGAACTCAAAGACACCCAGGGAAGTCGATCTGTTGTAAGAACAGACTTCAGATTCCATATAGTAAGCACTTCAAGACACAATAACCTAGAACTACGTTGTGAGGATGAAGCCCAGTAATGCTTTAAAAAATGAGAAAGCAGACATCAAATTCAAGAGATGTGATATTTAGCACTTTGATTGGTTCTTGTTGATGAAGATGGTCTGCTACGTTCTGCCCCTGCTTGCTTTACTTGCTCTGTATGCCTCCAACAAAAACTCCTCCATCAAATCCAGAGTATCTACGAACTCAGTAAAGTTTAATTTCGATTCCAATACAGTATCCTTTTGTAAAAACATAGCAAAATACATTTTTCATTTCATAGATCGACACACATGCTTCTGTTTTACCCCTGCCGCCAATTCCCACTACGTCTCCTACTTTATTCTCATCCATTAAAGATAAAATCTCTTTCTTTTTGGACTCAATATCTACAGAAGCACCATCATCATCTATAACATTCGAGTCCAAGCGCAACTGCTCTGCAACATCATCATCAGCGGATGAAGCAAATGGTAACTTCTTTTGTTGAATACTGAACTCGCTTGGATCCTACAAGACCATAGTGGCTGCCTCATATTTCTACTTAAGTATGAAAAAAAAGGACCGCAGTTAAGAAGAAGAGGAACAAGGGGTACCTTCTCCATGATTAAGATCATCATTTTTGCATCTTTGCAGTGAACCCTGAACAGATTTCAACAAAATCCCCTGCATCCATTGCTGCATTTCGGAGCTCTATTATGCATCCTTGAAAAAGTCTCTGCATGAAAGACCCTGTTTCAGAATTGAGATCCATCTTCAGGGTGAAAAACAGAGTACTCAAGCCTCTACTGCAGACCACGAAAATCGGCCAAAAAGAAAAATATGTGCGATGCTTCATCACTGATCTTTTGCCCGATTTTTCAAAGGATTGCTCCAATTGAAACCTTGACTATTCCTGCAGACACGGCTATTCCAAATGCTCTCTCTTTTCTGTTTTTGTTTTTGTGCACAAAAGCAAACCCTCTGGCCAAGCCCTACAAGAGAACACGATGGAGTGGAGCCACAGAGCTTCAAAACAGTGAAAAGTGTGTAGAACTTTAAATCCGATAACGCATTTTTCAATCTAAATCTAATAATGCAGTGGCAAAAGAGCGGCGTGGATAGATTCAGTCATCATCACTCATGATCCTGGTGCGCTTAGAAAACAAGCGAAGAAAAAGTTAACTCGGTTATTGCTCGTTGCCAGGCATTTAAAAAAAAATAAAAAATTCATGCGCCTGTATATTTAAAAAAGCAAAACAAAATTACAATAATGGATAGGTTTTTTTTTTTTCTTAAAACATTCGGGCATGTAGGATCTATGGATTACATAATGCTATTGATGTGGCTAGGCCAATCAAAATTCTTGTGAAACAATGACCATGTAGTAGTGACATGTGATGGCCACATAGGTCACTAGCATCTACAACGGAGGCGCAATTATCATCATTGTCATTATTTTGGGGCAAGGATGCCTAGCTAAAGGCAATAGGGTTAACCATGTTCCCATCATGGAGGTCCATTGATCATAGCTTATGATATCTATTGTAGGTTAAAGTGTTATCAAGGTGTAAGGTGACGCCAAGCTAGTCATCAAGGAAGGTAAGGCCAAGCAAGGAATCTAGAGCTCTAAGCAAGCGGTAACACTCAAGAGTGTTATGATTATAGCACTTAAGTTCAGTTTCAATGCTTTGAAATTCAAGGTAAAGCCTTGCTTTGCATTTCTGGGAGTGTTTGTGGAAGATGAGGAGACTGGGAGTGAGAAGTTGATAGGCATGTGGTTAGTAGAAGGTCTTGTGGAATCTGAGGAGGATGGTCTTTTGATGTTGTTGAAGCATCTAAGGAACCGATGCCAAGGAAAGGGTGTAGCATCTTAGGAATATTCTCATATTTGGAAATTGGCATTTTTTGGAGCATTTCAGAAACACATTTTTGGTACGCCCTTTCTTGGCATTGTAGGAAGGTCTCCTCCAATTGGTAAGAAACTAGACATTGAAGATATTTACACTATACATTGAAGATCTAAGTACTATAATCCCTTTATCTCGGGCACTGAAGATATTTACATACATTCTACAGTGCCCGAGATAAAGGGCTACAATAAAGAACAAACTAAATTATGCAATATATTACTATTAATGAAATTATGTGATACATAATCATCAATAATTATAAATAAATTTGTATAACACATATACGTGGGGACTCTCAAAAAAGTAAACCTTTTGGTTTTTGTGATCTCAATTTGCGATTCAATTTAAGTTTAATTTATTATAAAAAAGTTGAATGGGTCAATGAGATTCAAGTCTAATTTCTAGTGAGATATTTGGATGATTATATGCAAAAAGGAATCAGATTTTTGTATTATTATTATTTTCCTATAATGATCAATTCATTAGTTATAGAAGGCTTATCTTAGATATAGGATTTTAACATGTTAGTTTTTAAAATTTTAAAATTGAAACTTCAATAAATGTTATGGGATTTAACTTTTGTATTAGTAAGGGTAGGAAAAAGCCATTACGAAATATTTGAAATATATTCACAATTGCCTTGTTTAAAATTTATAGGATTGATGTTTAGTTGTTATTTATAAGTGTTTGATAACTTCTAACTTTATAAATACTAAATGCTTAATCTATGAAATGACATGTAATTTGCTGGTTAAGATAGCAACTCACAAGTTTAACCGGTAAGTCACTCATTGAACATTCTTCCACCCAAATTCAAAATGAAAATGCTTTATTGTATCCTTAACAGATTTTAAAGTATCTATTAGATAAACAAAATAAGTTTACAAGGTTTTAATATGTTCTTATTAACTTCTATAATCCTTATCAAGGAAGTTATCCAAGGTTAATAATTCAAGCTCAAAGAAATGGAGTAAATCATTTACTTGAATATTGTATTTAAGTTTCAATGAAAGAAATACATATTCTTCATCCTCTACAACTACCTTTACAAATAATTTACATGAGTATTATTCTCTTGTAATATTAGTCCACTATCTTGTTTTGATCAAGATTAAGATTTTATATAAATAGAAGAAAAAACAACTTTAATTTGTACTACAAATGTTGTAGATATATAAGTAGGCTTTCATGTTATGGATTCTCCTAAGATTTGATGTATGAAGAATTATTTTTTTAATTTAATCAGTTCCTACATTTTCTTAAGGATATTTTCTTGCATCATTCTTTTAAGTTTCTAAATTTCAAATTTAAATCTCTATCTAGAATATTCCTTGATATGATTAGTAATAACTTTAGCTGCTTTTACTACATCCTAGTGTGGCAAGCTCCATAAGGAAATGGAAGATCAACAACATAAGCAACTTGTGCTAAAGCATCACGAATGTGGTTTTCATCTCTACAAACATGTTCTAATGTGATAAGATAAAATTCCTTGAATAATTCTATCAAATATGTCTTGTGTGCTCTCATTTAAAGGATCCTTATCTTCATAAATGTTGTTAATTTGATTCATACTATGTTGTGAATCAATCTTTAACTTTGAAAGATCAAAGTAAATAGCATACTTTAGTCCATGGATTAAAGCTTCATATTCAGCCATGTTGTTCGTCATGGACTTTGAAAAATGAATGGCTTTAAGCTTTAGAGCTTCCCTAGGTGGAATTAAGATATTTCTAGCACCACATCCTCATTTTGATGAGGCCTCGTCAATCCTAAGTATCCATGTGTTCAAGTGATTTAAATCTAAAAAGCAAGCTCTTTGATCGATATAAGCATTATCATCATCATGAATTGGATTGTCATCTAAGAAGTGGATAGTGAGGATTTCACTAATATCCTTGTCTTTACCAATTGGTGGAGGATCACCAAATAGGAAAGCTTTTCCATCATGTTGGTGGAAAGGTAGTGTGTCAATGTGAAGTTTAGAAAGTTTCCTATAAGTTTGGTAATTGGAAGTAGCATAAGTATGAATATAGGGGTTTATGTTAGGTAAGTAGTCATTCATTACATCTAAATTTTCAACTAGGTTATATTCACCAAAGTTAAGATCAATGATTCCCACAAAGTGTATACTTTGGATTGTTAATATGACATGAGCTTCATCAAGACTTGAGATGACATGATGATGAAAGGTTCTCTAAGAATTATTACATGTTTAGATCCTCCTTTAATTAGAAGTAGAAGTTCTAAGAAATCAGATCTAAAGAAACCTCCAAATTGGGCACCGAAGGTATGTGAAAGAAACATGCCATAAGTAGGTTTCATATCAACTACTAAGATGTCTTTGTGACATGAAAAATTAGGATATTGCTTTAGGAAAATTTGAATATCTTTAAGTGATCCTACTACACGAATGTTGCATCCATCCAGTTGGATAATACTTCCTTTTTTTTAGAATTATTTGGGCTTCTAAAGTTTTACATACCTGAAGAGGCATTACATTTACAGTAGATCTTGAATCCATTAGACAATCATGAACATTCTTTCCTAGTATAACTAAAGTAGTTAGGAAAGGAGGTTGGTCCTCCTTGGCCTATTGGTGAAGAATGGATGTGTTAAGAATTCCAACACCATCTATGAAATGACCTTGTTTTTCATTTGTAGAAGTCTTACCTTTATCTCTAGATTTATTGATCAATCCATGTATAGCTTCTTTTGCTTTTTTAAATTATAATAGTTCATACATGGATATGTTGGCCTTAATCCTTTTTAAATCTTCCATAAGATCATAAGTTTTTGTCTCACTTCTCAGCTCACATTGGTTTTGGTTGGAATGGTTATGGATTTGTAATGATGTTCTAGGATGTGTTTATTGTTGAGATGTATTATTGTGGTTTCATTTGCTAGGAGGGATATATGTGTTTTCCTTTGGGCTACTAGAGTTATTCATGATGTCACTCATCTTCCTAAATTGTGCATTTGTAGGGGTAGGTTCATTGATCATGACTTGTTCAAAGGATGCTATTGATTCATTTTCAATTTCACTAGGAATTTCTAGAACCATTAGTGGGGCATTTCCCTTTTGGTTGTTTTGTAACTCTTGTGTGATATCCCCATATAAGGCTTGGAATTGAGGGCAAGAATTCTTAGAATGTTGTCTAGTGTTATGTAACCTACAATATTCGCTAAGAGCTACTTCTCCTAGGTTTCCATTTGCCTCATTATGTTGATTTCTTATTTTAACATTGTTGCATTTTAGTTTAATCACTTCATTAAAAAGCTTTGGTAGGATGGTTAAGACTTGATTCATTGGGGGTTCACTCTCAACTTTAGGTAAGTTAAAGGTTTGTACTATCTTAGGGTTAGGGATAGAGGATATGGAGGAAGGAGTGATAATAGATTGAATTGAGGCCTTCGATTGATCATCATTTAGGCCAAGGTTTTGAAGAAATAAAGAAGACGAAGCATTTAGACTTTGAATATTTTGTAGAGAGTTGAGGATTGGAGGATTGTTGTAAAAAGGATTTGGTACTATTGAGGTTTGGGAACCTAAGCCAAGAGTTCTAAATTGGAATTGTAAAGAGTTTGTGAAAGTGATTTGTTCAAGTTTGACTACTTTCAACATGGCTCCTTGCAAGTCAGTGATATTAGGATCAAATTTGATTGCATATGTGAAGAAAGGATCTATGGTTGAGAGGAAAATGTTTAAGATTCCTTCTAGTTATGGTTGCATCTTGCTAGGAACATACAATAATTATTAGAGAAACCTTAAATTGTAATTTCTAATTATTTCTCCACTAAGCTTTCAGAGGCTAATAAAGTTACTAGAAGCTATGGTGGGGCTAGTGAACCTATCAAATTGAGAAAGGAAACATGATTTGAAGTCATTTTAGGTTGAGATTGATGAATTAGGAAGGGTTACAAACCATTGAGTTGCTATGCCTCGAAAGGTGGTGACAAAAGACCTATAGGCCACATCATGTTGAACTATGTTGTGGATGTCTAGTAATGTCTCAAAATTTTGAAGATGTTGATAAGCATCATTAAAAGAGGGATAAAAAAAAGGAAAGTATGTCAAAGAGGTTTGGGAATTGGGTTTATGTTTTGAAAGTTGAAGGGATTGTTGACCAAAGTTTGGGCAGTAGGGTTTGCCATGTTTAAAGAATGTGAGGACTTAGATCTAGATCTTGTAGGGATATGACTTGGAAAGTGGCTAGCTAAGAAGTTTTGTCTTGTTGTTTTCCTAGTTTGAGGCCTAAGAGTTTCACTAGGTTCGACCATAAACTAAGTGTTGATGCGTAAATTTTGGACACGCCACCAACACTTGTGAAAACTCGTTTTAGGAGACTATTGCCTAGGGCGCCTCCCGTATGGGTACAGAAACCCGGGAATAGTCTCAACTGAAAAAGCTATGTGATAGTAAAATATTTAAAACTTAAATTTGATTTAATATTAAAAACTTAAATTCAATTTAATATTGGAAACTTAAAATAAATTGGTGTAATTTCTAGGACGACAGATAATTCAAAATATTCAAATTTTATCTGTCACGCTGCAAAAGGTGCTTTCAGTATGTTGTTGCTGCCCTTGTGGCAGAGACAGATTCGCCTACTGCAGCAACTACTTGCAAGGGAGATAAGAGGACTGTCTGTTGCAGTTTAGAGGAGTTTATTGCTACCAAATGATTGACGTGCACCAGACCGCTATGCGTAACTAGCCACTGCCGTACGTGGTTACTTGCTGCTTGCGTGAGAGAGGCCACTGCAATGATGCCTTGTTCACGTTATGTGCCCTGTTGGCCGAAGTAAGGGGGGGTCAAGTGATGGCCGTTGCTGTGCACTCTACCGCATCTACTATGCTCCGGCGCCTGCTGCCTGCCGTCTCTTGCGCCCCTTCTGTTGTATCAGCAACCAACCGTTGCACTTCCTATCCAAAGCCTGCACACAAATTCCTGGTGAAAGCAAACAACCGCCGAAGAAGGCGAAGAATGCAGAATGTTTTATTGACACGTACTGTTCAGAATGAGCTGAGATGCAGCGGTTAACAAGGTACCTTATTGATTAGACAAATAAGTCTAAAAATAATAATAAGAATAAAAAAATGGATGATATGACAAATCAAAACTAACGTAGACCCTACGCTCTACAAACTAATCACATCAACCAATACGGAACAACACAGGATTAGCCAGGATTAGGCACTGCAATAGGCTAAAACCAAAGTACTTCCCTGTAGAAACGATAAAAAAAATATTTATTTGCTTCCCCTGCTCTTCAGAAACTCTGGCTTGGATCCATTCAATCCTCGTGTTGATAAGTCTGCATCCTTTGGCATGTAGATCTATTCTCCGCTTTCTTCTGGACTCCTTCTGGATGTTCTCGCCAAAATAAGTTTGCTGGTTCTAGCCTCCCCCTCTCCTTCCCTTGGAAATAGGCCTACATCCCCTCTTTATAGTGGCCCGGCGAGAGAAAAAAAAAACCCTAACCCTAAACTGCCAACAACCCTTGCCGTGTATTATTTTTTTTCCTCATGTCGCTACTGCAAAGAAAAAGAAACAAAACAAGATAATCATCATGGGTCATGGGTGGATGCTTGTTCGTCTGTTGTTAATGGGCTAACAAAGCCCACCAGCACATGGACAATGGCCATGTGCAAGCTTATGGTGCTCTATTTTTAATTTTAAAATTTTATATTTTTATTTTTATTTTTTTATTTTTGAAAAAATGTACTCGTTCAATTAAGGCCCTATGCCTAGCATGGGTGAGGTTGGCCTCAACACTTAGCCCCCAAACTATAGATTGCATGCAAGTGCAAGAACTAGAAAATTTTGAATGAAAATGCAAATGGTGGGAAAACAAAAACAACATGAAATAAGAAATGCAAACTTGAAAGTAAACTATAATGTTCTAAA
>MNCI01028627.1:482011-535330 GCA_015680685.1 Gnetum montanum | reverse complement strand
ACATAGGCAAGTTGATGAAGAAATCTAAGGTTATAATCCCTAACATTTTCCTCAGGTACCTTTCTTAGGTTGGTAAAGTTGCTTGATGCGATAGCAGGGCTTGTAAATTTGTCAAATTGATTCAAAAACTTGTTTTTGAATTCTTGCCATGTGTTAATAGAGGCATCAGGAAGCATTAAGAACCATTGGGTTGCTTTGGTCCTAAATGTTGTTACAAACACCTTGCATGCTACATCATGATGTACAATGTTGTGGATCCCTAATAAGGTTTCAAAACATTGCATGTGTTGGCGGGCATCATTTGTAGGGGTTGTAGGATCAAAGAACAGATTTATGTTTTGAAGGGATTTTGGTATGTCATGGTAATTGTGAAAGTTAAAAGGGTTTCTTACTAAGGGAGCCGGGGGTTAAAAGTGAAAGTTGACGAGCTTCACAACGAACTTGGAAAAAGTGAAGCTCGTTGTTTTCTCAAAGTAGATTGACGAGTAGCTGGTTGACTAGGGGTAGGAGTATGAGTTCTTTGTTGAGATACTCCATAAGAAAAGTCACTCATAAAATGAAAAATAACAAGAAATCTAAAATGCTAATAAACTGTGAAAATTAAAGAAAATAAAAAAAAACATTTGAATACTATATTTTTTTATTTTTTAAAATTTTTAAAAGTAAAATTGAAATTGCAAAATTTCAGAAAATAAATTGAAAGTAAATGATTTAAATCACCTAAATTAAATTTTAGAAAAACAAATTAAAAGGATTGCTAGAATATAAATTTGGAAATTTTGAAAATTTGAAACTAAAATAGAGCAATAAAACTGAAAATAGGGAGGTAAAAATTAAATAGACAGTAATAAGAAATGATAATTTTTTTTTAAAGAAAAAGAAACATAAAAGGAAAGTAAATAAAAGGTTAAGAAACTACCCTCCTTCTAGCGCGAAAAAGGTGTTGATGCATAAATTTTGGACACGCCGCCAACACCTGTGAAAACTCGTTTTAGGAGACTATTGCCTAGGGTGCCTCCCGTATGGGTACGGAAACCTGGGAATAGTCTCAGCTGAAAAAGCTATGTGATAGTAAAATATTTAAAACTTAAATTTTATTTAATATTAAAAACTTAAATTTAATTTAATATTGGAAACTTAAAATAAATTGGTGCAATTTCTAGGACGACAAATAATTCAAAATATTCAAATTTTATCTATCACGTTGCAAAAGGTGCTTTCAGTATGTTGTTGCTACCCTTGTGGTAGAGACAAATTCGCCTACTGCAGCAACTACTTGCAAGGGAGATAAGAGGACTGCCTGTTGCAGTTCAGAGGAGTTTATTGCTACCAAATGATTGACGTGCACCAGACCGCTATGCGTAACTAGCCACTGCCGTACGTGGTTACTTGCCGCTTGCGTGAGAGAGGCCACTGCAATGATGCCTTGTTCACGTCACGTGCCTTGCCGATCGAAGTAAGGGGGGGTCAAGTGATGGCCGTTGCTGTGCACTCTACCGCATCTACTATGCTCCGGCGCCTGCTGCCTGCCGTCTCTTGCACCCCTTCTGTTGTATCAGCAACCAACCGTTGCACTTCCTATCCAAAGCCTGCACACAAATTCCTGGTGAAAGCAAACAACCGTCGAAGAAGGCGAAGAATGCAGAATGTTTTATTGACGTGTACTGTTCAGAATGAGCTGAGATGCAGCGGTTAACAAGGTACCTTATTGACTAGACAAATAAGTCTAAAAATAATAATAAGAATAAAAAAAAACGGATGATATGACAAATCAAAACTAACGTAGACCTTGCGCCCTACAAACTAATCACATCAACCAATATGGAACAACACAGGATCAGCTAGGATTAGGCACTGCAATAGGCTGAAAAAAAAGCACTTCCTTGTAGAAACGATAAAAAAAACATTTATTTGCTTCCCCTTCTCTTCAGAAACTCTGGCTTGGATCCATTCAATCCTCGTGTTGATAATTCTGCATCCTCTGGCACGTAGATCTATTCTCCGCTTTCTTCTGGACTCCTTCTGGATGTTCTCGCCAAAACAAGTTTGTTGGTTCCAGCCTCCCCCTCTCCTTCCCCTGGAAACAGGCCTATGTCCCCTCTTTATAGTGGCCCGGCAAGAGAAAAAAAATCCTAAGCCTAAACTGCCAACAACCCTTGCTGTGTATTATTATTATTTTTTCCTCATGTCGCTACTACAAAGAAAAAGAAACAAAACAAGATAATCGTCATGGGTCATGGGTGGATGCTTGTTCGTCTGTTGTTAATGGGCTAACGAAGCCCACCAGCATATGGACAATGGCCATGTGCAAGCTTATGGCGCTCTATTTTTAATTTTAAAATTTTTTATTTTTATTTTTGAAAAAATGTACTCGTTCAAATAAGGCCCTATGCCTAGCATGGGTGAGGTTGGCCTCAACACTAAGTTAACAACAAAGGTGATTTTTTTGGACTTTTAGATTAAAGTAAGAAAGAAAGAAAAAAAAAGGAAATCATAATTAGTGATAAGATAATAGAGGAATGAAAGCTAATTAAGGGAAATTGTAATAGATGCCCTCCTTTTAGCACCAAAGAGGGTTTTTGATGTGAAAATTTGGGTCATGAGGCAAATGAACATACAATGCCCCTAAATTATTTGATTTGACAAGGCTATTGCCTAGGGCATTTTGCTTATGGGCACTGCTAGCCTAGGAATAGTCTTGAGTGGAAGAAAAATGTGACTAATAATTTAAATAGAATTTAAAATAAAAAAGTAGAAAAAAACATTAAAGATGAAATATATTATATTAAAATAATTGAAGTCAATACTTCATCAACATCAAGATAGAGACAACAAAAGGGGGGAATGTAGAATTAGCAGACTATTCATTGATCCATTCGCTTTGGTGGTTCTACATCTCCTCTTAGAGGAACTCATGGTATGACTAGATGGCCTAGGTAAGTTGCTTAGTTTGACCCTCCAACTCCTGTAGATGGGCAATCATTCCCTCCTTCCTAGTCAAGATGTTTCCCCAACCTTTCTCCTAATCCTTTTTATGTTCAAACTTGAGGGAAAGCCTCTCAAGCCTCCTACATAGTTTAATCTTAATGGTTCTTGCTCAAGCTACTTTGAGGTAGCAACTAGGGTAGGGCTAGGCTATGATGTGACAAAGGGATGTAAGATGGAAAAGAAAGGAGAGATGGTATTAGAGAGGAAATGTGAAGAGAAAAGGAGGAAGAGGCCTTTTGCTAATTGTTGGCCTCTTGCTGGTCGCTCTTTGATGATCTTTTTGTTAATTGAGGAGGCCTTTTATAGGGCTTTCTTCTCCCTCTTCTTCCTTTCTTCCTTTTCTAAGAGGAAGAGGAATTGGCCACGTATCCACCCACGTGGTTGCCATGCATAATCCCTTTCACCAAGTGTGGTGATGCAGAGATTTTGCAAATCTCTTTGGTGATTTGGATTTCCTTTTTTTCCTCCATTTTTGAGACCTATCAAATAATAAAAAAACTAAGAATATCTATAATCATAAAATTTTTAAAAAGCATATATATATATATATATATATTATTACAACTCGATCACCAACAAATGTTGTGTTGAAAGCAATAGTGTGGGTAGTGAGCAATGGGATGATGATTCTAAGAACAGAGGAGTAGCAGGTAGTTGGCAAAACAAGAGAGAGTAGGTGCAACATAGCGAGGAAGGCATAGAGGGTTGTAGCTTAGTAGCAGGAAATGGTGTTGCACCTAAAGGCCATTGTAGGGCCATGGGCCTACATAGCCCTAAAAAAGATAGCATAGGAGAGTGGCTTATTGAAGGGATGCAATACGACAGCGGTGCACAACAATAATGGTTTGTGCTGTTAGGGGTGAGGAGCACTTGATGGTGAGGGATGACAACCAATATAACAAAAAAATATTTTAAGAAAATAAAAAGTAGATAGCTAACTGTAATTTTAATTTTCCAAGCATTGTTTTGCAAAAAGCAAAGCAACATTTTGAAATATATGATACATCAACATTAAGTAGCACTGGCAGCAATCTTCACATTAACAACTATATCAACACCACTATACCAAGAGAGCATTGGTGTAACAGTGGTAGTCACCTAGATTTGATTGAACACTATGTTCAATTTGAATTTTCAATTTGATTATTGTTCTGTTAATGACAAGTCTCACTATATCATGATAGAAATAAGTTAACGATAAGGCCCCATTCATAGGTGATGTTGACATTAACAATAATAATATATCAAAGAGTTCTACTCAAGAGATAACACTTAAGTTAACATGATTACAAAGAAAATGAAAAATTTGACATGTTACTTACAAATAAAATAAAAATAAAATTTTAAGAAGTACCATTCCCACATTTTAAGGTAATGATTGAATCCTTAAAAACATCATTAAATTAAAGAGATAAATCATTAGCAAATGCATTAAATTGATTAGTCAAAGAAATTTCTTTCATGTGATATTTGCTCATTTGCATTTTTCTAGCTCTTTTGTATTTATTTTTTCCTCTTTTATAAAACATCATTGTTACAGTATTATCTCTACCCTATGCGAAATAAAAATGTCTATAACAAGCGTTTCATCCTTTCTAATTTCATATTTAGGTGATCAATTAGTCAAGTCAATTCAAGGTCAAATTCAATTACCACATGATGCAGGCATCGATATTACTCATAACTATGGAAAAGTTCACATAAAACATTATTAATGAAGTGTCATCCTTTTGATTATTATGCATTGCACAAACTTGATAACCGACTTATATGTAATTTTGATTTCCGAAACTCAAACACTTCATAACTAAACCTCTGCATAAACACTGTTAAACTCAACATAATAGCTCAAAACTATATAGAACTAAACGTTAAAGACAAGCAAGTTACGAAAATTTCCACAAACTTTGACAAACCTAAATTAGGGGGAAAACATGAAACATAGAGCAATCACAAAGATTGATCCATAACAATCAGATTGACTAATGATCAGGAACACAGAGTAATGTTTAACTCAATACTAAACCTTAAAACTATAGCCAAACTAGACCTAAAAGACAAAAAGGTTATGAAAATTCCCACAAACTTTGGGAAACCTAAACTCCTCAACAAAAACATCAAACATAAATTAGTAACAAACACTGATCAATAACACTCATACAAATTACTAATGAATAACACTCGCAGAGAGTAATGTTCACACATAAATGAAAGTAGACATCTTCCTCATAGGAATTAGTGTTAATGGTGGAAATGCCTCTAGCCATGGCAAAGTCTCTAGTTCCACCCAAAATAGAAATGTCTTTGTATTTTGTCAAATGGGGTCTGCTCCACCAAATGTAAGGGTTCCCTTGTAGTTAGTATGATTCAACACAAAGGTCAAGCCAAGCTAGGCATTGAAAATGTTCTTCATGTCATAGAAATAGAATCCTTGAGTTCTACCCACAGGAGGTGAGTGGAAGTTGTTATCTAGAGTGATGGGATCATCAAACACTACAGGATCCCCAAAATGGTTATCCTTGCCTATGAGCCTAGTCACATTGGCTTCATAGGAGGCTCCAACAAGTGTGGAAGTGGCATTGTGCTCATTGGTGTTATCATAGATGACATCATGGAAGTACAAAACCAAGTTTTCTATCAAGACAAGTGGCTATGCTATGCTATGCTACATAGCATAGCATAGCATAACGAGCAATTACTTACACTACGCCAATGTGCTGAACAACATGGGTAGTGAAACAATAGCGTGGAGGCATCAAGATGTCTTCAGTTAGCTCTATAACTTGTTGGAAATGACTATTCTCACCCTGATATCCCTTTGGCGGACAAAATCAGCAAGTTTGCTTCATTTTGCATACCCCTGATCAATCCCCAAAAATTGTCCCTACACTTGACCCTGCTTGCAAGAGTAGGGAAGACATAGTCCTAGAGTATAGGCTCCATTTTTCTTGCATTGTTGGCACATTGGATTTTGGCACATGCAATTTCAGCAGTATGGTCATAGCATAACAAAGCTCACCTCCAGCATTGCACACCTGCATAGTACAACATGTTTGCACCTTGTGGGGCCCAGGACACATGGGATCCAGACCACGTTTTTCTCCTGCTCCTAGCCCTATAAATACCTCGGCAAACAATGCTCGGGGGGTGGGTTGGCTGTTGGCTAGGGTAGTGATTAGATTTTAAGTTGGCTTTCAGAGAACATAGTTGGTAATTTTTAATACTCTGGTTGGCTTTGAGGTTGCTGGTTGGCTCTACAGTTTAGAGATCTACGACCATACTGCTCTGTGTAAGTTGTGCCTCTTCCATGTTGCGTGTTTTGTTGTACACCTTTCAGCAAAGCAAAGGATCAAACTTGCGACCTTGGGGCTATGCACTTTCTCACCCAAGTCTGTTTTGCTATTTGCTTACTGTCATTGTTGTTTTGCACTATTTTTACTGCTTTACATTTATTGATTATCGATTTACTCCATGTGCCTTACTTCCGAAACAAGCGTTTACAAAAGGTTAAGATACACCGATTAGGTCCCTATTTGACTGACCAGATCGTTTAGGGCACCCCTCTTTTGCTTCTGTTTCTCTCCAACACAACCCTCACACGAATCTGGGGTTAAACGTTTCACTTGGTAACCTCTCGGTGTTCCAGCCATCAACGTTTTCGGTCATAACAGTTTTTGGAGCTAGAAGGAGGGCCTTTTTGGTGCCCTTTTTGCGTCCTTCGAGTAGTCCTGCATGCTGTCTGTACCTCGTCACCCATTTTCGTAAATGTGACAGCCTCGTGGTTGTTTACGCATCATGTGGTGCAGACTAGTCACGATGATGGTTCCTTTGGAGCCCAGTAGGACGAAAAGCCTCAATTGACTATTAATTTCTGTGTTTCTTGTTTGCGACTTCCCTTTAATCACGTAAAATGATTCCACCAACAATCATAGTTTCCACCTCGAACCTTGAGGTTCCTTTCTCGGCCCAAGGAACCATAGGTGTTGAGCGACCGCCTAACCCAGTGTTGGCACCATGCCAGTCTCTTAGGATCCAACATCTATCACCTGAGTTATTAGCACAAGACACAGACTGCTATGACTTCCTTTGCGCAAAGATCCAGGTAAATCTGCCCTTGGATCGTCAAGAACTCGAAGATAAGTGTAACTTCGAGTTCCTTTATCGGAGTGGGAGGGAGGTTATCCCCACCCCTAATATCGTTATCCCATTGACTGAATCGTATCAATGGGTCCTTAACCAACTCATACAAATGAGTAGGTCTAGGAAACAGTGGGACACGACATCCCATTACGATGAAGCATTCCAGGACGGACAAGAAGACCTAGACTCCCAATCTAAGGGTAGTGGCCAGACTTACCCTGCAACTATCCCTCTCACTATCATCTTTCGGTCAAACCCACTTTTTGCATTTGCTTCTTTTATGATTACCATGACTCCGCCACAATCTACAAGTCCATCAGCTGTGGGTAGCCATCCCATAACCTCAGCATACCAACAAGCTATGCCTTCATTTTTATTCCTAGGCACTCTCCCTCCTCACTCTGTCTTGTCATCATACCAAACACTGATCATAGCTATGTTGCCTTACGTGCACACTATGCCTACCTCACAGCTACATGGAGTTCCCACTACCATTCCATCGTCTGTGCCTAGCCTACCATCAGTGGTAGCCCCACCCCCAACTGCGTGGTGGGCCTCGACCACTTCTCTCCATGTTTCGCAATCCTCCTAGATGTCACACTACGTTTACCACCAAGCATATCAAGTCCCGCAAATGGTACAACCAAGCACGGGACTGTGGTTTGCCCCATTAGTCATGCAAGTGACTAACCCTACAACACTGCTAGTAGCTGCCACTTCAACAGCACCACCCACTGGGTGGTGGATTGCACAGGCAACACCCTTCACAGGAGTAGTTCCAACGGTACCCTCTATGAGCCAGGTTGCTGCCCTTACAATGCCACCAATGATGGTCACCCCTGCAACCCCACAACCATCTATATTGTCCCTAGGTCTAAACCAAGCATTCCAACTTATCTAGACCCTTACTGAAGAGATTAAACGTCTCAAAGCCATCGGTTCCGACACAGTGCAGGTCATGGATTTCTACCATGAAGATCCCATCAACCTGACCATTTCCATGCTCACATTACCCCCTGGGATGCCACTCCCCCAATCACAAAATACAATGGGGAGGGTGATCCCAATGCACATCTAGTCATGTTTAGATCCGAATCTTTGTTGTTGTAGTAGTGGTCGCACACTAATATCCATGTCTTTGCTATGTCTCTGATGGGCAAGGCTCTAGACCAGTACCGCATGCTCCCACTTGCCTCCATCTCAACTTTGGAGGAGCTGCTGACCTAGTTTGTGACCTACTTCAAGTATAACTTAAAGCCAGAGGTCATACTAGATTAGTTGATGAGCGTTAAGAAAGACCCGCTGGAGTCAGCGCAAAAGTTTATATAGCGATGGAGTGCTACCCTGAATGAGATCCGTGAGCCTATCGTAGAGGCCCATCTTTTGGCTATCTTCAAGGGCATAGTAAACGACTTTATTAAGTTAAAATTGTACTACCTAGCCCCACGCTCACTTAGTCAAGCTTTTGCCTAGACGAAGAGCATCTAAGATGAAGCCGAAGCTAGTAAAGACCTGGCCTATGTTGTGTACAAAAACACATATGCCAAAAAGGAAAAAAAGAAGGGCAAGGCTACGATAGCCATGATGCTCGCCATGGCAAACGAGGCCAAACCCAACAACAACAACAACAACAATAAAAATGTGGTCACAACGTCGACTAACCCTACACCTAGCTTAAATAATGCTGCTCAACCCTCAACGTCAACACCAGAGGCATCAACCTAGCCTAAACCCAACTTCAAATGTAAAGACCACTCCAAATACAGCCCTCTACCTATCAAGCCTTTAGAACTTTTGAAGCTATTATTGGGGACTGGGTATATTCAACATAAGCGGATGTTGGAGGAGATGACCAAACAACATCAATGGTATTGCAAACTTCTTAGGAACCCCTCCTTGGCTATGCCCAATGAGCTGTTAGTTCCTAAGAAATTCCGGTTGGAACGGTTCTGTGACTACCATCAACTTTGTGGTCATGACACGGATTACTTTCTAGCATTAAAAGATGACATCCAACGGATGATTGATCAGGGGAAGTTGGTTCTAGATGAAAGCAACCTTGTTCGCCCCGAAAATCAATCCATGCACGTCTACAAGGACCCCCTCAACGCCAACAACATGGGGTATGTCATCAACACAATTGGCGTTGATAGTAACCCAAAACCACCACAACAGCTGCTTGTGGTTTTCGTGCCTCAACGTAGCGTAGCGACACCAACAATAGCAAAAAAGATGCCATAACAACCATTCGTCCTCAAAGTTCCCTCTCAAACATCTGCCCCTGCATCCTTCATATTCAAAACTATGCCATCACCTGCACTAATACCATAAGCCTCATTTGTTATTAGGGGGCCGAAATCCTCAACTGCCCCTACCACACAGAGCCAATCTAAAACAACCCCACAACCTCCTGTTCAAAAAAGGGGGAAGAACATCTAATGGACAAGACAGCCAAGGAACGTATCGCATCAAGTTCCTTCAAGCCTACTCCCTCGTCCTCCACACCTACGCCCCCCTCATCATCAATAGTTGACACCACTATGTGCACACAATCATCACCATCCCACCTAAGAAGGTCCAACCCCAAACTTGAAGCTACTCTTCCCCGAGAGATTCATCTCCTATGACGAATGGAGGAAGAGAAGGGTAGCAAACAACAAGAAAGTGGACAGGACCTTCTAAATGCCTTTACTAAGTTCAAACAGGCTCTAAAACAAAAGAATACAACCTTAAGCCTGTATGACCTATTAATGACCTCGACTGCACACTGTGAGACCTTGGTTCGCATGTTAATGTCAATACCGATTGACGAAAACATGCTGGCGGAGGAGAAAGAAATCCATGTGATTATGGTTCCTTCTAAGCCTAAAGAACTATAGCTGGCTCAGTTGACATTCCGTGATGAGTCCATTAAGGATGACCCTGAGAAGGGCCAAGCGACAACAACACTCCTGTTCATCACAATTCGGGTCGGTCAACACAAGATCCAAAGAGTACATGTTGATGATGGGGCTATTACAAATGTCATCCCATTCCCCATAGTGGACAAACTGGGCTTGGTAGATCAAATCAAACCCACAACAACCTCGTGTTTGAAATCGTTCAACAAAGCACGGGTAGTGATAAAGGGGATTATCCACATCAACTTTGTGGTAGGGGACTAATTCCCCACAAGCGTGACATTCATTGTGGTAGAAGAGATGTCTAGGTTTAACCTGATCTTGGGGAGGTCGTGGTTAGCCCAACTCAGGGTCGTCTCCTCACCCATACATTAAGAAATCCACCTACCTTACGCAAGCAGGGAGGTGGTAATCTATGGTGACAAAGTGACCACCCAAACAATAAACAATGTCAACATGGAGCTGGTTCAGAAGTAATAACCTCTGAAAATGAAGTCCCTATCCTCACTGAGTCTACCTATTTGGCTAATGAGCTGGCCCAAAACGCCGGCTGAGAAAATGAAACTACGTGGGCTGAGTTGCCTTTTCAAGCGGTAGATAACGATATAGAAGAATACCACAACAAAGCCCCTTGGCCTTATGCATCACCAAACCCATAATGGGTTAGGAAGCAGCTATGAGAATGATCATTACTTGCATTAGCGTAACTACTGCACAACTTCCAACATGATCACCATTTACATCAACCATACATTCATTCTTCCCACTGTTTGCTTCATATTCATTCGTTTATGCTAACGTCTGCCTTATTGTTTAAATCGTTCACATTACGCCCACTATTTACATCATGAAACAGCCCACTAATGCCTAATACTTGCAAAATTTTTCTTTACCATCATCCAATGACCTAAAATGGCCTAAAAATACCAAAGGCCCGAAATGGCCTAAAACTAGCAATGGCCCGAAAAGGCCTAAAACTAGCAACGGCCTGAAATGACCTAAAACTAGCGATGGCCCAGAATAGCCTTAAACTATTGTTATGGCCCGAAATGGCCTAAAACTAAAACGAGATGCTCCGAAGGAGCTTAATTAATTAATAAATAAAAAGAGATGAATAATAGACTAAAAAAAATACAACACACTATCCAAAATGAAATAATTCTTTTTATATTCCATACTTCATTCAAAATATTAATCAATAAGGTTTACAATTTTTTTTTGAGAATCCAAAGACAAGAATAAGACTCTCTGCCGCTACGCTATGAGTCTTCACCTGCACCACCATCCCCTACCTCTATGGGTCTTGCATTTTCATTTGGATCCTACATAACAAAGAAAATAAAGAAATCGATTAGAGCTATGACAAAGATTTTTATAAAATAAATTATCACATCATAAATAAAAAAAGTGACTAACCCAAGATATCCTTGAGTCTGTTTCAGGGGTTATCCGATCTATGCCGACCATGAGGCATTGCAAGATCTCCTCCTCAGTAATGTTGGCCTAATTCCTATCTCCCAGATCAGCGTTTATTGCAACTTTCACTTTTTCCACAGTTGTCCATCTCGGTGGTCCTAGAGAAAAGGTGGCAATGGTGGTCTCACCCGTGGGAATATTCATCTCCCTTTCGAGAGATCCACTGACTGTCACCTGTTGCATGAACCTGTCATAAGCCCCAGAAGCACCAATAATGTTAAGGAATACCTCATAGGTATGCAACTTGATGGAAGCATCACGATACTATTTACAGTAGGTGGCACATTCCAGTTTATACATGTGTTTGTGATTCTTCTATGCTTGCCCTCACTCGTAAACCTTCACGCTGTAATCCTTCCAATCTTGATTCTTCTAGGCTAGAAGGTCCATTTGCATGCACTGTTCGAGTATTTCGAGCGTGGCTTCGTTGTTGTGTCACACAGCCATCCAATATCTTGCATAGTTTATGACGGCCATGTGCCAACTGCCATCGTTAGTATCCCAGGCCAACAGGAATTCATTCCTGGATTAGAGATCCCCCACCTTAGCAGTTAGATTAGCCTTCTCCTTCTCGAGCCTTTACACCCATTTTCAGAGGTCTTCGTTTACACGCATGCATTCCCACAAGGAGCGTGCTGAGTACAATGCACATTTGCTTGCTTCGTTGTATATTTGATGAGGTACTTTGATTACCTCCTGCGGGAATGCAGGCATAGTGTCAACCTCAACTGCTTGCTTAGGGTCCCACTTAAGGCGAGAGGCTACCAACCGCACACAGAAGAGCATTAGTCACAATAACATAGCGAAACTGTAACAATATAGGAAGGCTAGTGTAGCAACTTTAACTTACCCACTTCCCAGTCAATCTGCTTTAAATGTTTGATCATGTCATCGACGACCGCCTACATAAAAGTGAATTTGTTGGGGGTCTCGGTCCATGGTCGCAAGCGAATCAAAGAAGGGCCAAAAGTATCAGCAGTGGTGTCTACTACATGGTAAAACGTGTTAGCCATGGCGGAGAGTACCACGATGAAGCTAATGAACAATGTAAATGATAGTGTAAAGCTCCTACCCAACAAACCCTCAGGGGTGAGTAGGGGGGGTTACCCATCGATAGATTGTCAAGCAAGCAGTCAAACTCACCAGCATTAAAATGGAGCCCCTCTCATTTCAGTTGACCTAACAGTGTAGCAATGTCCTCAATACTCATATGCACCTCCGGTGCTGAACTACACTCGACGAAAGGGTCATTAGAAGGGGCCTCTTCCTGATTGGTAGGGGCCTCTTCCTCATCGGCTAGGGCCCTTTCTTCATTGGTAGGGGCCTCTTCCTCATCAGTTGGGAGCTTTTCTTTGTTAGCAAAGGCCTCATCTTCATCATCAAGGGCCTCTTCCTCAATAACCGAGGCCCTTTCTTCTGCGACAGGGGCCCCTTCTTCATTGGCCGAGGTCCTTTCCTTTGCGGCCAGAACCTTTCATCTTCGCCAATCACCCCTGTTCTAGGGGCCATCACCTATTCTTCTTCTTCTGCTAATAAAGCATAATCACAGTAGGCAAGATATATCAACTTGAAAAAAATGCTACGCTATGCAACGCTACCTAGCATAGCACAGCGTAGCGAGCGTTAGCAAAACAATAAAATACACTTACCAATTAGAGGCTGCACTTTGTGAAGTTTGAGTTGCAGCTTCTTTCCCCTCTCTTCATTTGTACGGGGAGTCTCTTCAGCAGGGCGAGACCTCTTATGTTGCAAGCTAGTTGCCACTATTTCTGCAATGAGGTGCTCTCCCTTTGTCATGCTACCCATGTTAATGGAAGGTGCCTCTCCCATGCTATCCTGGGCAAGAAAGGCACATGCCACCTGATCCCTGGTTGTTATCGAAAATAATTCCCCAATAGCTTTCGGGGAATCTTGGGATTGTGTGGTACGGAAGACTTGGCAAATCCACGGTTTGGAAATCTAGCTGCGGTCTTGTAGCACCCAGACCATTCTCGTGGACTACCAAGTATTCCGCAAAATGTCGTAGGTAGGCTATAAAAAAGGCATGGTGCATGCTAAAACGGTACTCAAGCTTCTCGAGGAGTTTGACCATTTTAGCCTGCAAGCCTTTGCAAAGGTATTTGACCGAATTGTAGCGAGTCCCCTCTTCCATAATGTCCGTCATTATCCAAGCCTTTTTCAATTCCAAGGATTTTTCCTTGAGAGAGTAGCTTGGGGAAGGCATGGGCGTGGAAGATAGGGTAAATCATTTTGGCCACCCATAGCTTGACCTTCTCGATGTAGATCCCCTTTCGGTCCTTTGCTGCCCCTAGCCACTCCTTAATGTTCCCTTGATGGTTTGCATATTTCTTAGATTTTTCTCCTATGGGGAGACCATGAGAAGGGACACCAAAAAGATCTACAAATAGTTGGTCGTTGATCTCAAACACCACCTGTACACCGTGAATGTGTGTACGGAAGCAATCAGCCTTCTCGGAGAAGGAGTTGGCTAGGGAAAGCATTTCGGCAAGTGGGACACTTGGGTTGATGGCCAATAATAAGTTCATGAGCCCAACCTTCTAAAGATTGTGGACAAGCGGGGCCAGGGCCCCATTGCAGAGCCAATGCTGGGTCTCCTCCACCTCCCTGTACTTGAAAAAGAGGTTAGTGTCGTTACGCTTGGAGGTGATCACAGTAACCTCTTGGGATTTCCTCGTCGCTGTAACAGTTTGCAAAAAAATAAAAAAAAAGAAAAAAGTTAGCAAAAAATGATCATCACTCAAACATATAATAGCGAATTCACAGTTTAGCATACTAGGTTTAAATGGCATGGGAAATGGTGGGAGCTTCATTAGCATGTCTTCAATGGTGAGCGGCTTGAGGGATGCCTACTCCCTATCCAACTAACTGACTTCCTTACACTTTCCATAAAATTGGGAATACTGGGTTGGGTAGGTTTTAAACTCACCCCCAAATTGGCCTATTATGCCGGTGCACACATTCTCAGTAGAGGAAAACTCCTGCAAGGCCATCTGTGCCAACGCCAAGGCATCTGTATCACCATGTGAAGACCATTCCTGTCAACATAAAACCTGGCAATACAAAATATATATATATACTGTTAACACCTTTGTCTAGCATAACATGGATCACACAACATGATGAGATACCTTCACACAACTCACCCGCTGGCATAATAAACAGTCCCAGGTGGGTTCTAAAAATAGGTGCCCATGTGACAGGCAATGAATAACGTGTTGTATAAGTGATAGCATTTATACTCGGGCATGTCCCAGATCCAACTTAACCATCTCAAGCCTTTTGGGTGCTGGTTGGAGTCTTCTACTTGCTCACCCTCGATTGACCCATCAGTCAAAAATTTCAAAACGCCCCAATTTGCCCTAGGCAACAGTGTTTCTATGATTGTGGCTGTTGTCTCCACTAATAGGTGTGACCAAATGATCACACTAAAATAGCGAAGGAGGAACTGTAAGAAGTCTTGTGAATCCTCTTGGAACTAGACCGCTTGCTGCCCCACATGTGCATGGGGAGGAGGAACGTTGGCCACCGGTTCACTGAGGTAGCATAGAACTCCTACAATCTCAAGGATAATTAGAATGAGCTTCAACATGACCCTGCACAAAGCATCAAGCATTAGCACTGTCTTCAAGTGAAGTTTACACATAGCATAGCATAATCTTCTGTTCACACATAGCGTAGTGTAACCTTTCTTTACATGTAGCGTAGCATGTCCTCCTGGTTGTACCATCCGAAATCGTCGGTCTCCGGCTGGAAGGAAACAGAGACCGTGGGATCACTGGACGTGCACAAAAGATCCTGCCTTCGCCTGAGGGCGAGCTAGAATGCACAAAGGCAGAGTACCTTGGGTGGTCCACACGTGGATCAGACAAGGATTTCCCCGAACGTACACCGAAGTGCTATACACTGGGTTATACGTAAACGGCGTAGCGGGCGTAAACAGCGTGTAAACAATGTAATCAATGCAAGCAGAGCGTAAACGTAAACAGAATATGTACAACAATTAATGCAAACTATAAACGATTATGGGAAGAAAATGTAACAATGGTATTACAGAATGAAAGTACAATGCATCGGTCAAACGTAGTTGTGAGTGGAACACAAGGGGGACGAAAGCCCCAGTGGATGCAAGGATCACTGTGGCTGGATCACACTGTAAGCACAGCGTAGAGACTGTATGCTCAGCATACAGGGTTGTCCAGCGTAAGAGGTTTTTGTGCTATGGTTCTCAGCGTAATTGCTCTTTGGGATGCTTTGGGAATTTGCCAACCGACCTGGATCAAGTGGGAAATTGGGGCTTTTATACCGGTTGTTACGCTAGACTCGGGTTAGGAGACACGTGGCGCATTGACCGAGTGCATAAAATTTACAAATCTAAAATATATTACATCTGCTGGGTGTATACGCTGGGTGTACACGCTTTATCAGGTAGGCGTATACGCTGGACGTGCTGGGCGTATACGCTGGACGTGCTGGGCGTATGCGAACTTGGGTGGAGATGTTGTGGACGATGGGCGTATACGCTGATGATGACTGGGCGTACACGTTGGGGCGTATACGCTGAAGATTGCTGCCTTGTGCTAATTCTTGCTCTGCAGTGTTGTTTTCATGCCATGTTTGGAGGCTTCATGCCGGATGTCTGCATCTGTTGTACCTGCTGAGCATACATGTGAGGCGTGTACGCCGGGCGTCTACGTTGTGGATTTGAGCATACACGCTGGGAAAGTACACTTGGGCGTATACGCTGGAACTGCATACTTAGTAAAAATGAAGCATCTGATTTCCATAGTTGTCATGTTTGACACCAAATGTAGCTGTGGTGGTCTGGGGGTCCCAGGGACCTGCTTGGTGTTGGACAAGTACTAAGCTCCAAATTTTGTGGTGTTTCATTGGCCCCTCTTTGTTGATGCTTGGAGGAATCAACCCGAGAAGCGTCGACAAAGAAGTGCAAAACACCACAAGCAACTTGATAGAGACATTGTCCGCTGCCACTTGACTAGACGTCATCGCATCGTGTTCAGTAGTATATGGGATCGGGAAAGTAAAATTTGTAGCTGGTAGGAGGATAGAGATTGTGGGGATTGCTGACTGCCCAAGGGATTGTGCTAGGGAAAGGGGATGCTTGGATATGCGGCATGCTGATCCTTGTCAATAGCTAGTATTTAGCAAACTCGGAGTTCAGACATGCGATGTGTGTCCTTTGGTGGAACAAGACTCTTGGTTAGTGTTTAAGAGAACTTGTTGGCGAGACCAAAGCCACGAGAGGATGTGTTACATTCTTTGGAGGAACAGGGCCCCTTTTCAATGTTGAGGAGGGAACCTGTTGGTGGAGAGCCAAAGCCATGTGATCATGCGTTGCATGCTTTGGAGGAACAGGGTCCCTTTATTTAGGGGATTCTATTGGCGGAGAGCCAAAGCCATGCAACTGGATGTGTTCTGGTTGTTTTGACATGAGTACTTGGTTTCGAGACTACCGCCTTCCTGCCTAGGGCTTATGGGAAGTGCCCAGGGTCTCGTTTTGTTTTTGGAAGAAAATGTGCTTTGATTTTGTACTCATGTGAAAGTGCTATTTCATGTGTTGCAACTGCCTCAAAGTGTTACAGTGTGCAATGACGTGCTCAAATTTTTAGGTGTACTAGATGTATCAAAGGTGTGACTGAGTAGAGTGTGTACGTGAGTAGATAGTGAATGCATTGGGAAATGGGGATGTACTAGTGAATGGCTTGATTTAGTCTTGCCTCATGGGCTGCAAATGTTGTCCCATCTTGCTGCTTGTGACGAAGTGCATTATTGTGCGAAAACCTCTGGATGTCATCCTGCAAACATAACTCCAAGGGGACAAGAAAACCATGAGTGAATAAGGGAGCTTAGACTTACACAGCTACAAATGGAACAAAGATGCTGAAGGGGATTTCAGGCACTGTATGTAGATGACAGCAATGCTGGTAGGATCTTTTGATGGCGAGCGATGCAATGATTCTGATGAAGTTTGAGTGTGGCGGCAGATTGAGGAACCAGAAATGAGCTTGCTAGTTTATAGTCTTAGCAGACTATCATGGGTTAGTTTTATGTCGTAACCCATTGGACATTGCCCGTTTAGCGTCGTGGCAAACGTTACATTGCCAGTTTTTAGTCTTAACAAACCGTGAAGAGGCAAACCAGTTTATAGTCTTAGCGGACTCTGGTGAATGCAACGGTGGCAGTTTACTGTCGTGCTGGACGGGTGCTAGTTTATCGTCATAGCGGACACTGTGTGGTATTAGTTTATAGTCGTAATTCCAGGACTTTTCTGTGGTATCAATTTTAAGTCATGATGCCAGGACTGATCCGTGGTATCAGTTTTAAGTCATGATGCCAGGACTCATCTGTGGTATCAGTTTTAAGTCATGATGCCAGGACTCATCTGTGGTATCAGTTTTAAGTCATGATGCCAGGACTCATCTGTGGTATCAGTTTTAAGTCATGATGCCAGGACTCATCTGTGGTATCAGTTTTAAGTCATGATGCCAGGACTCATCTGTGGTATCAGTTTTAAGTCATGATGCCAGGACTCATCTGTGGTATCAGTTTTAAGTCATGATGCCAGGACTCATCTGTGGTATCAGTTTTAAGTCATGATGCCAGGACTCATCTGTGGTATCAATTTTAAGTCATGATGCCAGGACTCATCTATGGTATCAGTTTTAAGTCATGATGCCAGGACTCACACGTACCTGAGCTTGTACTCAAATGTAGAACGGTTTTAGGTACAAGTGATTGATTGGATTGGCAAGCTCATTCCCTTCCATGTCAGCTAACTTGAATGCTCCGTTGTCAACTGCTTTAGTGACCAAGTAAGGTCCTTCCCAGTTGGCTGAGAATTGTCCGCGTGTTCACGAACAGCCTTAAGCACAAGGTCACCTTCTTTGATAGGGCGTTTATTGATGTTATGCCGATGTCATTGCCGTTGTTATTTTTGATACCATTCGATCTGATCAAGTGCGCGTATGCGTTCCTCTTCCATCGAGTTGAGATCAATGATACGTAGATCATTGTTTTGTCCTTCGTCGAGGAGTCCGGAAAGTGTGATCCTTAAAGATGGTACCTGTAATTCCAAAGGAAAAACAGCTTCTGAACCGTAAACAAGACTATATGGTGTTTTACCTGTTGAAGTTTGATGTGTAGTACGGTATGCCCACAATGCGTATACCAATTGCTCGTGCCACTTCCTCTTGCTTTGGGTAAGCATCCTTTTAGGTATTGTAATAATCATTTTGTTTGTCGCCTCTGCTTGCCCATTGTTCTGAGGGTAGTAAGGGGATGAAAACGAGTGTTTGATCCCCAGACTTTCACAAAAGGTTTTGGTCTCGGCACTGCTAAATTGTGGCCCGTTGTCAGTGATGATTGTCATGGGAATGCCGAAACGGGTTACAATGTTTTCGAGGATGAAATTGCATACATGTTTAGATGTATTTTTTCGAAGGGGAGCAGCTTCTACCCACTTCGTAAAATATTCGGTTGCGGTTATGATGAAGCTATGCCCTGCGGAAGATGAGGGCCTTATCGGGCCGATAAGGTCCAATCCCCACTTTTGAAAGGGCCATGTGATTTGCGCTGTATGCAATTCATTTGGTGGGACATGTATTAGATTGCTATGTTTTTGACAAGTACTACATGTTTTGGCCTTGGAGAGACAGTCGTCTTCCATGTGTGGCCAATAGTAGCCTAAACGTCTTATTTCCGTTGCCATGGCTTTTGGCACTATGTGTCCTCCGCATAGTCCCTTATGTACATGTTCAACAATAGTTTGGGCATCGGTACTACTAATACATGTTAGCAATATGCCTTCGTAGGATCGACGACATAGTGTGTCCCCTACCAGGGTATACTGCTTAGAACGTTTTTGTACTGCATCTTTTTGTGCATTTGTTAGATGTTGTGGTGTCTCTCAGCGTAGAAGGTATTCTTTTATGTCATCATACCATTCTATCGCGTGTCTTGTACTAACAGATGCAATCGGTAATGTGTCGAAAGTATTGGTTATTGGTTCGGCACAACTGGTTACGGAGCTCGGTAATGCATGGAACATGTCCGGTGATATGTTTAATGCTAATGTGGCTAACGCATCTACAATGGTGTTATCATTTCTAGAAACGTGTTGCACATCGATGTTTTTGAATCGCCTCATTAGGTGTTTTGCCAAGTCGAAGTATGGTTGTAAGTGTTGGGCTTTACATGTATAGATGTCTATGACTTGGTTTAGGACTAGTTGTGAGTCGCCTCTGACTACAAGCCGCGTGATGTCGGAAGCTAGTGCTACCGCGAGACCTCTAAGGAGACCTTCGTACTCTGCTACGTTGTTGGTACAATGAAAGTTGAAACGATAAGCAAAGGGTCAGATCTCCCCAGAGGGATAGGTGATGACAGCGGCTGCACTTCCCCCTCAAGAGGTGGATGCTCCATCAAAGTTTAGGATGGTGTCGTAGTCGTTGGGCACTATGTCTATTGTGCTTATATCCTCATCCGGGAATTTTGACTCTATTATCGCTTGGTCGTGCGTTGGTGATCTGGCCATTTGAGTTGCTATGGCTTGACCCTTAACTGATGATTGCGCTATGTAACGCAGGTCAAACTCTGCTATCATGGCTTTCTAGCGGGCTATCCAACTCGTTTCGTAAATGTTTCCTATTATGGCCCTTAGCACATTATCCTTGCAAATTATATTAACTTGGTTGCGGAAGAGGTAATGTCGCCACTTTCTCAAAGAGAAGACCAAAGCTAAACAAGACCTCTCCACGTCGTTATATCTTTTCTCATGGGTGACTAATGCATGGCTTAAGTAATATACAGGGACTTCGGTTCCGTCATCTTGTTTCTGGCAAAGCATAGACGTGATTGATGAATCCGAAGTAGCGAGGTAGATGTAAAACGGTTTATCATTTAGGGGTGGATAAACCGTGGGTAATCGGGCAAGTGCCGTTTTGATGTTATCGAATGCTTGTTGGCAATGCGGAGTCCATTCAAAATGGACATTTTTGCGTAATAGGTGGTTCATAGGTTTTAGTTTTTCTGTCAATTTTTCTATGAAGCGCCTGATAAACTGTAGTCTACCTTGCAGACCTCGAAGTTCGGTAAGGTTGCCTGGTAGTTTTAGGTTTGTTATGGCTTTACCCTTATCGGGGTCTACTCGTATCCCTGCCTCTGAGGCTATGAATCCAAGAATTTTTCCTATCTTGACGCCGAAGACACATTTTTTTGGGTTAATTCTCAATTTGTACTTTAAACAACGTTTTAATACTAAGTCGAGATCTTGTACATGTTGTTCCTCCGTTTTTGATTTAACTACAATGTCATCCACATAATCGTTGAGCAAGTGTAACATGTAATCGCTAAAGATAAATGTCATCGCCCTTTGATACGTGGCCCCAGCATTTTTGAGACCGAAGGGCATCATTGTGTAACAAAAGGTTCCCCATGGTGTCATGAATGTTGTCCGAAGCTGATGCTATGGGTTAATGCGTATTTGATTGTATCCCGAGAAGCCGTCCATAAAAGATAATAGTGCGTGCCCAGCAGTTGAGTCAATAAGTTGATCGATGCTGGGCAGAGGAAAATCATCTTTTATGGTTGCAACATTTAAATCACGGAAGTCAATGCATAAGCGAATGCTTCCGTTCTTCTTCGGGACAATGACCATGTTGGATACCCACTCGGCGTAATCAACAGCCCAGATGAAACCAGCCTGATAAAGTTTGGTTATCTTATTACGAACTGCTAATGTCACCTCAGGTTTAACCTTTTGTGCTTTTTGTTTGACCGGTCTCAACTTTGGGTCAAGGATAATATTGTGTTGGACAATTCGGGGGTTTAACCCGGGCATGTCTGTGTAGGACTAAGCGAATGCTTTCATATTTTCCCTAAGCACGTTTTCAATGTCTTTTGCTAATTGTGGTTGTAGTAATGTGCTTAATTTTAACATTTTGATTTCCCCATCGGGCATGGTGATGGGGGTTTCGGTCAACGGGTCTTCAGTGATATTCTCGACTTCTTTGTCGAGGGATTTTGTCATACCTTCGTAGTTGTCTATTGCTTGTTATGTCGAGGCTATGACGGTGTCTTCCGTTGATGAACTTAGGTGGATGAGGCTCGTGTTGATGTCCCTTGCAATTTTTCCATATGGTCCATCGACAATTAATGGTTTGATTAAGCGCTGGCAATCCATCAGGCTTACTCCTGCCAATAAATAGAGAGCGGAATGAGCTAATGGGTAACGTTCTATGTTTCTTTGGTCATTTTAAATGATGTGTAAGTGCATGGTGGATTATTGTCACACCGGGACACATGGCAGTTTAACGCCTTATCGGGCGATGAGTGGCAGTTTAGCGCCTTACCGGGCCACATGTAATCTGGAGGTGGCAGTTTAAGGCCATACCGGGCCGTAATGGCAGTTTAAGGCCATACCGGGCCGTAGGTGGGTTTAGGCTAGAATGTTCGACGTAAACGTATGAAATGGGGTCCACGGGGAAACCAGGATGTAGTAATTTCTATTTTTAAGAAATTTTATTATTTTTTCTGGGCAAATTTTAGCGAAAAATAAGTAAAAAGGCACAAACTGGCAAAAAGGAGCAACGACGGCGTAAGCGGCGGTGTCAGCATCAAGGGAGCACTATATAAAGGGGGGGAGCTTCATTTGTTACTTTGCATTTTTGAGCGTAAGCGACTGAGCGAGCGTAAGCGTAAACTGCGGAACCCAGCGTAAGCGTAAACCAAACCCCAACGTAGACGCCAGACTTAAACCCCAGCATAGACGCCGAACCTAAACGCCAGCGTAGATGCTAGACCTAAACCCCAGCGTAAACGCCGAGCGTAGAAGTCCGAGCGTAGGCATACGAAATTTCAACCCTTAGCGTTAGCCATCTATCCCAGCGTAGACGCTGAGATGGGCAAGGGCAAGGAGGTGGAAGGGTAGGGGAGGAAGAGTCCTGACTTGACCTTCGCCGAGGACAGCAAAGCCATGTTACAGTGCCTGCCTCGGCCAAGGATTCCATCATGGCCTGGAACATCACACAAGTAGGCTCTGATCTTGTCTTTGTTTATTACGTTCATAGCATAGAAGGTCTTGTGCACAGTCTTGGCGTATACGCTCGGCGTATACGCCCAGCGTAACAGATTAGCATAGAGGGTTTCGGCGTATACACCGAGCGTAAATTCATAATGTGAAGTCGGGTTAGCGTAGACTGTCAGGGCGTAATCTATTTTATCAGCGTAAACACTTTTCCTGCACGATTATATCAGCGTAAACTGCGGCGTAATAAGTTCTCTATGCGCAAGGTTTTGTCAGCGTAAGTTTCTGTTCTGTCAGCGTAAGTTCTGTTTACACTGTGACGGCGTATACGCTGAGGGCTTGTTCGGCGTATACGCTGAGCGTGCACAGTTGTCTTTACAGCGTAGACTTATTTTTCATGTTTCTGGCTTAAACTATTTGTTCAGTGTAGTGTAGACTATTTACGCTGGCCACTTCTGTGGCGTATACGCGGAGGGTTTCTCCAGCGTATACGCTGAGCGTAAGAGGTTCGGGCGTCAGCGTAAACAGTTGGTTGTTAACGTATACAAATTTTGGCAGCATATGCGCTAGGTTTAGCAGCGTATACGCCGGGCGTAAATGAATTTTGGCTACGTATATGCTAGGTTTTAGCGGCATATACGTCGGGTGTAAACAAAGTTTGGCAGCGTATACGCTAGGTTTAGCAGCGTATACGTCAGGTGTAAACAGGTAGAAAATTTTTCTAAGTGTCAATCTACGATATGAACCTTTGTTTTTCGCGCTGTTTTGAAGCATGGCTGATTTTACGTTGGTACTTTGATTTTTTGCAACGACACCAAGCCTTTTCTCCTCATGGTTGAGCTTGTTGGAGTGCTAACATGGTTTGGCCCCATGGAGGCGAATGAGCCTACCTCGGACCTAACCGTGGAACACAACGGGGTTTGGTTCAGAGAAGGTGCGCCTGAATTCCTGTCCTTCATACTAGACAATTTTGAGGTAGTTATTTGGTCACACCTGAGTGAACTGGTGGCACGGAGCATAGTTGAGGCAATGCTGCCAGGAGCCGCGGAGGGTGTCGTTGTCTTCATGGAAGACATCGACGAGGGGCAGCTTACGCATGAGGGCGGTTCTTCCCGCGGGCCTAAGTCCACATGCCCGTTAGCACGTGTGTGGGCCTGATTGCCACGAGGGCATGACTACCTCGAAAATACTTTATTTTTAGCCACGCGCGCGCATACATTATTCCAGAACCCTCCCGGCATAGTGTACCGAGTAGGCAGGTAGGACCGTTCAAGTTTATTGCTTCTTTTTATCGTTTGGCATTTGCCTCAGTTTTGACATTCGCTCGTTTGTAGGCCAAAAATTAATGCAGATGGAATATGTGTCGAAGATGATGGGCTTGCCTTAACTCGTACAGCTCTAGAGGCATTCATGGCGGGTCCCACCCTTTGTAAAGCTGTAATAGGTCTAATGAAAGGGGATATCATCTATTTTCACCAACGATTCTCTAGAGCGTTGACATTATGCCAAGCTCATGGATGGCTGGATAAAGAGTCTTGGGGTTGAGGCTATACGTGTTATGCGGAATATCCTGAAAATTGGCATGCTCTATAATTGGGCTGAATTTCTGTTGTCGGGCATGCACAAGGAGATAGTGCGGTTGCGCTCGAATGTCGAGGCGCAATCCCACTTTACCTTCGCCTTCTTTGCTGGTTACCTTCGTCGCTTCACTGAGTTTTTGGTAGTTCGTGCAGGTAACAAGTTTGTTCTACGGGATTGGGGTCAACTATCTCGCCCGTGGATCAATCACTTGTTCGAGACAGCCAAGTTCCAGGATGCACCTGAAGGCATCAACGAGTCTGTGTCTATTATGACCGGGGGATCATTGGGTACTTCCATTCATACTCATGATAGTCTGGGGTTAGAGCTAGATGATGTGTCCCTCACTGCAAGAAGAGCTGAGCGGGTTATCAAAGAAACTGTGGGCCAGGCCAAAACAAAGCTGAAGAGACACGAACGCCCAACTGGGGAGGCTTCGAATGTGAGCGAGCAGCGAGTGAAGCGCATAAGATTTAAGATGCCCGATATGTAGACTTAGCCAGCTTATTATTTTATCGTTTTCGTCTTGTCCATAATTTTTCTTTTCAATCGCTTACACGTCACTGACGTCTTTGGCTTGATTTGAGAAATGAGAAAGCAGGTGCTAGAAACCATTACGGAGGAGGAAGAGACCAACACAGAGTGGAACAATGAAGAGGAAAATGTGGATAAGGATCAGGGAGGAGGAACGGAAGAATTAAAGGAGAACACCATGGAAACTGAGTTGTTGGATGATCAGGATAGTATCAACCAAATGTTCAGCAGCTTTCTGAAGGGAGATCTGGACTTAGGGGATCCCCCAGAAGGTGACAAGGAGCACGGTATGTTTTCTTTTTATTTCAACTTGCCCTGTTAGTTGTCATTTCTACTGCATTTTATTTTCATGTTTTCATTTTTTCAGAGGAAGGCAGCAAGACTAGGATGGTGCGGTTAGATGTACCGATGAAGACGGTTCCCCTTGAGAGGACCACTGAGGTTAGTTCCCACACCCGTGAGCCACTTACTTGGTCGAAAATGCCAAGTAAAATGGATTTTGTGGCTGGAATCGCGGAAGAAGTTGTCGAACGAATGCAGGAGGCAAACCCCGAAATAGGTATAAGATTTTTAAATAGTTTGCCGTTTTAGAGCGTCACACCTTGTTTCTATTATCTTACCGTTTGATCTGTTCGTACGCATAGGTGCTCAGTTGAGGTGGGATCCTTCCGAGGTAATTAGCATCAACAGCTTGCCTACACTACCCCCAGATGTGGAACAGGTACTAAGACCGGTTTATGATGAAGTGGCAGAAAGCCTTGTCCATAACTCTAAGTCGGTGTGGACCTGTAGGCGATCCATCGAACAACTATGGTTGCAGATCCAGACAAAGGAGAAGGAAGTCTCCGATTTATCAGCCGAACGTGATGACCTCAAAGCTCGTTATGACTTCGCTTCAGCCCGATTAGCAGGTGATAGTTCTTGGCGAACGTCCGAGATTACGTACAATAGATATTGAAACTTGTTAAATCGCCATGCGTCACTCACTCGAAGGTTCGCGGAGCGCAAAGCCCAGGTAGACCTATTGAATCTCAAGTGCCAGGATTGGAAGGCATTCGCCTCCAAGGTGCATAAGTGGGGCCAAGATGAGAAGAACCATAAGCACCACTATAAGAAATCATTGAAAGAAGTTTCTATAGAGAAACAGCAACTTGAGATGTTCGTGGAGGGTTTGGGCTTATGTTCTGCGTTTGATACTTTTGCGGAGAACACCATAGTTGAGATGGAATCTCCTAAGAGGGTTATTACCACTGCTTCTGGGGAAGTTACTGTGGGTGAATTTCCTCTGAAACGTCCTGTATGATCGGTTGTTGACAAGGGAAAGGCCTTAGCAGATGTCGACCTAGGCCTTGGTGAAACAGATTGGGCTAGTGTTTCCGAGGAGGAAATCCTTCGTCGATTGGAGTTTGGTTTGGGGAGATCTCCTATGGTAAGTATTTTGTCATTGTGAAATTGATTTGCTAAAGAATGTTTGAAATTTTGACACTCTCTTGTTCTTATATTGGTTGTCTCATTTTTTATTTTCAGGATGAAGGTGGTGACGATGCTCAAGAGGCTGGCCCCAGTGGAGCAAGGGCCCCTGACGCTGGTGGATCCAAAGGGGACGATCCTCCCGTCCCCGATACTTAGTTTTTTTTTTGTTTTTGTCTTTAGAACTATGCTGACTCAAATTGATACAGGAATTGTAATTTGAAAACTTTGAGCTAAACAAAAACAATTGACACTTATAATCGTACAGCATTGCATGTATAAAAAATTTTTGTTGATTTTGAGTTTAATTGCACACACGACACAGTAATGTAAACTATTTTGGCTTATTTTTTCATTTGTTCTAAGCGTAATATGCGGATGTAATCGTAAGAGGAAAACGAAGTACAAGTGTGTGATCTAGTTTAAGGCCATTTCGGGCCTCCATGCATAGTTTAAGGCCATTTCAGGCCTCATCGTAAACAAGTAACATTTCGGATAACTTGGATGGGTTTCTCGGTTGATCGACCATTTTTGATCATGGCTAGTTTTATGTCATTGCGGACATGATAGTTTAACGTCTTTCCGGATAGGGAGCATAGTCTAATGTTTTTTTGTTTTTTTTTTGTTTTTTGATTATCGTAGTTTAACGTCGTTTCGGACATGTTATAGTTTAACGTCGTTTCGGACTGGGAGTGTTGATATTATTGTAATAGTTTTTTGATTTTCTTCTTTTTAATGTTAGGCAATATGTCAATGGGTATGATTCTGTATTCAGCGTCCCCTTCGCTGATCACATTGAATGGTAATTCAGCCCAAGGGACGTCTAATGGAGTGGCTTCTGTCTCAGTGTTTTCAGAGGTTTCAGTATTTGTTGCGAGTTCTGTGTTAGTTTCTAATTGAGATGGTGTGTGTACAATGTCAGATGCAGGTGTTTCCATTTTAGGTGGATCCTGTTTCGTGTTTAAAGGCTTATTGCTTACCAGTTGTTGTGCATTTTTATCATTTTGTCTAGGCTCCTCAAGCTCGACCTTTGAGCCTTGGTCCATGTCCACGTGTGATGAAATGATAGGCGTAGCAGCCTCCCCGTGTATAATGATTTCACCGCCTTCATAAGGAAAGTGGATCTCTTGTGTATAGGGGAGGAGACCGCTTTTAGTTGGGCCAACCAGGGTCTCCCTAATATTAAGTTGAATCTTGGCATTTCATCGACCACTAGGAAATCGGCGGACGTGGGAAATTGATCCCCCGCTATGAAGTCTAAGGTCACTGTGCCTTTGACCATTACGCGTGACCCGCTGAATGATTTTAAACATGTAGTTGCAGTCGGTTTGATTAATTCAGTAAGCCCTAGTTCCTCAATGATGGGGTATGGTACTACATTTGTTGCGGCTCCATTGTCTACGTGGACCCTATGTATCTTGAACTGGTTTATACGTATCGTTATGAACATGGGGGCTATTGTTATCTCCCCTGTTTTCTTGTCCACCTTAATATTATCGTTATGGAAGCTTAATGGTTTAAGAGTTGTCCCGTAAGACGAGTACATTACCGCATGAATGGAGGGTTCATTTGGAGGCAAGTCCTCGCTTACTGGGATCGACGTCAACATTCGTACCAAAGCTTCACGATGTGTTTGCGATGTTAGAACCAGGTCATACAAGCTTAGTGAAGTGTTCTTTTGCTTCAATGCTTGGGTGACTTGTGTCAAAGCTATTGCGAAGTCTCTACTGTTGTGGATGTTTTTATCGACGATGACTAGGTCCATTGGGCCCAACAGTTTTATTTCGTGTTTTGTTGATTTGTCATTTTTGCTCGGAGCCATCGTTTTAGATGGTTCATGTTTTTCATATGATTCACCTTCGTTGCGTGCATTCGGTTGGTTGTTAGGTGACGACATGGGTACTGAGTTAAGTGGAGTGGGCTTAGGTGGCCCCACAGCTAACCGTTGGCGTTCTTTCTCCACACGTTCATGTGTAAGCCTATCTGTTAAACGTTCTTGTGTGTGGCGTGGAGGTGGAGGTGGTCTTGGAGCCTTGGGTTGCCCTGGGATTCTTACCACATATGAAGCTGGGTGGGATTGTGGTTGGTCAGTAGGATGTGATTGGGCAGAAGGCTGGCCAGGTATCCTAATGAAGTAGGGGCTAGGTTCGCCTTGTGTTTGTGAGGTGGAGGCTTGGTAAACATTAGGACTTGCGGGTATCCTAACGACATATGGGGTTGGTTTTGGCGGAGGTTGGACCTCCGCTGTTGCGACTGCTGGTGGTACTCAGACTACGAAAGGGGTAGGCCGAGTAGAAGGGGTTGGTGCATTTGAGGGAATGATGGGAAGGACACGCACCATGTATGGTTTGTCATGTGTCATGGTGTTAGACGTCGCTACAGCTGGAGGCACCTGAACAACATATGGCCACTGCGGGGCTTGCGATGATTGTGGCATGGATGTGGACGCAGGAGCAGGAATGCGAACTATGAATGGCCTGTTAGGTGTTTGTTGTGTATACTCAGGGTAGGCGGTGTTAATGTCGGGTATCTCGGAATCATCATCAAAGTAGATTGTATTGATAACATATAGCGCCTCCTTGGCGTTCAGTGGGTCTTTATACACCCCCATAGCCTGGTTCTGTGGTTGGACCGGGTTGGCCTCGTCAAAGGTGATTTGGCCTTCGTCGATCATCCGCTGTATATCCTGCTTCAAAGTGAAACAGTAATCCATACCGTGCCCGTTGCGTTGATGATAATCGCAGAAGCGATCCATTCTAAAACCTTTAGGCACTGGAGGCTCATCTGCCATTGCTAAGCTTGGGTTCTGAACGAGTTGACAGAACCAATCATGTCTCTGGATGGCCGCAGGGGATAACTGTTTATGTTTCATTAACCTAGCTTTCAGGAGTTGATCGAAGAGCTGGGATGGCTTCATTGGCAGAGGCGTGTATTGGGAGGGTTCTTTCCTCTCGAAATTCCTCGTGCGGTTGTGTGTTGGGTTCTGCGATGATGATGATTCTGGTGGAGTTACGGGAGTAGGTCTAGTGTAGTTAGTAGGGGTTACTGGCGGTTTGTTTGGTTGTTGCATCTCTGCTATTGCCGCTATAGTTGCTTTAGCCTTCTCTTTATCCTTTTTACTATGTTGATTTTTGAAGGCTAAGTATGCAGGGTCATGGCTATTTTGAGCCGCCTCTTCTATATTTTTGATCTGTACAAAAGCTTGGTTAAGGTTACGCGCGTTAAGATAGTACAATTTGGATTTAAAGAAGTCGTTAATGGCCCCTTTCAGAATAGTAAGCAGGTATGTTTGGGAGATTGGCGCATGTAGCTCGTTAAGAGCAGCACTCCACCTCTAAATGAATTTCTGTACAGGTTCAAGCGGTGCTTGTTTAACCTGTATGAGGCTGTCCAATGTCGCCTCCGGTTTCAAGTTATACTTGAACCGGGTCACGAACTGGTGTAACAAGTCTTCCAAGGAGAAGATGGAATTCCTCGGCAGGGCCCAGTACCAGTCAAGTGCTCTCCCTACGAGGGACATGGGGAACACTCGGAGAATGGCATGGGGCCATGCCTGGAGTAACGCGCATTCTAACCTAAACGTTATGAGATGTGCATTGGGGTCCATCTCCCCATTATACTTGGTTAGTGTTGGCAATGATGTGCCTTTGGGCAAGGTTAGAGGTGGGATGGAAGGGCTGATGGGGTCATCATGGTAGAAGTCCACTACCTTCAGCTCTCCATTGGCAGCCGTTTTGAGGTGCTTTACCTCGTCAGTGAGTTCTTGCATTAATTTTTTGGCATCTGCCCAGTCTTGGGCACTCGGTGACATGGCAGCTTGAAGTTGTGGTATATTGTACAGGTTAGACTGTTGGATGGTGGGTTGAAAGGCTGAAAGCTGTGCGGTCGGCGGTTGTGCTTGTGGGATGTTTATAGTGGGTGGCACTAAGAATGGCACGTTATACGAAAAAGGCTGTTGTTGCCGCGGTTGCGGCTATACTGGGGGAATGTTGGCTGGTGGCATCGTGTGGGGTTGTGCATGGTGGTGAGAGGGTTGATGTGATGGGACACTCGTCGCTGCCCATTGCCCAACTACGTTTTGTGGAGGAACCCCCTGTTGGGTTACAGCGGTGGAAGGGGCCCCGTGCACTTGGATGTGGGGAATGTAGTGGGTGGACGTGGATGCTGGTATCACATGTGGCATCCCTATCACTCGAGGCGCGAAGGTTGCTCCCATATTATTGTGCGGGGGTGGTGCTTGCGAGGACAGGTTAGCTGCTGCATTGGGGATGATAATGAGAGGGAGTGTGCTGAATTGCGGGTCAGTTACCAGAGGAACATGAACCAGTGCGGATGTTTCTGGTGGAGGTACTTGTGCCTGAGTGAACCTGAGGGGTTGGAGGGGCATGACTTCCCCTGTGTCTGGATGAAAAATGGGGTTGATATGGTTTTGTGGACTGAGGGTGTGATAGGCATCCTCGTGTTCTGATTGGGCCGCGAACTCGTCCTCCTCTTCCGGTTGGAGATCTACTGCAGGCTGATCCAATGGCTGGCTCCTTCGCAGGAGGAGTCATGTAACGAGCTCTGAGTACTGTTCTGGAACCAGGATTATATCGTATGGAGAGGGGATGGACTCGTGTCCCCCCATGTAGAAGAGTTCGAACTGCCTCTTCACCTCCATTTCGGTTCGATCTACTGCCAGACCAGTTTGTATCTTCACACATATGAAGTTATATTGGTCCTGGGTTATAATGTTAGACTGGGTTTCTCCCTTGTAACCTTAAGGACCGGCGGGGCCCTGCTGTGGGTTGTGCCGTGGGCTGTTGGATGGCCATGGTGCCCACGACGTTGGTGACTCCAGCGGTTGCAGTGGTGGTGTTCATGGGGTTCATGATGGTCTGTTGAGGGTATGGTGTAGGGATGTGAAATGAGTGTAAGTGGAGCGTACAACGTATAACTGCCAGCGTGTGAGGATAGCGTGTACAACGTATATGTGTACAACGTATAAGGTCAGCGTAAACAAGTCTACAGCGTAGGGAGTGCAGCGTATACGCTAGACAGCATATACGCTAGACAGCGTATACGCTAGACAGCGTATATAGCGTCAGGGTGCAGCGTAAAACAGGATTACGGCGTATAGAATGCGATATAACGTATGGTAGCGTAAACAAAATGTATGGTGCAAAGAGTGCAGCGTAGACAGAATAGCAGGGATAAAGTTGGTGTGCGGCGTAGACGAGGTCTACAACGTAAAGAGCGTATAGCGTAAATGGACAACAGCGTAGCGTAAACTATGCAGCATAAGCTTTAACAGCCTTATATATGGCGTAAGGAAAATCTGCAGCGTAAAAATATGTAGCGTGTGTGTGGCAGCGTAGATGCTGGGGTTTCTGTGGATAGAGTCCACGTGGAGTTGGCAGCGTAGATGTTAGAAGACTTGCAGGGAGTGAGTTTTTGAAGAAGCAGCGTGACACTGAGCAGCACAGACGTTGGATAGTCTGTAGACTGGGTTTCCAGACCTGGCAGCGTAGACGCTGGGAGGGTTTCAATAGGAAGTAGTGTGTGGTGTGCGGCGTGAACGCTCAATAGCGTAAATGCTGGGAAATTCGCAGGTAAGGTTTTTAGAGGCCCTCCTTCTAGCACCAATTTATGTACCGTCCGAAATCGTCGATCTCCGGCTGGAAGGAAACAAAGACCGTGGGATCACCGGACGCGCACAGAAGACCCTGCCTTCGCCTGAGGGTGAGCTGGAATGCACGAAGGTAGAGTACCTTGGGTGGTCCGCACACGGATCAGACAAGGATTTGCCCGAACGTACACTGAAGTGCTATACGCTGGGTTATACGTAAACGGTGTAGCGGGCGTAAACAATGTAATCAATGCAAGCAGAGCGTAAATGTAAACAAACGTAAACAGAATACGTACAACAATTAATGCAAACTGTAAATGATTATGGGAAAAAAATGTAACAATGGCATTACAGAATGAAAGTACAATGCACTGGTCAAACGCAGTTGTGAGTGGAACACAAGGCGGACGAAAGCCCCGGTGGATGCAAGGATCACTGCGGCTGGATCACACCGTAAGCACAGCGTAGAGACTGTATGCTCCGCGTACAGGATTGTCTAGCGTAAGAGGTTTTTGTGCTCTGGTTCTCAGCGTAATTGCTCTTTGGGATGCTTTGGGAATTTGCCAACCGACCTGGATCAAGTGGGAAATTGGGGCTTTTATACCGGTTGTTACGCAAGACTCGGGTTAGGAGACACGTGGCGCGTTGACCAAGTGCATAAAATTTACAAATATACAATATATTACATCTGCTGGGCGTACACGCTGTATCAAGCAGGCGTATACGCTGGGCGTATATGCTGGGCGTGCTGGGCGTATGCAAACTTGGGTGGAGATGCTGTGGACGCTGGGCGTATATGCTGATGATGATTAGGAGTACACGCTGGGGCGTATATGCTGACGATTGCTGCCTTATGCCAATTCTTGCTCTGTAGTGCTGTTTTCATGCCATCTTTGGAGGCTTCGTGCCAGACGTCTGCATCTGTTGTACCTGCTGAGCATACATGTGAGGCGTGTATGCCGGGCGTGTACGCTGGATGTCAACGCTGGGCGTATACGCTAGACGTCTACGCTGTGGATTTGAGCGTACACGCTGGGAAAGTACACTTGGACGTATACGCTGGGCGTATATGCTGGAACTACATACTTAGTAAAAATGAAGCATCTGATTTCCGAAGTTGTCATGTTTGACACCAAATGTAGCTGTGGTGGTTTGGGGGTCCCAGGGACCTGCTTGGTGTTGGACAAGTACTAAGCTCCAAATTTTGTGGTGTTTCACTGGTCGCAAATATTTCTTCAATAGAAAATAGAGTCGAGCATTATAGGCGATATTACGAAGTGGCACTTACAGCATAGCGTAGCCATTAGGCAACATAATAGGTATGCAGCGTAACGATTACATGCACGCTTAAGGGTGACAACTACGATACGCACAACGTAGCAAGATAGTGAATGAACAAGCATAGGCAGACATGTGACAACATGACAAACATAGCCTTGTAACAGACATAGCAACATAGCAAGCATGACAAAAAAATAAAATCTTTCGCAACCTTAAGCAACACATATGACAAAAAATTCAGTGTCCCTGCCATCTCAACCCTATCTTGTCATACGAAATAACTCGCGCTACACTACGATTAAGCACATATCATCCTCAAAAAAATTTTGTGAATAACTAAACCCTTTGTAAAGATGGTACGCTGTGCCAAGCTTGCGCTATGCCACTCAGAATCACGTAAACCCTTGCGACAAGGCAGTCACCATTCTCAACAATAGTGGTTAAGGCGATGTTGAATGCAACCGTAGCATAGCATCCATATGTCAACCAGTGGAAATAACGGCGTGGCGGCCAAAACGGCAACCAAAATAGTGGCAATGGATGTAAATTTCACCACAATGACAATAATAGCATTTGGAAAACAAGGTCAGCATAGCGACTTACTGAGCAGACAGAGCCTCCTCCCGCACTTCAACGCATGCCTTGGATAGGCGCCCTAGAGTGTCCTTCACCTCGTCTACTTTGGCAAGTCCTTGGTGCTTGTGTTCATCCTTGGATGTCATTGTCTTGCTTGCAAATTCCTTGTCAACTGCTATGCTACACCAGTTCACTCTCTCTCTGTGCAATCGCACTACGCTTTGAGTTTGGGCTCTAAGCTCTGACAATGAAAATGACAAGTTTACTAGGGGGTAAACCCCTATTTATAGCCAACGCGGTAACATACTTGCCATTTTCATGACCGGATTAATGTGGTACACCCCTTGTAGCATAGCGCTATTGTGTCATAGTAACACCTTAGCATAGCGATTGTCTACAGCATAACAGGTGGGCCCACCAAAAAAATTTTGTTCTTTAGAAAGTCTACATGTTAATGGTCCACTAAGACCTTAAAATGGCAATCTTGGTTTACATAGGACATTAACCTACAATGTAGCCTAATGATGGTTCGCAAAGACCTTAAACTAGTAGTTTTGGCTTTCAACTCTACCTAGTAGTGATCCGCAAATGCCTTAAACTAGCAATTCTAGCATATGCTTCAACCCGGTCAACAATCTGCCATGTCCTATATGGCATCTCACCACTCATTCTGCATCATAAATCAAATTATATAATGTGACAGTCTGCTAGGACCTTAAACTGGAAATATTAGCATTCGTTTCAGGTCTCAATACGGTCCACTAAGACCTAAAATTGGTAGCTTTGACCCGTAAATTTTACACAGCAATTGATGATTATTTTATGTTGTATTGCTACTTTAAAAACATTCATTACATGTTGTTGCTACAAAAAAGTATCACTTGACTTCACTTTTTCTTATTATGATAGGTTTGACAAAAAATGGCTATGCACGATGATCTACATTTGCTTTTAACCTTGACAGGTCCTCATGGCAAACTTATGAGACACCTAAACTCAGAATTAATAAACTGAGAATCATCTACTGACAACACTGTAGCATCCCTGGAAACATCCCTAAATTGGCCCGAACATTTGGTCCAAGCCTTAGACTTAGAGGCTGGGGATGTGACCAAGGATCCTTTTATCGAAACACCTATAACTACATCCAAGGGGGAAATAAATACTTTAAAGTTTAGCTCCCTCCTAGATCCACAAATGTAAAAGGACGTATCTAAGGTTCTCCAAAACAACATTAAAGTGTTTGCGTGGTCCTATAATGACATGCCGAGCTTAGACCCACGACTTATGCAACATGACATTGTCTTAGACCCATACATCAAAGTAGTTAAACAAAAGGCTCGAAAAATTAAACCGGAAATCGCACTAGCCATATGCGATGAAATTACCAAGCTATATCAAGTAGGCTTCATCCACGCGGTCGATTACTCGAAGTGGATATTGAACATCGTTGTAGTCTCCAAGAAAATGAGAGGTATATAAATTTGTATAGACTTTTGAGATCTGAACAAAGCAACGATTAAAGATGACTTCTCATTACCAAGTATCGATCAACTTATTGACACTATAGCTGGTCATGCTTTATTGTCCTTTATGGATGGGTTCTTAGGTTACAATCAAATCTGCATCAATCCAGAGCATTAGTTAACAACTACTTTCATGACCCCTTAGGGAACCTTTTGTTACACTATGATGCCCTTTGGTCTTAAAAATGCTGAAGCAACCTATCAACGAGCCATGACGTACATATTCAGTGACTACCTCTTAGAGAGACCAAACAATTACGTGGATGACATACCAGTCAAGCCTAAGAGAGCTATTGATCATCCCACTAATCTATATGTAGTTCTCAAGCGTTGTCATAGGCATGACTTGTGTCTCAATCCAAAGAAATATGTTTTCAAAGTTAAAACTGGACACATGCTAGGCTTTGTAGTATCGAAAGTTGGAATACGAGTGGACCCTGACAAAGTTAAGGCCATCATTAACCTAGCACCCCTTACCAACCTTAAAGAATTGTGTAGGTTGCAAGGTAGAATATAGTTTATTAGAAGGTTTGTAGCAAAGTTGATTGACAAGTTACACCCCATGCAACACTTGCTAAAGAAGGGGGTCAACTTCGAGTGGATGACACAGTGTCAGCAAGCCTTTGATGACTTAAAGAAAGAGCTTTTGCACCTCCCAACTGTTTACCCACCATAGAGGGATAAGCCTTTTTACATCTACCTTGCGACTTCGGACACGTCTATCACAGCATTGTTGTGTCAGAAAAGAGATGACGGCTCTGAAATCCCAGTTTATTACTTGAGCCATACACTGATAGCTTATGAGGCGAAGTACAACAAAGTAGAAAGAAATTGTCTTGCCTTTGTATTTGCGCTAAAAAAGTGGAGACATTACCTGTTCCGTAGCAAGGTTAACATTATATGCAAGAGCAACGTACTTCGGGCTATCACGAACAATTTATACAAAAGCAGTAGGATAGCCTGATGGAAAGCTATAACAACGGAATTCAATTTACACTATGTGACCCAATCGTCAACAAAAGGATAAGCGATAACTACACAGCTCACAACCTCACCCATCGATGATCAGGCAACCATAGAGCCAGAATTCCCTGACGAACATGCTAATAGCATCAACCCTGTACCATTACACTTCGAAGCTACTTTGCATTTCAACGGCACCTCAACCACACGAGGTTGTAGTGTTGCTATCGTCATTACATTCCCCTCGGGGGACATTTGACCTTTCGCTTACCATTTTATGTTCCTTTGTACAAACAACGTAGCTGAGTACGAAGGACTCCTTAGGGGCCTTTTAGTAGCCCAGGAATTAAAGATTCAACATTTGCTAGTCCGAGGCGATTCTCAACTCGTCGTCAACCAGATTACTGAAATCTATGCCTGTAAAGCTTCACATTTACAACCTTATTGTGACTTAGCCAAGAGCTTACTGAAACAGTTTACAACGATAGACATCCAACATGTGCCACGCAACGAGAACACTATAGTAGATTCCTTAGCCATGCTAGCGTTAAATGTGCCACCACACTTGTTCGCAACTTTACCTGCTTCGATAATGGAGTGCATAGACCCTATCACTTAAGCGGTACATGTAGCCTCCATAAGCGCTACCAATGCCCAAGAGTGATACGCTAATTTTAAAGCCTACCTTCAACACAACGAACCCCCACACGGCTTGACATCCGCTCAAAAGGATGTGATCTGAAAGCAAGCCCGGCAGTATGTCCTTATAGGAGATAATACCCTATGCAAACACTCCTTTGATGAGATATTGCTAACTTGCATTAGTGGGAAAGAAGCACAGAAAACCGTTAACGAAGTCCATGAAGGACTATGTGGAGGACACATAGCTCCAAGGGCTATGGCAGAAAAAATCAGACGCCTAGGATATTACTGGCCTTGCATGGAACGAGATTGCCTTGCCAAAGTTAGGACATGTGATACATGCCAACGTCATGCAAATCTTATACATGTTTCACCTACTGAGTTGCATCCCACACAAATTACGTGGCCATTCCAACGATTGGGACTAGATATGATAGGACCCATCACACCTAAGTCTTCTGCAGGACATAGCTTCATCATCACTGCCACCGAGTACTTCACAAAGTGGGCAGAGGCCCTTTAGGAAAACTACATCTCAACAGGTTTGCCACTTTATCTTGGACAACATAGTAACAAGGTTTGGCCTTCCTATGACTATTGTGACAGACAACGGGCCACAGTTTAGTAGCGCAGAAACCAAAACCTTTTATAGCAACCTTGGCATCAAGCAATCCTTTTCATTGCCATACTACCTATAGGCAAACGGTCAGGAAGAGGCAACAAACAATGTCATCATCAACTTGCTCAAAAGAATGCTTAGTAATAGAAAGAGGCGATGGCACGAGCAAATCCTCTACGTTCTATGGGCTTACCATACAACATGCAGAATGGCCACAGGTAAGACTCCTTACAGCCTAGTCTACGGATCTGAAGCAATGTTACCTCTTGAATTGCAGGTACCGTCACTTCGGATGATCCTTTCAAGCATCGTGAACGAGGCCCAGAATAACGAGTCAAGGATCATTGACCTTGACTCCATAGAGGAGGAGCATGCTCAAACACTTGGTCGTATCGAACGGTACCAAGAAAAGCAGTGGCAAAAGCATCATTCCAATCTACATCGACGACCAATCAAAAAAGAGGACCTAATTTTCAAAGCTATTCGTGAGCATGTAAACAAGTTCTTAGCAAACTGGGAAGGTCCATTCATAGTCACGAAAGCCTATGAGAATGGAGCCTTCAAACTTGCAGACATGGATGGTAAAGAGTTTGCAAATCCCGTGAACCACTTGTACCTCAAGCCATACTACGTCTGATGGAAAAGCAAGGTAAGCAAAGATAATCCGCTATGATTATAAATTGGCATAGATAGTTCGCTATGACTATAAACTGGCATAGATAGTCTACTATGACTATAAAATGGCACAAATAGTCCGTTATGACTATAAACTGGCACAGACCGTTCGCTATGACGTAAAACTGGCAAAGGGCGTCCGCTATGACAGAAAACTGGCACAGATGGTCTGCTACGACCTTAAACTGGCCCATCCATCATCTGTTAGGACCTTAAACTAGCACATCGGTCTGTTAGGACCTTAAACTAGCACATCACGGTCTGTTGGGACCTTAAACTAGTACATTTGATGGTCTACCAAGACCTTAAACTGGGTTCATGACACAATGTTCTCAGCCCACATCCACGATCCCACAAATAAGCGAGCGTGCACAATTCCAACATGGGGTGGGACATTGCAGCTCTAGAATGTAATTCATGATGATAAGAAAACACCCTTTGGAACATATGCAACGCTACTGCCCCTAGCATCTTGCTGATCCTCTAGAGATGTTGTCTAACATCTTGTTGACCTTCCGGAGCTACCACTACCACAGCTCATTGCCCTGGCGGTAGCTCTTGTTATTAGCGCCTGCTGCTGGAGTCCCAGCACTATTGTGGCCCAGCCACAAAGTTGCTACCCTCTAGACCCCACCATCATCCGAGCTCAAAAGATGTTCAACTGCTAAGTTTCTCAGCTTATAGCTGAGCTGCATGATGTTTGCCCTAGGCGGGGATTCCTGAGCACTCGCATCACCACAACTCCTAGCCTCCTCGGTGCCAACCCCTTCAGTCTGCCATTGCCAGAACCACTGTTGGCTGTCCTGGTTTGGATGTCGCATGCTTCAACAACAATGCTCCCTACTTTAGTAGTGTTCAAAGCAAGTGGGATTCTGCCCTCACCTCATTCATGGTCACATTTTTCTGGTATGCTTTCTGTTATGTTTGTAGGATACAAGCCAAGATGGCATCAGTCAGAGATCTGTTTCGCCAGGAGGACAGGACACTGCATCGTTCCAAGGTGACCATTTTGACTAGCTTGGCTACTTGGGAGTGCACATCTCGCCCTCCCTCTTAACCTTCTTCACCTCATTTCTCATACCCGTAGTTTCCCGTTTCACATCTCTTTTACAAGCTTGCCCAATGCATATAAAGCCCTTCCACATGCTCAACCGCAAAGTCCATGACACGTGTAACGCAGCTCATCGCATGGGAAGCACCTGTAGGTAGGTCAAAGCCCCACATGGATGTAACACAACTCATCTTAGGGAAGAAACACCTATCCTGCAACGATAAGGTTGTTTGCAAGTGAACATGGTTAAACAGCAGAAGAAAAGCGCAAAAAAGAGCAAAAAAAGCTCAAAAAAAAACATGCCCAAAACAAATGGCACATCAGCTATTTCACAACGACCATCTCTAAGCATTCTGACGAGAGGTTGAAAGCCGACAAAAGAAAGATACCCATGCGTATCGACTCCCTCACAAGCACTTCGACGAGGGATTGCGCTATGTTACATCTTTCCCTTTCCTGAACTTGTCCTCTCAAATCCATCCTTTCCCCCTTTCCCTAGACGACTACCCTGATACTCCCAAGCATAGCAAAGTGACATCTGAGCAACCACTGGAGAGCGATGTTGGCGTCTTGTCCTTCATGGTGTTTTGTGTTCTTTGTCAATGTCTCTTAGGCAGATCCTCCATACGTCGACAAAGAGGGGCTAGTGAAATACCATAAGATTTTAGGATCCTCATGCTTCAGCAGAGTCTTGGAATTTGGGCAAGGATTTCCACAAGTGTAGCGTCATGATGGGCCGATAGAACAGTGTAGGCACCAAGGATAGACTGTACAGTTCGGCAAGTTTTCTATCTCCAGGGCTGACAGGCCTACTAGACTCTCCAACCTATCCAACCGGTCAATTGACTCGGTTGGCAGTCTACCCAAGGACCATGCTAGGAGTTGTCAAAAGTGTTCGGGATGAGCAAAACAGTTCAGTAAGTTTTCTAGCATAGAAATTTACTACACTACACTATGCTGTGTAGCGTAGCAAGCCTCGAAGAGATCAATTAAGCATCCAAGATGTAAGTTGATGACAAGTTGGTCTTCCAAAGCATTTGTCCATATGTTGCAACCGTCAAGTAAACTTGCTCCACCAACACAAGGTGCTACACTATACTACGCTATACAGCGTAGCATAGTGTAACAGGGACAAAGCACACAAAGGCCCCCCTTTTGTCAAGTGACTCCAATAAGAAGATTGCACTTGACAATGCTTCAGCCTCCAAAATTGGTTGTCCCACTTAGCCCTCAGGCCTCAAGTAAGGTTTCTTAGTAGAAAATGGCTGATTGAACAAGGAAGCATGATACACTGGCTACTACGCTGTATAGTGTAGCAACGATGCAAAAACAACAAAAATGTTCTAATGATGAATTCAGCAAGTCCGAAGGCTTTCCGGCATGGAGGACAAAAGTTGCAGTTGTTTGCCTAATCAAGCGTCACACAAATGCTCTCGACTCCTACACAAGTTTTCTATCAAGACTAGTGGCTATGCTATGCTCCGCTACGTAGCGTAGCACAACATAGCAAGCAATTACTTACGCTACGCCAATGTGCTGAACAGCGTGGGTAGTGCAACACTAGCGTGGAGGCATCAAGACGTCTTCGGTTAACTATATAACTTGTTGGAAATGACTATTCTTGCCCTGATATCTCTTTGGTGGACAAAATCAACAGGTTTGCTTCATTTTACATCCCCCTGATCAATCCCCAAAAATTGTCCCTACGCTTGACCCTACTTGCAAGAGTAGGAAAGACGTAGTCCTAGAGCATAGGCTCCATTTTGCTTGCATTGTTGGTACACTAGATTTTGGCACATGCAGTTTCAGTAGTATGGTCACAGCGTAACAAAGCCCACCTCCAACATCGCACACCTGCATAGTACAACATGTTTGCACCTTGTGGGGCCCAGGACACGTGGCATCCAAACCATATTTTTCTCCTGCTCCTAGCCCTATAAATACCCCGGCAAACAACGCTCGGGGGGTGGGTTGGTTGTCGGCTAGGGTAGTGATTGGCTTTTAAGTTGGCTTTCGGAGAGCATAGTTGGCAATTTTTAACACTTTGATTAGCTTTGAGCTTGCTAGTTGGCTCTACAATTTAGAGATCTACGACCATACTGCTCTGTGTAAGCTGTGCCCCTTCTGTGTTCCGTGTTTTGTTGTACACCTTTAAGCAAAGCAAAGGATCAAACCTGCGACCTTGGGGCAGTGCACTTTCTCACCCAAGTCTATTTTGCTATTTACTTACTGTCATCGTTGTTTTGCACTATTTTCACCGCTTTACATTTATTGATCGTCGATTTACTTCGTGTGCCTCGCTTCCGAAACAAGCATTTACGAAAGATTAAGATACACCGATTAAGTCCCTGTCTGATCAACCAGACCATTCAGGGCACCCCGCTTCCATTTTTCTCTAGCATGACCCTCAAATTGATCCAGGGTTAAACTGTTCACCCGGTAACCTCTTGGTGTTCCAGCCACCGACGTTTTCGATCGTAACACTATGTTGTGCTACACTACGTAGCGTAGCACAACGTAGAAAGGATGTGCTCTGACAATACTCTTACTCAGATGGCTCTGATGGAGTAAGCATATTTGCCCATGCCATAACCATCAAACATGCCTGTTTTGTAGTAACGCCAAGACATGATTGACATCCCGTGATAAATGGTTTGCAAATTGAGTCAGAATTCGGACCAAACTGGGTGCTATGTTGCGCTATGCTACACAGCGTAGCAAGGACAAAATGCACGAGGTCCTCTACCAAGTGGTTCTGACAAAAAGAATTGCACTTAGCCACACTCCAACCTCCAAGATTGCCTGTCCCACTTCGCCCTCAAGCCCCAAGAAAAGTTTCTCAACAAAGAACTATTATGGAAACTATTATGTGTCCTCCTACCATAAAAAACAAACTATGAAAACATTTAACAACAATTCCTTTTACTAAAAAATCTAGACCATGCATATTTAGAAAATTATTTCCTAAATGAGATGGCTAAGCCTAGGATATTTATACTCGAATGTGGAAACCAATGCTTGACCTCCCAAGCAAGCTGAGAAGAAGCATCAACATATTTGAACATGTTTCCATACGGATCTAATCTGAACTATTCGGGATCAAAAATAGTGTTTCTGCAAATCATGAATGTGCACTATGCTTGTTATCCTGCAAAATTATCATTAGTGCTAATGACAACTAGGTCCTCATAACCACAATTGCTGGAAATACAAGCCTCAATTTCTAGAACCGAGGACAACCACCTCATACATATGACTATATGAGCATTATTTATAGGATTACAAGCCATAATGATGCACAAAAGCAGCTATTAGTGAAAATGGTAAAAGGAAAGACTTTAGGTCATTAGTACAGATGCACACTACTAATAGCTACTACTAGAAATTGGTATTATGTCCAAGAGATCATAAAGGATTTGTTGGACGATTACAATGTCTTAACATAGATGTGCAAATTTTTTTAAAAAAAATGTGTTTGTCATCTTCTATGCTTTGTTTGCAAAGTCTACAAATATCACAGAACCAATGGAATTTACTTAATCAAGGCAAGGATGAAATCCCCTGCATTAAGCACACAAGAAAGTTTAAGTAAAACTGTTAAAACTTACATTTTTCGTTAAAAAATGGAGATCTTTAAACATTCCACCACTAACTTTGATATTTCCAAGCAACAGAAGATATATGTAAATAATACAGAAACGAACGTAAAGAGACTCAAGCACTGTTAGTAATTTATTGGTTGAAAAATAAAAGTCAATTGCAAGCAAACAGAAATACAAAGATTCAAGCACCAGTCACACATTCGATTATGAAAAGGAACATTCCGTTGCAAGCCGATACGAAAATTGAAGCAGTCATCTCAAACAAATTTCATTGGAAGAAGTCGAAAATTGAAAGATGTAACCACAGTTATTGATTCCCTGACAAAGAAATTAGAACAAAATTCAATGGAAATTCGACAAAAATACACCAAAAAAGGCATAGAATTCAGAAAACTACGCAAAAACAGAAACCCTCGGGAGCCATAATGGTAGAAAAAACATGAACCCTAGGTGATCAAGATGCAGCCGTAGGGAATCTGCATATTTTCTTGCATTTGGAGGATCCTGTTCCTGTGATTCCACTGGAGGAAACAGCTCATCCAGCTCCTTCATCTTCTCAATCTACGAAAAAATCTGAATCACTTCAAAATCCAACTGAATTTCACTTAATCAACGACAAAAAAATAAAGAACGAAAAACAAAATAACATCAAGTGATTCAATCGAATCCATACTTCATGGCGGGCAAGCGCATAAGGCAAAATCCGCTAAGGTGGCCCTTCAGTGTACGGCGTAATAAGCCCTTGCATATGAGCATGAGAATTTTTGCAGAGCTTGGCATATCCTCTCAGGTATCCTAAATTTGGATCCACCATTTTCTCTTCATCCGTAAGCAGAGCATGCGCGGGAGTTGCCATTTCGGAGCTGAAAAAATCCGAAACTCTAAAAATTTTTATTTTCTGAAACTCTGTAGATTTAGAACGTTGAGTGGAGAAAAACAAACACAACTACGGCATGAATCTGCTTCAGAGAAAACAAAATGAAGACAAACTCACAAAATTTGAAAGTAGATTCAACTTGACATGACTAACTATTTACATGACTAAGAATGCCTCCTAGGGTTTTTACAAAATGACATAGTTACATGATAAAACAAAATAAAACAAAACAAAATTTGAAGTAGCATGATTTTGTTCATGTTCTAAGAGGTGGAGGCTCTTCCATTGGCTTTTTCTCTTTGTCATCATGCTTTTGAACTACTACATCTTTGTGATGTTGGTAACTAGCTTTAACAATTTCTAGCTTCGAGTTTGCCACATGTAGTTTCTTCAATGCGTCTTTTCAATCAACAAGCTCCTTCTCATACATCGCGTAGACTACCACTACCTACTACTCGAGCACATTCTGAGGCCACCCTGTTATTAACATGGCTAGGTTAGGTTTGCATAGCGAAGGTTTGTTGACCCCATGGATTTTGTCACGTCCTCTATCAATAGGTCTTTATTCTTCACCTTGGCCTAGTGGACATGGGTAAGACTATCCAAGATGGGTTGCTAATCTAGATTTTGAGTAGAGAGGGAACTAATTTTGGCCTTCACCATCTAGATTTCTTTTTTTATTTATTTGCTTATACATGCTCACTTGGTCTTTGAAATGCTCATTTAATCACTCATGTTTCTTGGCCTCATTGTATCACATGCATATTTTGATTGTGAAGTTTTGATGGATGACACAGACTTCTTCCATTGATAAGTTTTGATTTTTCTTAGCCAAGCAATTGATATCTTGGTTAACTATGACAAGTTGTTCTTAGAGTTGTTAAATGCTTTCTTTGAGAACATTTTTCTACTTTGCTATATTTGTCAACCTAGATGTGTCAACAATAAGTTGTTTATTCTCCTCTTGTAAGGTTGTGAATGCTTTGGCATGTGTAGACATTTGGGCTATGGTTACTAATGCATCTCACACTGCCTTCTCCTACTCCTTTTCCATCTTCATGTTGTGATGAATTAGGTGTCTCACATGGTCAATTCTGAACTAATTAAGTTGGTTTATTTATTTTACTCTTAAGGTGGCTAGTTCTTCATACAACCTCTGCATTTCATTTTCAACATGTTTAAATTTGGTTTTTGCCATGACCAACTTTCCCTTTGTGGTAATTAAATCAACATGTATTGTAGTGATATCACTTGAAATCTCAAATAAATTTTGCATGACCTAGCCTATCTACAGTAGTCTATTTACTATATCCTCATGTTCTAGGGGAATCATTAAGGTACTAGTAAGCATTTAAGCATTTCTTGCTCTAGAAATATTAGCTGGTGGTAAAACAGAGACATTAAATGATTTTTTGATGTGGTTTGTTATAACTTTAGCTACTCTTTTTGTATCTTGGTGCTACATAAACATAACTGTGGCTCATTCACAAGTTTCTAGCATGACTTGGAATGATGCAACATTTCCTAAGATTTATTGCACCCAGTTATCCTTTTCTTCTATTTGTAGTTAAACCTACTCTCTTGCTAAATCTATGAATATGGTGGGCCTAATAGAGCTCTCTCTTACTTTATATAGATTGGTCCCTTCCCTTGTTTCCCAACTTATTATATCTACGATTTACTACAGATGGCTCATAGATAGCCCGTAGTCTTATGGAAGTGATGATGGAATTTGTTGTTGCTACTACTCAAATTGCGATTGGCTACTAAGTCTCACTTGTTGCTAATGACCAGTAGTTGGAATGTTACTAACAGGAGTGGAACCTACAGCTCCCTCGATGCCTACTAGTTTCTTTACTTGGTCTTTCTTTTATGGCACTGGCTTAAACATCTCTATGTAGGAAGCATTTTGCACCTTCCTTATGACATCATTGGTATATCCTAGGATTCTAGCTTGTCGACACAACTTCCTAATGAGACAAGGAAATGGAAGTGTCAACTTCCCTACCTTATTCTCTTCAAACCACCTTTGGATTTCAAGGAAGAATAAATGGGCAATGTTGGCATTAGATTTTTCCATCATAATGATACTTCCTCTAGCACCATATGTGGATATTCTATTAAGCCTTTTGGTCAAAAACAAATGGTAGGTTCCAATCGTAAAGTATATCTTTTCTTCAGCTGTGAGCTCACTATAATCCTTATCTTCTTTTCTGTATGCCCTTTATAACCATAGCCTCTTGGCATCAGTGTTTGACCTGATTGAAATCTATGCTACATTAGCTCCTTCATTTGGAATGTTAAGGTTCTTGGTGATTGCTTCTACTAAATACGGTATAGAGACTCCTTCAATTTTTACTATTGCATTAGCTTGTTTGTTTTGCCAAAATTGATAAGTTGCTCCCAGATACCATTCAACATTGTTAGATAGTGTGGACCATAGGGAAAATGCTTGGGGTTGTATCTTGACTACTTCTAGAGCAAACTCCATAAAAGGACAAAAGATTAATTCCATGATGACCATGGACATGATGAATTTTTCTTGTATGACCTAGAGGCATTCTAGAGACAACGTGAGGCATTGTCCTTGTTCAGGTGCTGGTGGAACTTCTACATCTCCTTGGGTTAAGGGCTCGAAGATAGAAGTTTTTTGATGAATGTTGTATGGTTAGGCCTTCAACTTTGCATGTTCTACTTGGGGAGTTTGTTCTCCTACTTGGCCTCTACCATGACCTCTTAGTCTTTTACTCCCAGGTTGGGAAGATACTACATCCATTGCTTTCTTTGGGGCCATCTACAATATCATCAAGAGTTTGAAATTATTAGGGTGTTTAAATTGGTGGTTAATTGTTTCTTATCCTTTCTATAATTTTGGCTAGATTAAGTTCTTGTCAAATTAAGATTGCAGAGTTAGAAAAATTTTCAAAATGAAACCCCCTAAGTGTTATGTCTTCAATTACTTATGATCTTCCATAGTTATCATATCTTTATTGATTTCCCTTAAAATAGTTGGTATGGTTAATTAGGAAAATTAGTTAAATCATTTGGCTTAAGTTTGATTAATTAATGATAATTTTCTTATTATTTTCTTATACTCTCCCTTTATAGTATCTTTCGGGTGTTAGAAAATTTTTGGCTCAGATTTTCAGATGCTTGTCTAATAGACCCCCCATGGCTACGTTGAGCATTATGAGATCAACAAGGTTTAAGAATTTGTAAATTGCAGTTCTGGGGATAAAACTATGGCCTTGGGAAATTAGTGTGTAGGAGTTCAAAGAAAAAACTACAAAAACTTCTCTTTCTAGAAAATGAAGAAATGAAAAATTTCACTAACTCCCATGTGTATATATATACTATTTTTATATGCACAACATCATACATCATACATCGTAGATATGACATCGTAGGTGCTATGATGTCACCATGAACAAATTTCAAATTTTCATTGAATTTTTTGAGAGAAAATGAGTCAATTGAAATGTTTGGAAGATGTGAATGTTGTCCAAAGGGTCTCAGATTATTAATGATGCTTAGCTTTTGAAACTTTGACATTCAAAGTTCCTAAGGAAGGAATCTCAAGTAATGAAAGTTTATTAAATGAATAAGAGATGGGTTAAGAATTACAAATGTATGGATAGATTATTAGATGATATGGGAAGTATTTATTGCATCATGATTATTTTAGAAGGTACAAGATGATGTGGAATTACTTGTCAAGTATGAAATACAAGAGTTATACAAGTGGGTCCTCCCCAAAGTAGACTCTAGTCCTTAGCACCCTTGTATAACCACACCTAGAAGTGTCTGTAGGCACTCAAGGAGTTGAATGTAAGACATACCTATCTAGCAAAACACACATGTTAGTATTGCCAAATTGGGAAAATAACACTATATTATACAAAACCATAAAGTTGTGATTAATGAATTCTTGTGTGTAATTTGTGATTAGAATAATTATTAGCCTTTCTATCCAAGATTTAAACTAAGCCCAAATCATTTTCCAATTACATCACATTGTTTCATCCCTAGGGTTTACAACCATAAGACTACCATTGTTTCAAGGAGTTTTACAACTTAGCGTGTTGTTCAAGGGAGTTTATTCACTGCACTTTTAATTTTTGAGATTCCTAAGAAGCTGCCTACCTTCAATCATGGGTAACATGTATTTTCATTGGAACCCCCAAAATTTTATTATATGCATGGATTTATTTTTGACCATGTCGACCTTACTAGAGGACTACCTTCAAGCATGGGTAACATGTCTTTCTAATCACATGGTAAGGCAGGATTTATTGTACGCTTATTCCCATTTTTCGTTAGATCTTCAAGAGAATAATACATCCTTATCAACTAGATCGAACCTATAGTAGTAAGCTTAGAGAATCCAAAAATTCCCTTGATGTCACACCCTTTGCATTCCCACTTGATTCTTCACTCTTCTATCCAAGCATAATGATCACAAGTTTATTCTTAGTTTTATCATTAGAACAATATCATTATGGTCATGATAAGAACCTCTTATTATTGGAACGGGTGGATGGATGTTGTAGTATCACTGTATAGGTAATCAGTCCCTTATGATTGATAATATAGGAAAATCCTCACCTTATTGGGACTACATCTTACTTTATTTTTGGTGTTGTATTGAAAAATTAACAAAAATATGTACAAGTAAAGCAATGGAAAAGTGTAGAAAAACTATAAAAGATATTAGAAATGGAAAATATGGTAAGAATGAAAAATTGATAAAGAATTGGAAAATGTTAAGAATGGAAAATTATTAAGAAATTATAACGTATAAAAGTATAGGAAAATGTATTAAGAAATATGGAAAATAATAAGAAAATAAAAAATTTAGTATGTACCTACATGTCATGGTGGACACCCTCATGACTATGATCAAGATTGGTTAATTGAAAAATTAAACAAGTAGAGGACATTTGGACAAACTAGGTAGAATCCTTAATGGACTTGGGATATTTATGGTAGGGTTTGACCTGTTGGATGTTTACTAAGTTAAGCTTATGTGGGCTAGATGAATGGTGAATGTGCATGACACTAGATGGATAAGTCACTCAAATGATGTATGACCCCTTTGAAACTTAGCTTTTTGTTAAACATGATTGGAATTGTAATATAAGACCTTATCACATAGTTGTATCAACACTTGACGTATTCATGCATGGTGCCTATGCTTGAAGTATTTCTTATTGATCACATTACTCATAAGTGTTACTAGCCTATTTTCTTCTAACAAATTAAGGTTCATGAGTCGTTCCTTCTAGGCTAAGCTCAAGTTCAAGTCTAGGTTGATAGCAGTAGCTAGAGTTTGAAGCTTTGCTTGGATTGCAAGCATAGGTAATTTACCATAAACTAACTCATAGAGGGAATATTCAATGGGTAATTTCCACATAGTTCTGTAGGCCCATAGAGCATCATTTAACTTAGTGCTCCAATCTTTTCTAAATCTACTAATCTTCCTAGTTAATATTCTTGTGATTTCATGGTTAGTCACTTCAGCTTGACCATTCACTTAGGGATAGCATGGTATGGTCAATTTATGGTTTACCTCAACCTGTTGCATGAGCTTCTTAAAAGAAGCACTAATAAAATGAGTTCCATTATTTGAAATAAACATCCTTTGTACTCCAAATCTATTTACCACATATTGTTAGAAGAATTTGATAGCTATTTTGGCTGTACAATCTTTAACTATAGTTGCTTTTGCCCGCTTTGTGCAATAATCCATGGTTACTATAATATAAGCCTTCCCATTCAACATTGATGTGATGGGGTCCATGAAGTCAATTCCTCAAATATCAAATGATTCTAATGGTTGGATTTAGTGTTTTGGTCCTTTATGTTTGACCGTTATTCCTCCATCTCATAGACATCTTTTATAAGATTGTGTGAAGCGATTTGCATCTCTAAATATGATAGGCCGAAAGTATCTTGCCATCATCAACTTGAGTGTTATCATGCATCCTACGTAATGGCTAGCACATGGTTCTTCATGTGCATCTTATAGGACTCTTTGTTGATTTTCTTCTAGTACACAACATCAGACTAATCTGTCAACATAAATCTTGTAAAGATTTCCATTTATCTCTATGTATCTTTTAACTTTGTGAAAGAATTGTTCTTTCTATTTATTACTCCACTCAATAGGAAGCTCTTGTGTGTAGCAACTAAAAATCTCAAATGTTGGAAAGCTAAGTATTCTTAGCCATAGATAGCCTTAACCTTGAATCCCCAAAGCCTCCAAGAATAAATGGGATTCAGGGTGCCCTAGACAGTCTGGTAGATCACCTAAGGACTTAGGGGAATGCAAAGTAGGATTATGAGAAATATAAAAATTGCATATTTGAAAACCCAAAATGAATACAAATTGCACACAAAGTGAAACTATAAAATTTATTAATTGAATAAAGAATGAGTTCAGAAATGTATACAAAAGTGCTCATAGGAGAACAAAGGGGGTTCACTTGAGCAAGGGTTTCAAGTTCATTAAAGAAGATAGAATCCACTCCACGATTTGGATGCTTAGCCACTCCTTTAATGCTACTCAGAATCTACAACATTGGTCATTGCTAGGGCTGAGAAATGTGAAGGATTGGGGTAGCCAAAGTGCTCCACATTAAGATTTAGGGATCCCAAGGGGGCACTGTTGACACTCTTGGCTCAAAAAGCCCAATGGGGGTAATAGGGATAACAAGGCTACAATGGTTCTATGCTAGCAAGTCCCAAGAAGCTACATTTCTACTAGGAAGTAAGAGCTCTTGATTGCCCAAAAATGCAAAAATGCTCAAAGTGCTAAAGTCTAGAACCTTGAAATGGTGTGGGGGTTTGGTTTTTATAGGTCTTTGGCCATGATTTGGGCTCCAAATTCACTGCAAATGGCTAACAAATTGGGTTGTAAATTGGCTACAAATTTCTACCATGTCCAGGAGGATAGGTGCCCTAAATATTGGGGTGTTACCATATATGGAAAGTGTCACACCTCCACAATCATTCCATTTACAAAAAATAGTAATTGAGGTGTGCCTTCCATGCTGACTTTGCTCCTTTTACACTGGGTCTTCAACCTTCCATGTTGGCATTGCAGGGTTCTTGCTAGAGTTGATCCGATGTCAAGATCTTGGCCATATTGCTTCTACACTGGGTAGGAGGTGTCAATGTTGGGGGGATGAAAGATCAATGCTGGTGTTGAAGGTCAAACCCTTCTATGTTGAGTAGCATCCTTCTTCTACATTAGGCTTAGGTGAGATCCACCCCCTTGCATTCCTCCACACTAGTTTTAATGCTTCTACACTGGGAGTAGGTGACCCACACCCCTCCACATTGGGGGTAGATGAGGTTTACTTCCTGCTAGTGTTTCCAACATAGAAAAGTATATACACCCCATAAACCCCATCAAATTACCATTTTTGGCATCCCAAAAGGCATTTTTGTAACTCCAAGCCTGAATATAGACACTAGGTAACTCGTTTTACTTGGGGAATGAGGCTTTGATCACTTATGAGGCATTTTTTAGCTCTAAAAGTAGGAAACATGTGAGATTACCCCTCATGGATTACAATCTTAACATTTACAATGAAGTTTTACCTTGGGTTTAATGGGATGGGGTTACAAAGGTTACAACATGTAAATTTGATGGTGTTTCATTAGCACCTCTTTGTTGTTGTTTGGAGGATTGACCTAAGAGGCACTAACAAAGAATATAAAACACCACACTGCAGGTCCACCACCAACATTCCCTCTCTGCACTTGATCTAGTTATGTCAAATAATGCCAAAGAATGCCTATGATGATGGGATAAGGCTATGATGATATGGTGGTAATGGTTATTATGGAGATGGTTGAAACGTCACAAAAATTTACATGTTATACTTAATCTTCATCATGTAGCTTTCACCCCATGAAACCCGAGGCAAAACCTCATTGTAAATGTGAAAATTGTAACTCATAGTGGGCAATTTCACATACTTTATATTTTTGGGGCTGAAAAATGCTTCATAAGTGGTCAAATCCTCATTTCCCAAGTAAAAAAAGTCATCTAGTATCTATATTTGGGCTTGGGTAGGTTAATGATGCCTTTTGGAATGCCAAAAAAGACAATTTGATGGGTTTTATGGGGGGCATTCATTTTCTACCCTAGAAACACATGCAAGGGGTAGATCTTAGCTATCCCTAGCATAGAAGGATGGGGGTTTTGGAAACCTTTTCCACTCAATGAGGAAGTGTTTCCCTAGCCTAGAAACTTTCCCCTCAACCTAAAAACTTCCCCCCCTCAATGTGAAAGTTTTTCCCCAATGTGGAAAATTCGATCCCCTAGCATGGAAGCCACAAAAAGTAAAAATTCATCAGTTCATGCACTTCAACATTGATCAGCCACTTCACCAAGCATAGTGGAGAGCTCAGTGTAGAAGATTCATCTCCAGTATGAAAGGTGTGCCCTAGTTACTATTTATAGTAAATGAAATGGCCATGGGGGGAAGCACTTATGATGTTTGGTAACAAACTCACCCCCCCCCCCCCCCCCCCCCCCCCCCAATTTGGATAACCAACTCACCTAAATTTGTAGCCAATTATAGCCAATTTGTAGCCATTTTCACAGCCAAATCATAGCCAATTTGCATAAAACCTATAAAAGCCAACCTCAAACACCATTTATAGGTTCTAGGAAATTTTTACGGTTCAACAATTTTTCATAAAGTTCAAGCAAATTCTTAGTAAATTTCAGCCATTTTTACAACTTCACACTTGGGGCATTTTCAAGCACTCAAGGGTTATTGCAATCTCCCATGTTTACATCCTCTTGAACCCCATAGTGAAAGCATAANCCTAATAAGGACCCAACTTGCAGATCTGAGGTTGTAGTAGTGAAGGAAGGTTCGATAGCATCAAGAGTGGCTTAGCACTTGGATCGTGGAGCAGATCGCATTAGCTTCAATAGGCTTTGAACTCTTGCATAAGTAAAGCCCCTTTATACTCATCTAAGCATTATTTGTACACATTTCTCTAACTTATTCTTTATTCTTTCTCAATAAAGTTTTGAGTTTTGTGTTCAAAAATAAATTTATTTCCTATGCATTATTTAGATATGTTTGTATTCCTATGTTTTGCATCTCATAAGTCCTTGGTTGATCTACTAGACTAACTAGGGTACCTCGAAGCCCATTTTTCTTATGGAGGCCTTAGGGATTCAAGGTTGAGGAATTGCTGCATCGAGGATCCTTAGTTATTCCAATGATTAAGGTTTTCGATTGCAACAGATTTTCTTGGCATTAAAAGAAGGGCCTTCACCTAAATTTTTTGATCAAATCTATTCTTTTTGTTACCATTTGCAAGCTTTTCCTTGATTTTTTGTAGCCAAAACCTTTAAAGAATCAATGCTAATATTTTCCGCCTTGTGACCAAAACTGTAGCATGGAAGTTTCAAGTGGTTGGATTTTGGCTTTTCACAACACTTGGTGTGAATTTTACAGCCCAAAGCCAGTGTTGATATCTTTTCCTCCCTATTATTTATCCCTTCTCACTAAAAAAATTTGTCCCTAGATTCTAAAAGTGGATGGTTCAACTCTTTCCTGAGTTGGTTTCCCCCCATTTTTCCAAGTTGAGAAAATTAGCAACTAGCTAAAACCATTTTTAGTGGAAAAATACCAACTTTCCACTTTGGTTTTCAACCTTCCCCCCATCAACATTGAGGTAGGAGATGTAAGATTCCCATCATCTCACCCCTGCCCCCCCC
>MNCI01028627.1:464920-481921 GCA_015680685.1 Gnetum montanum | reverse complement strand
CCTTTTCTCCAATTTTGAAATAAGAACATGATAGATTTCCACTATCTCACCCTCCTTTCCCCCTTGCCATACCTAGTGTAAAGGTAGTTGGAAGGCAATGTTGGATGAGGCTTGAAACCAACATTTCCAACATTCCATTTTTTGCCATTTTCATTTTCTTTAAGAATTTCATTCATTAGAATTTTACTTCTATTTTAACATTTATAGGCTATTTTTAAGCAATCCTTAGCACTATAACCATTTCTTTTCAAAAGTCCACCAAATTGCCCTACACCCTTACTAGCGAAGATCATAGCCAATAAGCCATCAAGGTGTATGACCCCAGAGACCCTATCATCATTGAGTGCAAGAGATCTTTGAGGGTCAAAAGGGAGAGTCCTGATTTTGCAGCCATAAATGAAGATCATTATGACTTCATTTCTACTAAAATAGATGTAGGTATGCTAAATTCCATGAATTGAAGCCAAGGACAAAAGGAAGTAGCTCAGACACAAGGGTGGAAAACAAGTAAACTAAGTGGATGCTACAATGATGAAAAGTAATCTTGATCTTTATTTCCAAACATGAACTATGCCCAAGTATACTTCACCTAAATAAATATTTTGTAAAATTGCACAACACCATATTATGGGATTGCAAGAGTCTAGCTAAGGATGGAATGAAAAGTTATCAGATTGTGAGCCCAAGTCCTGTATTTAAAGGGCTACACGCATCCCAAGACATTGCATTAATGATGACATAGCATGTACCACAACATCATTGCTACGATATTGTAGATACGATATTGCATCACAACAAAAAGCGACCTTATCACTATCCAAAACATGAAAAAATGTTTTAGAGAATGGCAACAAAGCTAGAGACAAGAAAACAAGTTGATTTGCAAAATGACAAAGGAGAAGACAAAAATAGTAGTAGCCACAACCAAACATAAGGCCTTGGATAATTTTTATGAGAAATTAGAAACAAATGAATGAGAAAAATCTATTTATAAATTTTCAAACCTCACAAACAAGAAATGTATGAACATTGATCATGTTAAATGCATCAAGGAAGTAGATAAAAGAATTTTGGTACAAGAAAATAAAATTTTGTAAAAATAGAAAATTTATTTTCAAGAATTATTAAATGAAATATTTCCAAAAAAACACATATAAGAAAAATAACCAAATTTTGGTTTGGTTATTGAACTTTCCTTCTTTAAGGTGAAGATAGCCTTATTGAAGTTGAAATATGAAAACGTTGTTGGACTAGATAACATTCCTATATACGCTTAGAAAGTATTAAGAAACACCAAATTTTTTTGGCTGATACAATTATTTAAGAAAATTTTGAAGGATGGAGAAATTCTCAACAATTGAAGAAAAAAAGTGTTGTTATTCTCATCTAGAAAAACAAAAGAGACATACAAAATTATGCAAACTATAGTAGGATCAAGTTAATGAGCCATACTACGAAGCTTTGGTAGAGAGTCATAGAGAAACACATCAAACTTGAATCAGAGTATGAGAAAATTAATTTGGATTTCTACTAGAGAGATCTACTATAGAGGCTATTTTCTTGATACAAGTGATGGAGAAATTTAGAAAACATAAAAAAATCTATCTATGATCTTCATTGACTTGGAAAGAGCATATGACAAAGTGTTTAGAGATATTATTTGGTAGTCCTTGAAGAGAAAAAACATCCCTAATGAATATATTAAAGTGATTGAAGACGAAAGAGCTACCACTAAAACTAGAATTGCATATGGAACAACATCTAATTTTCTAGTCGTAGTAGGTCTACATCAAGGATCTATAGTTAGCCCGTACTTATTTACCATTTTTATGGTATTAAAGTTTTTGCTATTTTAATGTTTAAAACATCAATAGTGCAAAAGTAAGGAAAACCCATAAGATTTATTCACCATGAAAATACTAGACTCTGCATCAACCAAATAGTTCTAAGCTACATAAGCATGGCAGGACTCTAACAAAGTCTAGCTACGCTTGTGAAAGTCACAACTCAAAACACACATAAAATAGGAAAGAAATCACTTACCCTAGGGAAGAAGAGATCTTCACATGAAACCAAATGTGAAAATCCCAAAGAAAATGCTTGGAACTAAGTTTATTTCATATGGAGCTTGTCTCAAGTATTTATAGTTTTCACATCATAATGGTAGGGGTTAGCTAGCACCAGCCTAGGCAAGCTAGAACACACTAGAGGCTATAGAGAAGGCAAAGTGCCCAAATAAGGGCATGAAAGAGGGTGCATCAGTGCCCCTAGGTTGATGTAGGGGGTGCACTAGTGTAGGGAAGCCAACACACCCTAGACACCATACTTTGCCCTTGTTATCTTGAATGAAAGTTGGAAGGCCTAGGAACATGTTGGAGCCTTCTAAGAGTCTCCAAACAAACCTATAAACTTCTCAAGAAGCTTGAAACATGCTCCAAACCTACAAGTGTGAACTAGAAGGAAATGGTGCATACTTGGAAGATAGAAATTCAACCATGCATAGGAGAATCATAAACATTAGGTGCATGAGACATATCTCGAATCCAAGGCTTACAATTGATTGACGAAATGCCACTAGATGACTCATCAAGGATCATCATAGATGGATTCAATTTCATCTTAGGCAAGGAAATCCTTTTTACCTAGCACTCAACCCCTCACCATAAGGCAACACACTTTTAAGTTGGGAGACAAATGTCTTCACCATCATAGTATTCATTTGGATGTAAATCTATGCAAGGGTGAGATGGAATCTGGGCTAGTAGCACAACTCCATCTACATAGGTAGGTAGATGTAGCTCACTATAATAACTTCCTCTTATAATGGTACCTCTATTAGACCAAACAAAAAAAATGCAAGTCCTCACTAAATCCACTATTACTTAGTATATGAACTTCTTATCACAATGGTGTTCCATTGCTACAACACCTATAACCCTTATTCTATAACATGAATTCTATGAATTGAAATAAAAAATGAAATTCTTTATCAATGCAAAACCCTTGTCTATTTCTATCCTATTTTTGGGATCGAAAGAATAAAGCAAAAATAACAATTCGAAAAGATTAGATAATAATGATAAAAGGCAAGTAGGCAATTTGATTTCATTTTGTATGTTGATCTTGTCAACGGAGGGAGATGCATCAGGATGCAAAGATGTGTAACTTGAATATTATATATACATGTATTCATTTTTTTAATTAATAGATAGATTAATGTATTATGTATAAGAGCTTGCTACTTCTAATTGCATGTATTATGGTTAAACCTTCCTAAAGTTTTGTATGCATTATATCATTTGAGTTTGAAAATTCAAGTTAATATTTTTGTAGAAGATTTTAGTAAATCAATGGGCTAATAGTTGATACCCATCAAAAGGCAAAAAAACACCTTGAAATACTAATTTTATAATTTATTTATTTTACAAGTCACACACCATCATTGTGATATCCAAATATTAGGTAATACAACATCACTGACAAGTAAAATACATTACATGTTTTAAGGGTAATTGAAAACACTAGATTATGGTGTTCACTTTGTGAGATAGAAGGTTTACAATGGTCCGATGGCATTCATAATGTACATAGCAAAATTACATTCATGGTGACTACCAATTTTGATGCAGATTTAGCCATCGAGCAATAGTCTAACACCATGAAGCTTATTATCACTGAATATTCAAAGTCATCTCCTTCAATTTAGTCATTAATTAAGAGTTGTGAAAGGATTCTTAGTACATGGTAAATAAAGAGGTATATATATGTTCTTTTAAAATTTGTGTATATAAAGTCCATAATTACCATATTGGTTGATGTTAACTTGAATTATAAATACAAATTTTCATAGGAATATAAATGAAATGCAAACAATTCTAGTAATGTAATTCCTTTCTTAGAAGGAGTTCAAGGAATGATAATGTTAAGCATCAAAACATAACTATATTTTGTTATTTTGTAAATTTTGAGAAAATGTAAAAATAAAGAAATAAATAGTTCTCAAGGGAGGATTTAATTTAAAGGCAAATTATTTATCTACTACTATTCCACACCATTTGTGATACATAATTAAGAAAACATGAATGGAATCTCATCATCTAAAACTTGAAATAGATAGATGGCTCAAAATTCTTCATGAAGAATGAATATGGTAACTATGAAATACAAATAGCATTGAAGATGAATGCTACATTTTCTTTTCATGTCCTACATTTGAGCACATTAGACATAAGTAGTATATTAGAGTTATAAATTTGGTTTATTTGTTCCAAAAGTTACTAATAAGACTTGGTAATTTTCCTAATTATGTTTACAAAATTCATAGAATATCCTATTGGTGTTAGCAATGGAAAAATCCAAGCAAACTAAAAGAAATGAACAAGAATGAGAATCTAATGCACAAGTTTCAAGTAATTATGTCCTTGATGTGAGTTTTAGAAGCTTGTAGTAGTGAATGTGACTCCACCAATAGGTAGTTACTAATCACAGTAAATTCTTTTTATTGTTTTTGGAAGCTAATGCAAATAGGACATGAGTCAAGTGTGGATGTTCAAAACTAGAGAATGACCTAGCTATAAGTCATGGTGAGGTTGCCCTAGTTGTAAGTCATGGTGAGGTTACCCTAGTAAAGAATAAGAAACCCAAGAGAAGCATGACTAGGGTACATGTTAGCTACTACTAAATGCAACCTAAGTCCTAGTCCACCACTACTATATTACTAGTGAGAAATAATACAAAATTTGGCTTAAGTGTTGGATTGTGAGTTGGGTGCTAGATTTGGAAACCAAACATTTTTTTAACTCCTTGATTAATAGTTAGGTGCTATGTGACCCTATTCACAGTTAGGAAGTGATCAGACATAACTTCTCATTACTTATATGATTTGTTTTGTTTTTTGTTCCTATTAATGCTAGGTCATTTTGTAAAATGTCTTTATTTTTCATGAAAATATAATATCTATCCAATAGATCTTGTAGGTCTTCAAATGTAATAAAGTTTCAACTTCAATTATGATTTCAGTTACTTAGAGTTTTGGATTAATATTAGGCTCATTGGAAAGTTCTTTTAAAGATCTATCTACTTAGAGTTTGGGGTTAATATTAGCCTTATCATTGCTAAGTTTTTCTTTTTCTCTTTATTTTCATAATCCCTTACTTGAGTTTTTGTCAAATTTTCTATTTTTTCTATAAAATTGAATCCAAATTAAATAATATCCTAACAATCATTATGCTCAAGAAGACCTTGCATAAGTCTAGTCCAAAGGATGAAGTCTTATGACTCATTAAAGATTGTAGAACACTTTAGAATTTCTTTAACATTTACTTTTTAGATTGAAAAATAAGTTACCACAACTCCAATACCAAATTTATTAGGAGTTAAAAAAATTGATAATAGAACATCCCTCAATGTTGAATACCAATGAGATTTGAATTGAATTTTTATTCAAAGTTTATTGATGTAGATTGATCCTAGTTGTGTTTGTTGATCTTTGAACTTTTAAAGCTTATGAAATCTAGGTGAATTTGTTTATAAAACTTGATAACAAAGCTACAATTTTTAATTATTGGCATAAATTGTTTGGTAATTATTAAATTATGAAATAGAGATCATAAATGGTAAAATAATTAATGAAGAAATACTAATAAAATTGTTGAAATATAAAAAGCCTATTGAAAAGTGATTGAAAGAATGATTTGAGAATTTTTAAAATGTAATTACTTTAATAAAAATCCTTTTTCCAATCATGACAACATGGTTTACCCTTGTTTATATTTAGGACAAAACAAGTAAAGATAGTGGATGAGGGAAGAGGATTTCCCCAATACCAAAAGTCATAGAAACAAAAAGATATGAGTAATTGAGGCCATTATATAGTTACTGAAACACCGTGAAAAATTACGAGTCGGCCTCAGGCAAAGATTCGCAATTCAAGCGAGAGCGCGCTCCAGCTTCGTTCCAGGACGAGTTTACGCTCTATTACGCACGGCAGCGTGATGAGTGTAATAAGCTCCAAAACAGTCAAAGGCAGAGTCTAAAGAAGCGCAACAGTTTGACGCTTTTCATCCCGGCGCATGAATAACTTATTTTTACGCTCGATACGCAGCGGTGCGTACCATTGCGTATGTTATCATTCAAGTTGCACATCGTTTTACGCTTCATTACGCACAGCTGCGTAGTGAGCGTAAGGCATACATTGTTTACGCTTCATTACGCGCAGCTGCGTAGTGAGCGTAACTTATACATTGCTTACGCTTCATCACGCGCAACTGCGTAGTGAGCGTAAAGTTGTACATTGTTTACGCTTCGACACGCGCAACTGCGTAGTGAGCGTAAAGCAACTCTGAGCTTATTGTTTTTTACACCAGATTACGCTCATACACGCAACGCAACGCGAATGAGTGTGATACAGCCTGAAAATAATTAAAGCACGCTCAGCATGTGCCTACTTCTTACACGCACAACACGCAAACAAGTGTGTTGTGCGTAGTCACAGTCTGACTTAAAAGGGTCATGCCAGCAGGACCCGCAATATCCGGGACCCACATCATCAGGGTTGTGCCTTTTCCATGAAGCGTCGCGGCCTATAAATGCCTCGGTTGACAAAGATACAGAGGTCGGTGGGCAAAAAATTCAGGTTGGCAAACTCAGAGAAGCAAAAAAAAAAGCATATTTCTGAGCACCAGAGCACTTAGCACTTTGGAGCAAAGATACAGAGAACAACGCTTTGACAATTGTGGACATCATCACCTTACAGCCGAAGCAGAGTACAGTTCGATTTGAGCACCGGTGACAGGAGTAATCTTTCTGCTGAAAAGACTCTATCAATCAGAAACAGTTGATCGGTAGACGTCAAAGCTTGGCCTGCCTTGCATCTCAGCTTAGCCCACGAGGTAGATTGGACTTCTGTTTAGATCGTTTTGCTTGTTGTTTTGTGCTTGTTTCACATCCTGTAAGCGGGGATTCCCCAGTGTAATTTCTCATACAAAATATACATTTGTAAGTAAAAGCGCAGATCTTGAAGCTACGTGTTTCTCTTTTGCCAGCCTCCTTTCATCGTGTTTAGCATTATCGCCGTTGCAATCCGACCACATCGTTTTCCCCTTGCTTTACAGTCCCTCGAATCAGATCGCTTTCTTTTACGCGCTTTGCATTGTTTTACTAACCCGTAAGTCCCTGTCTGATCGACAAGACCGTTCAGGGCGCCGCGGATTCATTTTTCCAGCATAGCCCTCGCGCGGATCCATGGCTAAAACTGTGTACGCCGGAATATCGGTTGGTATTTCCAGCTGCCGACATTTTCTGTCGTTACAGTTTTCTGACGCTAGAAGGAGAGCCTTCAGGCTTCGATCCGAATATTTCGGGTAACCCTGTTAGAGATCCATACCCTAAACCATAGACTTCATACCTCTAGGGAAGTCTAAGGTTAATCGTGTGGTATAGATCGGTCGCAAGGACGATTTCTTTCAAATCCTACAGGGTAGAAAGCCTTCTCTGCTTTTTGTTGCCAGCCATTTTCGTTTGAGACCAGTTACCAGTTACTCTCGATCTCATCCATCAATGGATTCCTTTTACTCAACCACAACTACCATGGTCGCCACCGATCTGGGTGTCGCACCTACCAATCCTACAGCAGCCACAGGACCAGCGCCTGGTGCAACGGGACCTCAAGGACCATTGCGCCGATCATTGAGGCTTCAGGGGAAAGAGCCTATCTTTATGGTCATAACCCCCGAAGAATACAATTTCATATGCGTTAAGATCCAGGCGAGGCTGGCTCTCAGCTGAGTCGAGCGGGAGGCAAAGCGAAACTTTAAGGTGCTCCATCGAGGGGGTTATGATTTTAAGCCAACGGCCTATGACATAATCCCCTTGACCGAGCACCAACATGAAATTATGGCACAGTTGGTCATGGCCAGAGGCCATACTTCACAACCAGTGGTAGAACCCCAGCGTGAGGAAGAGGCAGAGGACGAATTCACGGCCCTGTCGAAACACTCGTTCCATACGCTGACGTCCCACACACAAGAAAATCCGTTGTTCCCTTTTGACGGAGAGGCAACCTCTCTTGACCCAGCCGTGACCACGCAGACGCACATCCCTAGTTTTCCACTGGCCAATGCGCAGCCGTCTGGGTTGCAAATGCAACTACCGCACCATAACGCGGAGGTGGGTCCGTCGCAGCAAGTACTTAGTATTCCGGCGGTGATCCCGGCGACCACCACGCCCCATTTCATCCCTCAGGTACGAACTCACACTGTACCGACAACTCGCTCAGTGCAAGTGTTCCCACCCCCGCCAACTCAGCAAAATATCGTAACCGTACCACAGCAAACCTTTATTCAATATCCTGCAACAAGTCAGTGGACCAACCCTGCTGCACAACAACACCCATCTGCGTTGTACGGTGCACAGCCTTCGGTTACACCTACAGCACAATTTTCGCAGGTGTTGCCCCAATACACATACCATTATCCGGCACAGTAGGCAGGAGTTAATCCCTCGTCTCAGGCCGGTGGGTGGTGGTCTTCGCAGGCCCCCCAGCCTGTGGGGATCCCTGCTCCGCCAGTGGTTAGCCAGCCACCTCCTGCATTCCAGTTTCCTAGGGCTGCCCGCCCAGTCTAACCTCCTATGCTTGCTGCACAGACACCTCCGTTAACAGGTCTAGATCAAGCGTTCCAGCTTATCCAGACGCTTACTGAGGAGGTGCGATGCCTCAAGACCGCTGGGTCTGATACCATTCAGATCATGGATTTCTATCAGGATGATCCGATCAATCCAGTGGTCCCCATGCTGTCGTTGCCTCCAGGGATGTCCCTCCCCCATTTTACCAAGTATAATGGAGTGGGAGATCCCAACACCCATCTAGCCACCTTCAGGTCTAAATCTTTGTTGTTACAACAGTGGCCGCACAATTTAATCCGAGTCTTTGCGATGTCATTGACGGGGATNAGCAGTCAACAACTTTATTAAGTCGAAGCTGTATTACCTTTCCCCCGGCGATATACGTCAGGCCTTCGCACAGGTCCGAAGCATCCAAGATGCTGCGGAGGCCAGCAAAGACCCGGCATATGTCGCCTACAAAAACGCACACAACAAAGCCAAGGACAAAGGCAAGGCAGTGACAACGACAGTAGCTGCGCTGACTGAAAACGTGAAAAACAAGAACAAGAAGGCGCCAACAACAGCACCCCCGGAGGCCATGGCTGGTGCCATCACCAGCCAAGCCACAGCTACCCCTGAAAAGACCCCCCAGCCAAAGCCAAATTTTGAGCGTAAAGATCGTTCAAAATATGCGGCTTTACCCGTGAAACACTCTGAACTACTAAAACAACTGTTAGCGACAGGACACATTCAACCTGAGAAGGTGTCCGAGGAGGCCCTGAAGCGTCATAGGCGTCACTGTGAACTGTTGAAGGACCCTTCTTTAGCTCTGCCTAACGAGTCGGTAGTTCTAAGATCTTTCAGGCTGGATCATTTCTGTGACTACCACCAGATGTGTGGTCACGACACGGATTACTGCTGGGCATTGAAGGACGATATTCAACGCATGATCGACGAAGGTCATCTAAAACTAGACAACAGTAATCCTACGCTTCCGGAAAACCAAACGCTGCATGTGTACAAAGATCCGTTGAACACAAATTACGATCCTTATACAATTAATGTAGTGAGTACGGACGGTGAGCGTAAGGCATCGCCGAAACAACCTTTCGTTTTGCGCATGCCTGCCAGCTCACCAAGGGGGCCAACTACTTCTTTGGCAGCTACTGGGGTCTCACGGCCACCGTTTATCATACGGGCACCTTCCCAAGTGCGTCCTCAGTCGCGCGACAGTACCCAAGCCGCGGGCTCATCCGCGCCCATACCGAGAACGCCCTTCATTATTAGGGCACCAAAACCACAGGCTGCCCCTCTCACGCAGGGGCAGACCTCTAGTCAGAACCACCAGTCATCCCCTCCTTGGCGTAAGGAGGAGAATATAGCAGTTAATGTAGCAAAAGGCCACTCTACGCTCGGCTTCCCTAAGGCCAGGCCCTTGGCCTCTGTGCCTATGCCTATGCTTCAAAAATAGGCTAAAGGTACAGAAACGCAGCCACCTCCTCTTGGTAGGAAGAAGAACGAGTCCCCCACTGACACCGCTCCGCCTCGAGAGATCCGTCTCTTGGGACGAATGGAGGAGGACAAGGGAGATAAACACCCCTGCCGAGAGAAGGACCTCCTCGACGCATTCACGTAGGTCAAACAAGCTCTTAAGCAAAAGAACACGACGCTGAGCTTGTACGACTTGCTGATGACTTCTCGAGAACATCGTGAGGCTATGGTACGCATGTTGACATCCATATCAGTGGATGCCAGCCTGCTGGCGGAAGAAGAAGCGATACACGCTATCATGTTCCCTTCTGACGCTGAACCCCCCAAGCCTGCCTCGTTGACCTTCCTGGACGAGTCTATGAAAGACAATCCGGAGAAAGGTCACGTAACGACTGAGCCCATGTTCATTACCATTCGGGTCGGCCAGTACCGGATCCGGAGGGTACACGTGGACGATGGTGCAGCTGCCAACGTCGTTCCCTATTCCATCGTGGATAGGTTGGGATTGGTCGACCAGATCACCCCCACGACGACAGCTTGCGTGAAATCGTTCAACGGAGCATGGGTTCAAGTCAAGGGGACGGTGCGTATTGAGTTTGTGGCAGGGAATCAATTCCCAACGGAAGCCACGTTCTTAGTCATTGAGGAGATGCCCGGCTTCAACTTGATCTTAGGGAGGTCATGGTTAGCCCAGCTGAGGGCGGTCTCATCGCCGATCCATCAGGAGATACACTTGCCCTACGCCGGAGGGGAGGTTGTCATACGCGGCGACGAGGTCACCCCCAAGACCATTAACAACATCGAAGAAGAACGAGGTTCGGAGATCAAAACGACTGACGATCAGTCCCATCTCCAAGCCCCTGAACAAGATGACAACAAAGACAATGGAGACAATGGTCTCGCCTGGGCCGACCTGCCATTTCCGGATGACAGCGTAGAGGAGTCAAACTCCAAACTTCCTCGCCCTTACGCAGCGCTCAACGTGAAGGCCATTAAGAAACAATTGCGTATCGACGGCTGAACAATGGTCTTCTGCGTATAGCACTATTCACGTGTAAGTTAGCATACTCCACGTTTGGCAGCCTCTTTGTTTGTTTCAATACACTTTTACGCTATGTCTGCTTTTTGTTGATTACGCTCGGCATTTTCTTACGTGTTTTATCTGTGTTTACGCTTGGTATTTTCTTGCGTGTTAGCTATGCTCATTCCTTTACGCATTTATCCAGGATTACATTTACGCAAGTTCGCAGTGGCCCGCAACGGCCTTAAACTAGTGGCTAATTTACTCAAATTCATGTGCTGGCCCGCAATGGCCTTAAACTTGTAGCTAATTTACGCAAATTCATATTTCGGCCCGCAACGGCCTTAAACTAGTTATTTTATGCTCCCGGCCCGCAATGGCCTTAAACTAAGACTTACGCTCCATTATTATTACATTTGCAAAAAAATAAATAAATAAATAAATAAAAACATGATAGGCAGTTAACATTCAATCAAGTTTTATAACATGCCTTTTCAAGTCATTTTTAACATGATATTACACCAACGTCAACCAAATCATGCATTTCCCCTACTGCCACTGTCACCAGTGTCCTTCAACTCTGGATCCAGTCCCAAAAGGTCGTCCTCCAGTGGGCCATCATTTCTGGGAATTACCCCTTCATGAAAGATTGCTTCTTCATGAGGCTCTCATTCTGGCATTGGCTCCACAGGAGGACGCCCTTCATCGTTTCGTTCCACTTCTACTTCCACTATTTCCTCTCCCAGCCCTTCAGCTGACGTATCTTCTCCACCGCCTTCCGGTACCTAGGCCAAAGAACATAAAAATAATTAGAATAAACAACGCTAATCAGAAAATTTTCTGTCTAAGCCATGCGTAAACTTACTCGCGACGGCCCTGCTTCCGCAGCAAAGGGAAGCTTGTCCAAACCAGCCCACAAACGCTGCATGATCTCGTCCTCTGTTAAGTTTTGCCACACATCCCCGCCCGAAGCTGTCCCAGCTTTCACCTTCCCTTTCTCCACGCTACTCCAGGAAGGTGGATCTGGGAAAAAAGTAGGGATCGAAGCCTGATTCCCAGGGAAAACCATCGCTCTCTCTGGGGATGCAGTTACGGTCACCTGCTCCTCAAACTTCTTGAAAGCTTCAGACGCTCCGATGGTGTCCACGAAGACCTCCAGGGATCAAGCTTTAACAGCGGAATCGCGGTAGCGTTTTCTATAAGCGGCGCTTTCCCTTTTGTATACATGCTTATGGTCCTTCTCTTTCTACCCCCATTCTTGTATGCCCGCGCAGTAGTCCCTCCAGTCTTGACTTTTCTGAGCTAGGAGCTCTATTTGCATCCTTTGCTCTACTAACGCTCGACTGGTCTGTACGCTGTTCTTGATGGCTGTCCAATAATGGGAGTGATCAATAACAGCAGTACGCCAGTCTTCGTCCCCTGTCACTCGAGCCTGTAGGAACTCGTACCGCGCCCTCAGGTCCTCGACTTCCTTAGTCAAGGATTCAACCCTCTCTTCTGACCGCTGCAGCTTCTTCCATAGGTCTTCATTGACATTCCTGCTTTCCCATACGGAGCGTGTCGAGCGTAACGCACATTTACGCATTTCCTCATAAATGTGGCGTGGCACAACCACCCCATCAGATGGGGGCTCTACTGTGTCCAGGTCAATGGGCTCCGCAGGATCCCATCGGAGGTGAGCTCCTAACAGAAAACAAGCATCAATACAGATGACACATTACCAAGCCAGCATGTTGTTGTAACATAGTCAATTTACCAGCGCCAGGTTCAATGCGTTCCAGACGCGCGATCATGTCACTGACGACGCCTTCCATGAAGGCAAACTTATCGGGGAAGTCTCTTCACCTTTCGCTAACAGTAGCAGATGTTGAGGCTTCTCCTTCCCCTATAGCGTAAATCAGGTTAGACATTACCCTTATTAACACATTCTTTCGAATATGCTAACACACTCATTACCTCTGTCGGTGACAGTAGCGACCTCATCGACATCCTCTGTATTTCTTTCTCTTTCACGCACCGGAGTCTGTGCGTCACTGGTTCCAGTCGCAGGGGCCTCCTCAAGTACCCCAGTAGGTACGCGGCTCCCGCTAGCGGCTGGGGCCGCCTCACGCACTGGAGCCTGCACACGACGCGTATTAACAGTTGGGGCCTCTTCTTCCAAAATTGAGGCCACCTCCCCACGGCTTAGTACCAGCGCCCCTGTCGCAGGGGTCAATTGCCCTGACATTTTTGCTGTTTATACCACCATATGTCAGCATATAGTTCCAAATCATCTAAGTGAAACATTGCGTATATAGACCATTCACACTTACCAGGCGGAGGCTTATTTTGCTGCACCTTGAGCCCAACGGTGTGGCCTGCCTCGCCTCCAGGGGCCTCAGCCAGGCGGAGCTTCTTCCGCCGAGCTGCCGGTTCCACGATTTCCTCTGCCAGGCGTTTCCCCCGCGAGGCGTCGTCGGTATAGGTAGGAATTATCCCGCCTACACTGTCAAGACCTCGCACTCGGGGTGCCGTCATGCCTTTAGTCGTTACAGACAACGACTCTCCGATCCCTTCCGGCGGATCCTGCCCATGGGTAGTGCTAAAGATGTGGGCAATCCAAGGTCTGGATAGTTGGTCTCGATCTTGCTGTACCCAGACCCCATTCCTTTGAATGACCAGATACTCAGCAAACTGCCGGAGGATGGCTATGAAAAAGGCATGGTGCACATTGAAGCGGGACTCGAGCTTCTCGCGAAGCTTGACCATTTCACTGCGCAACCCCTTGGCGAGATGGCTTCCCCAATCAAACCGGGCTCCCTCCTCCAGAACCTCTTGCATAATACGCGTCTGTTCTACCGAAAAGTACCTCGCCTGCGAGAGAGTCTTAGGGAAGGTCCGGGCCCGAAAAAGGGGATAAAGCATCTTGGCGGTCCTCAGCTCGAATTGTTCACAAGGAAACCCCTTGGTCTCATTAGGGATCCTCACCCACCCCTTCAGAAACTCCTCGACTCTGACGCTCCTCTTGGTCTTCACTTTTACGGGAAGGCCACTGGAGGGGACGCCAAACAGGTCCGAGAAGAGCTGAGCGTTGATATCAAAGTTTACACGCACGTTATGCATGCGCATGCTGAAACGATTCGCCTTCTCGCTGAAGGAGTTGACCAGGCCTATCATCTCGCTGGCAGGGACATCAGGAGTCGCAGCCAAAAACAGGTGCATTAGCCCTGCGGCCTGGATCTTGGTGACCACTGCAACTGGGGCCGCCGAGTGGCCAAGCCAACGCTGTGCTTCCTTGATGTCCCCATAACGAAAGAGGACATCTCTCGCCTCGCGGCCGGAAATCGTAAGGGTAATCTCCCGGGATTCCCTGATTGCAAGTAAAACATGCAAGTCAAAAATGCAAGTCAAAAAGGAAATGTTATTGCAATACGCATAACTCATAACTACGCTCATAACATTAAAACACACGGCAGCCTCACCGGGGTCAAACGGCAATGGAAATTGTGGAAGCTCCCTCTCCACGTCCTCGACACTAAGGGGCGAATCCAGGGTCCAGTCCTCATGCAGCCACCCGAGCTCCTGACAATTCTTGAAAGGGTGCTCATAACGGGTGTGATACTCACGCATCTCGTGGCCGATTTGCCCGATAACACCGGCACGAACGTTGTTAGTCGCGGTAAACGCCTTTATTGCCGTTTCGGCCCAGGCCAGCGTATCGCCATCGCCGATTAGCTGGTTGTCGCGTATAAAAAACCTGTACCACACAGCGTAAGCTTAACCTACACTCTACATCTAAACTTCTCTCGCCTCCTTTTACATCAAAAAAATAGACATTGTAACATAATAAAAGACAATACAGCTAACCAGATCTGCTTACCCGCCTGCGTAGTACACCGTGCCTTGTGGGTTCTGGAAGTACGTTGACACATGGCGAACCATGAACAACATGTTGTATGTGTGATAACAGTTGAAACGGGCCATATTCCAAACCCAGTGTAAGCTCCTCAGACCCCGGGAGCTGAGCACTTGGTCCTCGGGATAGCCCGTCTCAATGGCTCCGTCTGTCAGGTGGGCCAGAATCCCCTGCGAAGACCCAGGCAATAGGTGCTCCAAAACGGCACCGGCGACATCTCCAGTCACATTGGACCAAATGATGATGCTGAAGTTACGCAGTAGAAACTGCAGAAATTCCAGCGCCCCCTTTCGGAACCAAATGGCCTTCCCCTGCACTCTGGTGTGAGGGGGAGGAACATTGGGGACAATAGGGTTAGGCCAGCACAAAACCCCAATGATGTCCAGCACAACCAGAATGGGCTTCAGCGCGACACTGTATAGAAAAGCCAAAACCTATATTAACGCAACCAGGCCGAAATCGCCCAAACCCTTGCAACAATGCAAGGTTTGTCCCTGACGACGGCAATGAACGCAACCTCACCAAAACCCTCGCATTAGCCCGAGGTTCGCAAATTTTGACATTCGCATTCACGCAAAAGACATTCAAGAAAAACAAAATAGACAAGACATATAGAACAAGCATAAGTATGTAAGGAATGACTAACCGGTTCAATGGCGTGGGCTCTCGAATGTCGATCAACGCCTTCGAAACACGGTCCAGGGTTGCTTGCATTTCGTCAATTTTGGCCAGTTTCGCGTTCTTCTTCTTCGTCTTCAGCGCCATTGCGACAGTTTCAGAATTTCTTCACAGCCTAACACTTTTTCAAGATTCTACACCCCAACTCTCTGCTCTTCCTTTTCTCAGCGACAATTGCAGATTCAAATTCACGATAGCCAACAACTAGTTCTCATCAAAAAAAACTATCTACTTATACGCGAGGATCACCGACTTGATATCAGAATTAAGCGGAACTTTCCTGAAACGGAATCCGCAAATCTAGATATTAATGCGGCCGATATCGCACGCGCCACTGTCCGAAATGACGTTAAACTACCACATCTTATCGCCTCGTAATCGGGTTCCATTGATTACAAGCTTTGTCTATATTTTTCAAAATTCAGTTAGCCTTCACGTTCGGCGACATCACGTCACTTGTCTCCTAACCATTTACGCACTTGCCGGTTTTGCAGGACAGACGGAGAATGGACGCCATAGTTTTAGCACCATTAATTTTGACAGGCCCATACGGGAACTTAACTAGACAGTTGGACTCTACGTTAGTAGACATTAACCCCCCTTTAGAAAGCGTAACCATAGCTGCATCGGAGATGTCCCCGGAATGGCCAGAACAGTCAACGCGCACACTAGACCTGGAGTCTGGAGACATAACCGAGGACCCCCTTAGTGAGGTCCCTATCGTTACGCATAGGGGTGAGACTAAAACGCTCAAAGTCAGTTCCTTGTTAGACGAAAAAACGCACAACGCTATAAAACAGGTCCTGCAAGATAACATTACCATCTTTGCAGGGTCATATGAGGATATGCCTGGGTTAGATCCTAGATTGATCCAACATAACATCATCCTCGACCCACAGGTTAAAGCGGTTAGACAAAAGGCACGCAAAATCAAACCAGAGATCGCGCTAGCACTGCGTGATGAAATCACAAAGCTATATCAGGCTGGTTTCATCCACGCGGTTGATTACTCAGACTGGGTATCTAACATTGTGGTCATGCCGAAGAAGACCGGGAGCATACGCATATGCATAGACTTCCGGGATTTGAACAAGGCCACAATCAAAGATAACTTCCCATTGCCGAGTATCGACCAGCTAGTGGATACAACAGCTGGGCATGCGCTTCTGTCCTTTATGGATGGCTTTTCAGGCTATAACCAGATTCACATTAACCCAGAACACCAGCTGACCACAACGTTCATGACACCTTGGGGCACCTTTTGCTATACCATGATGCCTTTTGGTCTGAAGAACGCCGGAGCAACGTACCAACG
>MNCI01028627.1:404589-462493 GCA_015680685.1 Gnetum montanum | reverse complement strand
TGATCGTCCGCTACGACGTAAAACTGGCATGCCTTGCACGCGTCCGCCACGACGCTAAACTGGCAAGCCATAACCGTCTGCTACGACGTAAAACTGGCACTGTTGCACAGGTCCGCCAAGACGAAAAACTGGCATCTTCGGCACGCGTCCGCCACGACGCTAAACTAGCACAGGTAAGTAGCCGTCTGCTGAGATGTAAAACTAGCATAGATCTGTCCCTGGGTCATGACACGAAACTGACATCCACAGGACGATCTGCTGAGACCATAAACCAGCATTACCACCGTCCGCTACGACGTAAAACTAGCGCTTCTCGGTCTGCCCGGACTTTAAACTGGGACCATGGTCTACTGAGACTTAAAACCAGTAACGGCAGTCTTCCAAGACTTAAAACTGGGATGTACAGATCGCCACCATGTTCAAGCGAGCGTGATCACTCTTGTACAGTTGCACAGCAGACGGGGTGGGATACTGAGATAGTCCCAGTGTCACCACCTCACCGGCATCTTACTGATCCCTTGGAGATGTCGCCACTTCACCCGCCGCAGTGGTGGTACCTCTGGGAGTTTAGCCTCGTCAGTCGGAGCCCCGACGAAATCCTCGACGGTTACGGCCCCGGGAATCTCTGCCAATCATCGCTATCGGATGCCGGCTTCTCAAATTCATCTGGCCAGTTCCCGGTGCAGCCAGTTAGCTGCACTGTGTCTGGTGCCTTTTTGGCGAAGATATGCAGCGCCGAATCATCAGGATTGGCGGTTCTGCCCGCGTGCCCCGGCTCCTTCTTTGCAGCTCATTTATCTGACATCAGACAGCATTGGTTTCAAGAAAATCTCGCCTTTGGTTCAGCAGCAATGGTGTCCTCTGTTTTCTTTTGTGGTTGCAGGTTACCTGCCTTGGAGGATGTCGTCCAAAGGTGCGTTCCATCTGAGCGGTAAAGTACAACAGCGTGTTGAAATGGCTGCTCAGGTTTGCCCAACCACTTAGCCCTGCACGTCTACAGCTCGCACAATCTTACCCTTAACTCTTGTTTTCCTTCATCCCCACCACCCAATTCCCATACGCAGGACTTACATACGCACGTATTCATCTTTCCACATTCACGCTAGCAGAGACATCGCAGAAAGTGATGCGCAACGCTCCTTTTGCATGCATTCCTGCTATAGTCGGTAACAGAGAAACCTCAGGCTGACGCGCTACGCTCGTCTGAAAGCATTCCTGTTGATCGCGTATTTCATACCCCTACCATCCATAACGCATTTCGCATCTTCCCTGAACCTATTTCCAGCTATATCTTTTATCTCCCATACCTGCCAGTCTTACTCTTCCATGTTGACAGGGCAATACTTGAGTAGCCATGGACGAACGATGTTCTTGCTTTGCCAATTCGGTGTTTCGCATTCTTTTTCGACGTCTTTCGGGTAAGCCCTCCAACCGTCAACAAAGAGGGGCCATTGAAACACCGTGAAAAATTATGGGTCGGCCTCAGGCAAAGATTCGCAATTCAAGCGAGAGCGCGCTCCAGCTTCGTTCTAGGACGAGTTTACGCTCTATTACGCACGGCAGCGTGATGAGTGTAATAAGCTCCAAAATAGTCAAAGGCAGAGTCTAAAGAAGCGCAACAGTTTGACGCTTTTCATCCCGGTGCATGAATAACTTGTTTTTACGCTCGATACGCAGCGGTGCTTACCATTGCGTATGTTATCATTCAAGTTGCACATCGTTTTACGCTTCATTACGCATAGCTGCGTAGTGAGCGTAAGGCATAAATTGTTTACGCTTCATTACGCGCAGCTGCGTAGTGAGCGTAACTTATACATTGCTTACGCTTCATCACGCGCAACTGCGTAGTGAGCGTAAAGTTGTACATTGTTTACGCTTCGACACGCGCAACTGCGTAGTGAGCGTAAAGCAACTCTGAGCTTATTGTTTTTTACACCAGATTACGCTCATACACGCAACGCAACGCGAATGAGTGTGATACAGCCTGAAAACAATTAAAGCACGCTCAACATGTGCCTACTTCTTACACGCACAACACGCAAACAAGCGTGTTGTGCGTAGTCACAGTCTGACTTAAAAGGGTCATGCCAGCAGGACCCGCAATATCCGGGACCCACATCATCAGGGTTGTGCCTTTTCCACGAAGCGTCGCGGCCTATAAATGCCTCGGTTGACAAAGATACAGAGGTCGATGGGCAAAAAATTCAGGTTGGCAAACTCAGAGAAGCAAAAAAAAAAAAGCATATTTCTGAGCACCAGAGCACTTAGCAGTTTGGAGCAGAGATACAGAGAACAGCGCTTTGACAATTGTGGACATCATCACCTTACAACCGAAGCAGAGTACAGTTCGATTTGAGCACCGGTGACAGGAGTAATCTTTCTGCTGAAAAGACTCTATCAATCAGAAACAGTTGATCAGTAGACGTCAAAGCTTGGCCTGCCTTGCATCTCAGCTTAGCCCACGAGGTAGATCGGACTTCTGTTTAGACCGTTTTGCTTGTTGTTTTGTGCTTGTTTCACATCCTGTAATCGGGGATTCCCCAGTGTAATTTCTCATACGAAATATACATTTGTAAGTCAAAGCGCAGATCTTGAAGCTACATGTTTCTCTTTTGCCAGCCTCCTTTCATCGTGTTTAGCATTATCGCCGTTGCAATCCGACCACATCATTTTCCCCTTGCTTTACAGTCCCTCGAATCAGATCGCTTTCTTTTACGCGCTTTGCATTGTTTTACTGACCCGTAAGTCCCTGTCTGATCGACAAGACTGTTCAGGGCGCTGCGGATTCGTTTTTCCAGCATAGCCCTCGCGCGGATCCGTGGCTAAAACTGTGTACGCCGGAATATCGGTCGGTATTTCCAGCTGCCGACGTTTTCTGTCGTTACAATTACATCCATTTGTCAATCCTCAATTTTAAATAAAAAATATCCTTTTTTTCTATCCTACCTTTAAATATCATTTACATGGCTTTGATTCTAAATTACATAATAACTAAAGTTGGATTTTGACTTTCACATTACTTCCAACAAAACCACTATTATTATTTGGTTTCATTCAAAGATTGATACTTATTGAATTCAAACTATGACTACCTACATCCCATAATCTCTAGTAGAACTCCAAAAGTATCTATAGCACCGTATCTTTGGTAGAACTTCCAAATGTAAATGATAAAGATATCAATATCTTAAGTATAACTTGAACTTATACCTTATTGTAAGCAAAACAATAAACTTCGAAGTAGAGTTATACTCTCATTGACTTAATTCAAAATAAGTGAAAAGAGGGATAAGGTTATATAGATTAAATAAGAAGAATATTTGATGATTTTGATATATTTATCAATGTAGCCTTGTCCTAATAATATGATGTTAACAACATGAGTTCTCTTTCACAAATAGCTTCTCTCAAGAGGTCAAACTTTATTTATTTTCAATTTTATCAAATCTGATTTAACTATTTCTACTCAACTTTTTTATATTCTTCCTTCTTAATAGTGTTCCAAAAAGTGTAATGTAATAATCTTTTTATAAGAGTTCATTATCTATTATTTATTCATCACGACTAAACTATTTAAAATGTTTGAAGTTACTCCAAGTCTTGCTCTAATTTGCTTTTTCGCAGCACTAATTAATTACACCATGCAATTACTTTATTATCAACATTGTAATATTCTACACCATAGTATACATAAATTTGACACTATTAAATTATCATAACTAAGGGCTTTTAATGAATCAATGTTTTCAGTTAAAAGAATAGCGTTACTTGCAAGAAAGGAAAATACAACCAAAGAAAATGAAGGCAGGTAAACATTTCATTATAATGCACCCAAAATACAGGAAAGTTATGAAATTGTGGGTTCAGAAAGATAGTCAAATTGGGAAAAAATGAATAGTGGTTGCAAGTGTATTCCTTTGCTAACATTCATGACCTTTTGATTCGAAACAAGAATGTATCAATGACAGAAAGCAATAGTAGAGTGAATTTCAACCAGGGAATAGGGTAGTAAACCTTTTGTTAGGAGATCTGGCAACAAAATATGAAATGAGATGAAAATAAAGAGCAATGGACACGAATCTTTTACGTGGAAAAATCCCAAAGTGGAAAAAAAACCATGGGCAAATGTAGAAGAATCTTATTACCAAAAATGGGGATAACAACCTTCTCTCTTCATCATAAGGAGAGAACAAAAAGAAGTCTCTCTCTCATGTAATAGGAGAAGAATGTAAGAGTGGGATGGAAAGGGGATATTTGTGATGGATCTGAATTGTGGTGAGGGAGGTCCCTTTTATATTGGTGAAGGGCCCCTTAAATAACTAATGATAAGCACCCACTATTTTAATAACCATAGCGTAATTTTATCATGATAACCATGGCCTAAATTTATCATGATAACTATGGCCAACAATCTCCCACTTGAAGATTTTGATTGAGGATCAATCATATCTCCACACCATCCTTTCTACCTTGCCATTCTATGTTGCTTATGCTTTTGCTAGGCCATATGAGCATCTATTCCAATGCTCTCATTTAAGATTTGCCATGTACCGACTGACCACTCCCATTGCTTGTGCAATGTCTGGTCTTGTACAAATCATAGCAAACATTAGGCTTCCTACTGCTGATGCATACGGGACTCGAGACATCTCATTCCTTTCTACTTCATTGCTAGGACACATCTCAGAGGATAATTTGAAATTAACAGGAAGTGGAGTAGAAATTGGCTTACAGTCTTGCATGTTAAAGTGTTGCAAGATCTTACCCAAGTAGTTTTTCTAAGAAAGCAAAATCTTCTTGTTATTTCTATCTTGGTGAATTTGCATCCCTAGAATCTTGTTTGCTAGTCCCAAGTCTTTCATATCAAATTCCCTAGCCAACTGTGCCTTCAATTCTTGGATTTTTTCTTTGTTGACGCCTACAACCAACATGTCATCCACATACAATAGCAAAACGATGAAATCTTCATCAAACCTCTTGAAATATGTACAAAGGTCTACACTGAGTTTATTGTACCCAAGGCTCATGATATATGAGTCAAGTCTCTTGTACCAACACCTTGGCGCCTGTTTGAGACCATACAAAGATTTGTTCAACCTGCAAACCAAGTTCTCTTTGCCTTCTTCTGCAAAACCTTATGGTTGGAGCATATAAATATCTTCTTCAAGATCTCCATAAAGAATAGCAATTTTCACATCTAGTTGTTCTAGATGTAGGTCAAACGTAGCACACATTGCTAAAACTACTCTAACTATTGTAAGTCTAACCACAAAAAAAAATATCTCGTTGAAGTCAATTCCTTATTTTTGAGCATATCCCTTTACCACCAATCTTGCACAATATCGCTCCACTTAGTCATTACTATCACATTTGATCTTGTAGACCCATTTGTTTCCAATAGCCTTCCTTCCTTGTGGTAGTGTAATAAGATCCTATGTCTTGTTTTTGTGTAAATCTTCAATCTCCTCCTGCATTGCTGCCATCCACAAAGACACATCTAGACTTTTGAGAGCCTCATGTAAAGTTGAGGGCTCTCCATCCTCCGTTAAAAGACAATATGCAACATTGCTTTCAGTGACATAATCTGAGTGTCCAGTTGGTGATCTTTTTGCCCGAGATGGTTGACGAACTTCATAAGCTTTAGACTTGACTGGTTCTTTCTCTTCATACATTGATGTTGCTTCAGAAGTAATTGGATCTTCAGCTTTTGTCTTATCTTCTACCTAAATTCTAATAGTCTCCGAATTCTCCTTTGAAGTGCTATCATCTCCCTTCACTTGCATTTATCTTCTACAAATATCACATCTCTACTGATGACAACCTTGTGGGTAGTGGGATCCCACAGGCGATACACCTTAATTCCATTAACATACCCTAAGAAAATACATTCCTGGACTTTGGGTCCAACTTAAATCTTTCTTGGCCATTGTACATCACATACACAAAACTTCCAAATGTATGGAGATGAGAATAAACGACTGGCTTACCAATCCACATTTCCATTGGTGTTTTTAGATTAATCATAGTTGATAAAGACCGATTGATTAAATAGTAGGCAGTATTGACTGCTTCTGCCCAAAATGACTTGGTTAGATTTGCAGCCCTCAACATTGATCTTCTTTTTTCCAACAAGGTTCTATTTAGCTGTTCTAGCACTCCATTTTGTTGAGTGTGTGCCATTGTGAACTGCCTCTTAATGCCTTCTTGTTGACAAAATGCATCAAATTCATCACTTGTATATTCTCCTCCATTATCTATCCTTAGACACTTGATCCTTTGTTCGGACTCAAGTTCTACCCGTGCTTTAAAAACTTTGAAAAGTAAAAAGACATCTACCTTCCTTTTAATTGGATACACCCCACATCTCCTAGAGTAATCATCAATGAAAGATACAAAGTATCTTGCTCCTCCTAGGGAAGTGACTGGTGCTTGCCAAACATCAGAGTGCATCAAGTCCAAGATGCCTCTACTCTTAGCTATTAATGTGTTGAACTTTAATCTATGTTGCTTACTAGCAACACAATGCTCACAAAATGGTAAACATACTGAATTAAGCCCAAGAAGTAGTCTCCGTTTAGAGAAAATCTTCAAACCTTGTTCTAACATATGACCAAGCTTTCAATGCCACAACATTGTCGATTCTTCTTTCAAACTAGTTGATGCAACAAAAGACTTTCCCACTTGCTGTGTGTTCCCCAAAAGCATGTACAAATTTGCAGCAACCTTTTTTTCCTTCATTACCACAAGTGCACCTTTAGTAATCTTCAAGATTTCATTCTCTATATGATTTTTGCACACAACATCATCTAGTTGTCCTAAAGACAGTAGATTTTTCTTTAGGCCCTCCACATGTCGTACCTCTTGTATGATGCAAATAGTGCCATTATACATCTTTATCTTGATAATACCACTACCAACGATTTTCAAAGCATGATTTCTTTCCATGTATATAGATCCTTCTGAGATTAGTTTGTAGTGATAAAACCATTCTCTCCGAGAGGTCATGTGCCATGTTGTGCTCGAATCCAAGATCCAAGCATCAATGAGCTTTTGTTTGCCTTCAACAATAGTTGCCTCACTGTATAGAACATCACCGTCATATGAGGTACTTGCCACATTCCCTTGAGGATTCTTTTCATTACTCTTCTTGTTCCAACACTCTTTCTTGAGGTGTCCTCTCTTGCCACAGTTGTAGCAAGTAATGTTTTTCTTTTTCCTTCTTGACTTGGATCTACCATGAATTTGGTTCCAATTGGAATCACGTTCCATGGATCTCCCTCTCATCATTGTTAAGGCCTCCACCTTGTTTGCCAACCTATCTTCCTTGTTCTTGCACCAACTTTCTTCTTCAAGAACCGCAGCTGCAACCTCATCGAAGACAAGAGCATCCATAAGGACATTGTTGGTCAAGTTGATGATGAGTTGATCATATGAATCAGGTAAACTTTGAAGTAGAATTTCTGCACGTTCACCTGCATCTACTTTATAGCCCAACAATGTGAGTTGAGCAAATAAAGTGTTTAAGGTGTTGATATGATCAGTTACCGATGACGTTTTTGCCATACGAAGACTGTAAAGTCTTCTCTTCAAGAAAATTTTGTTGTGGAGTGATTTAGCCTCGTACAACTTCGTCAGGTTTTCTGCAATACTTGAAAAAACGTCATCTGCTAGTGCCAAGTGTAAATTGGCAATAGCATTACCATCCATTTCATTTCACTTACCGTCATTCATGACCTCTCGTGGCCTTTCTCCAATAGGTGCCAATCTTTACACAAAATTGCCTTTATCTTCATTTTCCACAATGTGAAGTTGCTTCCATTAAACTTCTCTATTTCATATTTGCCAGCCATTTTGTAAAATTTGTATGCACAATTTGCAACATTTCTACGAACTATGAATGTGGCTCTGATACCATTGTTAGTAGATCTGGCAGCAAAATATGAAATGAGATGAAAATAAAGAGCAATGGACACGAATCTCTTACGTGGAAAAATCCCAAAGTAAGAAAAAAAAAACCACGGGCAAATGTAGAAGAATCTTATTACCAAAAATGGGGATAACAACCTTCTCTCTTCATCACAAGGAGAGAACAAAAAGAAGTCTCTCTCTCATGCAATAGGAGAAGAATGTAAGAGTGGGATGGAAAGGGGATATCTGTGATGGATCTGAATTGTGGTGAGAGAGGTCCCTTTTATATTGGTGAAGGGGCCCTTAAATAACTAATGATAAGCACCCACTATTTTAATAACCATAGCGTAATTTTATCATGATAACCATGGCCTAAATTTATCATGATAACTATGGCCAACACCTTTTACCTGTGATTCCAATCATCTCCATGACTTCCGGAGTCACATTTTGAACTGCAACTTTTTTTGCTTCAGTCTCTCTAGCATGCAGAGTCTCATCCTACGCATGATTCCTAATGTGGAATGAAAGGCTTTTTCTTGAAACAGAGTGTTCAGGGGAGGAGGAATTTCTTCTTCCGTTATTGGAATGCTTTGTTGCAATTTTCTTGAAAGAACCACTTTACCTTTGACTAACATGGAGATCCACAATTCATGTAAATTAGCCACTGCTGCTTCCAGATCATGGTCAAGCCTAGGATAAACCATGAAGCTATGTATACTCCTTTTTGGTTGCTGCAATACCAATGCTTGGTCATCTGTGAAAAGGCACCGTCTTTTATTCCAGGTCAAACCTGTCTCTTCCTCCTGGTTAAAACATTGCCAAGCCAACTTGAATTCAGATTTCCTGGTTGAAAAGGCTCAGATAATTGATAATTCTTATTCATCAGCTGTTAAGAATAAAACAAATGGGGATATATTTACCAGAATACAAGTGTTGCAATGACGGGAGATTTTGGTTATTTGGTGACTTGCAATGTCGAGTGCTGAAAATTCATGCATATGTAGCTGAGAAGGCAGTTCAGTCCATGCACGAGACATCAAGCGCTGCTTTTTGAGCTCTGAATAAAAGATGTTGCATATCTGTGTTGCCAATAATTCATATTGGCCATCCAGAAAAATGATCCATCCTTCCTTTACAAATGCTTCGTAGCTGGGATAGTAACAATTGTTCATTTCATCATTATCCCTTGTAAGGCAGCCCTTTTCTATATTAATGTGGAGGTCATAATCAACCCCTTTAATGTCGAAACAGCAGGGTAATACAGCAAAGTGGATTTCTTCCCCAAAATCAAAACGTGTGAAAGTGTGTTGTACGAGGGAACCATCATATTCATCATCGTCATCATCATATTCATCATATTCAGTGAAAGAAAAAGAAAAGCTGGTTTTAGGCGGGGGAACCTGAATTGGGAGGTCAGCAGTGTAAACTGCTGAAATAAAACACACCACCATTGTGTATGGAACAAATGCCAAGGAAGGGACATGTTTACGCGGAAGTTTGTGAAAGTAGCATTTATCTTTGAAGAAATCTCTGAGCTTTTTTTCCACCATGAAAAACAACGCCGGGCTCGATTTTGCATTCAATTTCCAACCGTTTTTCGCCGTAGCATTTAACGACCACTCCAAAATAGCTGGTAACGCCTGAAGAGTTCAACATAATTCACCATGACATTTGGGATAATAATCAAACAAACTACATCTCTTTGATAATAGATGCATACTTACGTACACACATGAGCCCTGCAAATTAGAATATAATTGCATACTTACGTACATACGTGAGCCCTGCAAATTAGAAATATAAGTGCATACTTACGTTACCATCCTTGTATGAATCGCTGAAAATGTCGTTGCTTAGAGACAGCGACCAGCGGTTATATAAGTTACGAGGCAGATGTTCCGCAAGGCCTTCTGGGAAGCTTAACTGATAACACCCGGTGATGTTGAGTTCACCCAACAACTTGAAACAGCCTGTGTCTAGCATGATGTCTCTCAGATTCAAACACCCTCTAATTTCAAGCCATTCTAGTTTGAAAATGCCTGAAAGCCCAACAATTCTCCTGAGATTAACACAACCAGATACCTCAAATACCCCAAGACTAAACAATTCCTGCGTGTGGATTACTTCCACCATCCAGCAATCTGTAACGCATAAACTTTGCAGCCTAGCAAGATTTCCTAAGCAAGACGGCAGTCCTTTCAAAGCAGGGCAAGTAGAAATATTTAGGAGTCTTAGGTTTTCTAACTTGCCAATGGTATCCGGCAACTTCTCTAAATTCAAGCACCAAATCAACTGGAGTTCTTCCAAACGTGAAAGACTGCCTACACTGTCGGGAAGCTTTTGGAGATTGTAGCAATTAGAGAGATTCAGAGTCACCAAGTGCCGAAGATTGCTTAAGGGTTGTGGCAGCTCTTTTAAATTCCAGAAGCCTCCCATATCAAGGTAACGGGTTTCCCGGGGAAGATTGTTGGCCATCAACCATTGTATGAAAGGAATGCCTATTAACTCAGGATCACTTGATTCAGGTACAACTTTATTATCATTATTATTGTTGGCCGAAAGCAAATCGGTAATTTGGATGGCTTGGCTAACCTTACCAAGCAGCCATGTAAGATGCTGTCGTTGCTTAAATTGACGATGCCACTCTGAATAATTTTTCCAAAAATCAAAGTTCTGCCGCTTTGTGCTACCGATTTGCCCAAACCAGGAATCTGCAAGCTCCCTATTATCGTCACATATGGAGAGACGCAGGCTGGATGGGGGCCGTAGCCCTTGAAACTGCTGTGCTGAGAATCTTAATTTAGGACACCCTGAGACTTGTAGGTCAAGTAAGTTTGTCAGGCATCCTAATGATTTTGGTAGGCATTCCAAAGCAATGCAATTGCTGATTTCCAGGCGTTCTAACTGCAACAGATTCCCAAGCGACTCTGGCAGTGACACCATTGCAAAACAGTGGTCTATGCACAAGCTACTTAAGCTTGTCAGACCTCCAAAAGTCTCCGGCAACCGTTCTAATGCAAAGCATTGGATTAATTGGAGATGTTTCAATCTTTGTAGCTGGCCAAAGCAATCTGGAAGGACTTTCAAAGATATGCATTGATACAAATGCATGGAATATAAGTGCCTAAGCTTTCCCATTGTTTCCGGAAGACTCCGCAGATTTTTGCAACGCAATAGAATAATTTCTTTCAATTTTGATGGAGCATCCTGTTCAATGCAGGGCATTAGATTTTTATTAGAGTGGAATACTGCGTAAATGTTATTTTGCCAAAGAAATAAGAGAGATTTTCTTTTGGATTTTTGCCTATATTAAAATATGGTTCTGAGTGCAAACAAAAATAGTCCGTAGGGGTTTTATATTTTTTTTAGTTAAATTTTAAAAATAAAAGGGAAAGTGAAATTTCATTATGTTCCTAAACTCTCTGAATCTATTCAACGGTGTAACATAATTTTAAAAGTTGATTGCATTTTTAAGAATCTTGCATTCATACTGTAATGAGTCCATTTCTAATCATAATAACATTGCATTATTAAATCTCACCTTTGGAGAATGTTCCCATAATCGAATAAGCTTTTCACCAGACAAGTGTAAGACTCTCAAATATTTTAAGCAGAGTTTGGAAGATATCCCCTCACAGGGAAAATCGATCCATTTCAACCATAAAAGTCTCCTTGATAACATGGAAAGATCACCTAGATCAACATTAAAGAACAAAAATAGAACCTAATATTATTGTCATATCTTGAATCAAAATCTTGGCTATACAAAATTAGAAGATATATAAAGAAATAAAGAACAAATATTTCCTTGATAATTAATTAAATTATGGAATACCTTCGATGCAATCATCACGAAGGATCAAAATTTCCAAAGATGACATCTCACTAAAGGCATCAATGGACCATGGACATTCATCATCATCTTCCTCCAAGATGGGTAAGCCTTGTGAAACTAAGGTGAGTGCTTTCACTTTTTCTGTTCCCTGAGATTGACCAACATTGCTTTCAAGTTATTTACTTTACCGTAAAGAATAAGGACAAGGTTGGGAAAAGAAAAAAAATAATCAGTTTACTTGAAAAATCAAATTCAAACATCAAGAACAAATAATCACTAGCATTGGCAATACCTTTTCTTCAGATAAGATGTATTTGACATCAGAAGGATGCCACACACGACTACGACCACCAGGGCATGGATCTTCATCTTTTATTATGCTCCTCCCCAAGTCCACAAGCAAATCATGCATATATAAAATACCATCATCGGATACTTCAATTAAAAGATTCCTCTTCAGCATATCAAGAGCATATCGAATTACAGATCGACCTTTCTCATCATCACTTTGCCTGCGAACTTCAACCAAAAGTTCTTCTTTCTCCTCATGGAAAAAGGTTGCCACGTCTAAGAATAAGCACTTTTCCAAGTCTGTATCAAGACTGTCGTAGCTGAATTTTATTATATCTTTTACCTCAGGGTGCAAAGAATCTTCTATAAAACTCCATAAAAATTTCCAGAATTCAATTTCTTTTCCATGAACTCTTGTGCCAAGTAAAGTCAGTGCCAACGGTATTCCATCACATTTTAGAACAATCTTATTTACCAGTTCATTAAATTCATCCTTCACGTTCTCAAGCCCTGCAAATGCATACTGGCAAAATATTTGCTTTGATGTATCAAAGTCTAATTTTGACATTTTCAGTGGAATCAAATTCTTACGGCAAGAGGCAATTAGAGGGTCGTGCTTTAAAACTCCCTCTTCCCTGCTTGTTACAATAATGATGCTCTTTGGACTCAGAGAAACAACATGTTCAATAAACACTTCACTTAATGGAATTTTCCTGTGAATATTATCTAGCACCACTAAAACTTCAGCATTCTGTAATTTCTCACTCAAAAGTTTCTTTTCTTCAGTTAAGGGATTTTGATCTTTTCTGAAAAGTTTACTAAGAAGCTGTCTGTGAACTTCACTCACACCACTTTTCTCTACAACTACATGTACGTTTTCAATAAAACAGTACCTTTCATATTGAGTGTAAATCCTGTTATAAAGTTTTTTTGCAAAGGTAGTTTTTCCAATCCCTCCGATACCACTTATTTCCAGTAATGTCACACCAAACCCATTTTGACGGCATCTCATTATATCATGAACAGTGTTGAGTAATTGTGTCTCTATTCCAACTACTTTTCCGCTAATAGCCACGGATCCAACATCAAGCAGCTTACATATCTTCTTGACAATGGTCATGCAAAGTTCACTGATAAAAAAAACCAAAGGTTTAAAATCAGTTATTGCAAAAGACGCATTTGATACATGTCCGTTTTCTATGTAAAAGTTTCTATATGAAATATCATCCACGGTAGAATTTACGCACGCTGGAAGGATAGAGAGAAAAACCAACCGTCAGTGCAGAAAATTTTCTTATTCACTATGAAAATTTACTGCGATTTAACAATAAATATTGATAAAGGTTGCTATTTAAAAAATACCCTTAACCGCAAGGATCTTTAAACATAATAACGAGTAACTTGAATATCTATCTGACAGTCAAGCGGGAAAAAAGCCTGATTAAATGTTAACAATTTCACATCACGTACCCTTTGCCCTTGTCTCCGCTTATATCCGCAACTTCGTACAGGGCTTTTCTCCACTCCTCAATTTCTTCACTAGAGTTCCTCTGTTTCTGTTCGAGCTTGCGAAAACCCTCTCCGAATGCTCCTAACAAATGTCGAACATCCGAGGGCTCGACATCATAAAAGACTGGAAGCAGGACAGATTTTCCCGTCTCATATTTTTGCAGCATCATCACCAATTCTTTAAGACACCACACAGACCCTGCGTATCCACTGGAAAGTATGCAGACATGAATCTTGGAACACGCAATGGCTTCTGTAATGGCATCTGGGAACTTTTCTCCACTCTGCAACTCTTCTCTGTCCAGAAACACCTCAACTCCTCTGTCGCGCAGCAAATCATACAAATGATAAGCCAAGGTGAGCTTCGTATCAGGGCCTCTATGACTGATGAATACATGGAATTTGTTGCTCATGGAACCCTCACCCCTGTGTATCATATTTCCCCTGTTCTGAGACACTTGCCTAGTTCCAGCAGAAGACCAAGAGAGAGAGAGAGGCGTATGATTGGACTGGCAACAACACATTAACGCTGCAATTCAGATTCAGCTGTTTGATGTAATGTGAACTTTCTATTATGGAAATTCACCCAACTTGCAGTACAAAATTTCTTCTCAAGAAATGGCTTTGTTTATTTGTAATAGCCAGACAAAAGTCATATGAACGCAAAAAGAAAAAGTACTCCGCGGGAATCTAAACGAATATATTAATGAAAGCGATACACGACAAGGAATCTTTGGCATTTTGCTTTTCATCTGCAAATTATCACCTTCCACGCGTATGCTCAAATGAACGGTTACAAATACAACTGAGGTTTGTCAGTGTCGAAGGTAAAGCACGGAATAGAATTTTAAACCTGGCAACCCTTTAACTTTATTCCTCCCCGTTGATTTCGGAAGTGTGTCCAAGGTTAAGCACGGATTGTGCATTTTAAAACCATATCGCAAGGAGTAAAGCGAACCTTTGGCATTTTTTTGACGAAAATTCCAAAAGTGACATCAGCACAATTATTTTATTTTAAATAAAGGAACGAAATCATGGAACATACAGCACAAGTATTCGAGGATGGAGTAAACTCGATTTTATGGAGAGGAGGCACTCGAAACCAAAATTACATGATTATAGGTAATTTTTTTTAGAAAATACTTAATTGTGTTATCTTTACTTTGAATATGTCTTCAAGTTAGCATGTAGGGTGTTGGTACTAGGATACAAACTAGTACCTTTAAAATGCAAAGCGAGCAAACTAGCTAAGCTATAGCTTGTACAATTATATGTACTATTACACATATAGCTAACCCAAATTTTTTGTAGAACTTTACGATATGTTATGTTACTTTAATGTGAATGTCACTCTACAATAAAATGTAGTTTAAAAAATTGCAAAAGTTAGTAATTCTAAAAATAGAAAACATTTCTATCATGTCTCCATTTCCAAATGTGGTCTTTCTTTAATTATGAATTGTAATTATTGTTATAAGACCCTTAATGAAAGAGCACATTGTAATTATGAGCATGTCTCTTGAGAGAACCTTTTGATGTTTAACATGAAGTATTTATACTAGTAACTTAGAGGTTGTGCCAACATGGGAAGTAACTTAGAGGTTGTGTCAACATGGGATTGCAAAGTAGTAAAATATGCATAATGTTAAATATAGCATATATTTAATGTTAGCTATGATATCTAGGAACAATATGTGACAATTGTTATCAAAGAAAACCACAACCTAGGGAGAACCAAAATTGAGGGTAAATCATACTACAAGATAGCCTACAATATACAAGCAGACTACAAGCCACAATTTAGGGTAAATTGTGAACCATCACTAGAAGTAGACAATGCCTAAGAGAAGAATTGGCCACTTTAAATATATTAGAGTTCTACACGAATTACATGTAGATCATTCTTAGTACATCGATTCCTATGGATGTCAATCAATGTTGATTCTAATAAATGTCATACAAAAGGAGGACCAATAAGTTACATAAACTATATGAGATTTTGAGCAAGACAATAAAGGATGTTAAAGGGTAATATTCCTTCTACATAACCTTTACCTATTTCTTAATAACGATGAAGTTTCCCATAGTCAAGTGAGGATCCAAATAGTTAGGTCCCAATTGAGGGAAATAATTCTAGTGCCTTGCTTTGTTATTAATTTTTGCCTTCCTTAAACACCTAATCCCCATTTGTAGTAATAAATATGACATTTCATACTTATCTAAGTTTGAGTAGCTAATGAATTTATAATAATTAGTTTAAAAACTTAATGGGATTAATGTTAGGAAATTGAGATAAGTATAAATTCCCTCTACCTAAAAAGTTTGGGTTATGTTGGGAAACTAACATTTATTAGATAATAATAATGTATCCTATCCTTTTAATCCCATATTTGAGATTAAATAAACTAAGTTTTATAATCCTTAGTATTTTATTTGGGAAAAAGATATGCTAACATGATACCTTAGGCAATGTGATAATTGAAATATAATAAATTTTCACAAGAAAATATATTGCATAACTTTATAAATGAGAGTAAATCATTTAAGTGAAAAAATTTAGCTTATATGTGAGGTTAGTGCCAGTTTTTGAAAATAAGCCATTTTTTTTGTATAAATACTAAAATTTACTTTAGTAATTATACCATGAAACTATGCTCAACGTATAGAGCTTGGAAAGAGCTTTCTAGCAATACCAGTTTCGCATATATTGGAGTAACAGTCTTGGAAAGAGCTTTCTAATAATACTAATTTCACTTAGATTGGTAACAATCTCCGAAATATTGTAATGGAAAATTTTAAAAATTTCAAGAAGTAACAAGTTGTAAGTGGAACCTAGAATTTGCAACTTCAAAATCCAATTTAACTCCCTCATTATAACCACCAATGCCATCCTACTTATTATGTTTATAAGTAGGTATTTTACATGTAATTCTATGTCAAATAGAAAAGGGGAAAACACCCCTTAGGGTTTCACTATGTGTTAATGACGATGACCAGGCCACTGCACAGTGCCTAGCACACAACAACACAACTCCTAATCCCATGCAATGCGAAGGGGCCACATAGATTGCTATATTAACCATGGGCTGGGACAAACATTGCCTTTTGACTATGCTAAAAACATGCCTCTTGTTGCCCTTGTTTATAATTGCAGAGTACTTGCTACCTCTTTCTCCACTTTGGCTATGCTCACGTCCTTACTTAACCCCAGCCATGTGAATCCTATGTTGCTCCTTTTGCACCCATGCTTATTCCTTTGACCATCATTTGTGCTTTTAACATCATTAAATAGTCTCTCTAATGGACTACCACCCTGCCTACAAACCTACATGCATCGTCAAATAATCTTTAAGAAACTTCGCATAGTGCTCGTGAGCCTCCTAACACCGTTAGGCAATCTTTTATACTACCTACAATGTCCATGGCCTCACAAGCATCATCTAACAAGTGCCGAGTGGTCACTTGCGTGTTTTTTTTCAATTGATAGGGAAATTTGGTTTGTAAGATAATCACAATTCAAATTCCATGTAGAATAAATGAAAAAATTTTCCAGACAAACCCTTAATAAAGTTAAAATTTTAACTAAATTCCATTTTAATTTTTTTTAAAATAGTCGTAACCCAACCATGTGATACAATATTGAGGCAAATAAATAGTCATTTTGTATATTTTTTAATATTCTAGACATAATGTCATAGGTAGTTTTGGCATCTAACACTTAGAAAATTTAATTAAAAATCTTAATAAGGCCTCCAAATAATAGATTTAATCACTTTTAGTAACAACTTTAGAATACCATAACTTGTGCATCTAATGTCTGTTTTTGACAAATGTATAGTCATTTTTAGCTATTTTTGGTCTTTTGAATTCAATAGTGTAATTAGAATAACTATGTATGAGTCCAAAAATTAGATAAATTTGCTAACCATTGTATTAATGAAATTCATGTATAACCAACAATCAACTAACCTTATGAAATAAGAGATAGGAAGTTAAACATGTATTCTTCCACTATAGAATACTTAGATTTTATGACCTAATTTATAATTTTATACATTGCCAAAGACATTGCCTTAAGAGGGATAAAAATGTTCAAGAAAGGAAGTTGGGAAAACTACCAAAAGTTGAAAGTTTAGTTAGCAAACCAATAAAGGATAAAGGATGATACTAAACCCAACAAACAAGAAAACTATTCTACAAGTACTTAGACCTTATGTAGAATCATAACCTTGTTTCAACATGGTATATGATATTTATGAGTGGAAATGTGTCAAGGAGAAACCTAGGAGTATGTATGAAGGTTGCAACATAAAATGAGCTTATAAAGATCCTAGGAAATAAAAGGCAACATCCTACATGTCCACTTTATTCTTTAGATTAGTATGGAAATTTATATTCAAGGCTAATTGTAGAATTAAAAAGCATGAATGTTAATGTTTTTATTCATAAGAAGTCTTACCATGAGAATTTATCTACTAATTCAAATCTAATTTAAGAAAGTTGGGATATTGATGAGTGGTGAAGGTAACCCTACACTTGACCATATGAATCACGAAGCATTTACGTGTGATCTGGTTGAATTCTGCGGACTCTACGTCTTTTGGTACACTAGTTGTCTAGGAAGTGAACCTTGCCTTAATGGTCATTCATTGTCTTCCTAATTACACTTGTGAAGCTCAAAGGTATAGTTTAAGTGTAATTGAGACATATGATTTTTGTCATTTTATTCTTTATGGTTTTGGTACTTGAAATAAATAGGATAAGGAATAAAGTATTTTAATGTCTACTATAATCTGATTGATTAACTATTGTCTAACTAGTCCTAACATAAGTATTTGGTCCCACTTGCTATACACATCCTAAACACATATAATGTTGCTAGGTTACCAAGTGTTAAGTGATATTGGGATTACCAAACATCATATGCATACTCAAAGTAGCCATACTTATGTATTTACTTAATCGTTGTTTAGCTTATCTCACTTAATTACTAAGGAACATTGAATAAATAATTGAAAACATTAAATGCATGAATAAAATAATTAAGTTATCCAAAATGCTACATGGTTTATCAAGAAGCTCATCTTTATTTCCGCACACATTGTCGTGGTCGGGTACAATAGTGTTTGAATAAAGATTCATACACTCAATGACTCCTGCTGTGAGCACTTGGGAAAATATTCTAACTTTCGAATGTAAAAATTGCAAGAGTTCAACTACTACTATGACTTGACTCCCCATAAACATGACTGTGAGCTCATATTTATAGTTTTTATTATAGGGATGCATCGATGCAGAAACACCATGTAAATGGGGCCTCATCAACATGATACTTTGATGCTCATCATAACCCCACGATTGAATGAAAACTCATCCTTAAGTTATGTTCCAAAATTGGGAAGGTATGGGATTATAGACTAACTCTTAACATAACAAGACTGAGTGCCCAAGTGTACAAATCAACACATCACAAAAATTATGATGTTCATGACACAAAATTGAACACCTTGACATGACTACACAAAATTGGATGGCACATCCTTTGATGGCATGAAAGTGGTGAAGAAGATCAAACAATCCTAGGCGGTGGAGGCTCTTGAGATTCTGAAGGACCTTCACTGACTTCAGGCACGTGTGGTGGTTGAGAGGCAATTGTGGCTATCCTGCTATAGTTAGAACCTCTAATGGAAGGTGAAAGGCATCTAGTAATGTATTCATCTTTTCCTCCATACTCTAGGGATTGTTCACAGTCGACGTGGGATCACCATTATGGGTTGGAATGGGAATATGCCACGAGTAGGGCATTACTAGGAACAACTCCTTAGTATTGATATACCAGGTAGTGAATTATTTGTTTTTGACATCAAATGCCTTGACTGCATTTTGCAGCACTTGGTAGTCATTCATCCTTTTGGCTAGGTTCTCAGTGGTAAATCTTTGATTAGTTTATTTGCACTTGAGAACTTTGAATTTAGTGTTTGCCACTACAAGATTTTTATTGGTGTCCTTGTGATGCTTGAACTCGTTCTTGTATAATATGTATGAGTTGTCCACCTACTTCTCTAGTTTTGACTGCAGTCATCTAGTAGTCAACATGGTTAGATTTGCATATCAAAGATTAGCAAGCTCCATGTATTCCATAATCTCCTTAATCTACAACTTCTTCATGTGGATTTCTACCTTCTTGTAGGCATCTATCCCATCAATGATAGGTTGCCATAATTCTCTTCCTTAATAGAGTTGTTTGAGGGTTTCATTTACATTCACCTTTGTCAACTGGATGTGTTTTTTATTCACTTCTTTCTATAGACCGATCTAATCTATGTAATGATCTTTGACTGTCTCTCAAATTTGAGAGCCTCTAATTTCTAGGTGGCTATCTCAGTTGTAGTCTTCTAGTGAAGGGCACATACCTCCTCCATGGAGAGGTTTCTATTTTCTGTTTTCAATCTCCTTAGTTTTGTGTTTGCTCTAGCTAGTTGCTCCTATTGTTGATGGATGAAGTTGGTTAATTGTTGTTTATACTCATCAACATTCTATAGGTGATGGTTCTCTGTAGTCAATTGTACATTCTCCTAGTGGGTCTAATCCAAGGCCTTTTAAATTTTGTGCTATGTTGCCTCTACCAAGGATTGATAGAACATTGTTGTCTCCATCGCACCCTCAACCCCTTTCAGTCTAGTGTGAAGCTATTCAAGAGCTTATTGTTTTGTTAATGCTAGGTTGAAAAATGTAGGATTGGTAATTTGGGCTCTTAATTTGGCAACTTCAGTAGCCAAGCATTCATTTAGCTCCTTGGCTATTTTGAGTTGCCTTTCCAAGATGATGTTTTTGCCCTTTATCTCTAGCAACTTCAACTAGGTTATAGTAATATTATCTGGAAGACTAAAGACATCTAGAAGCATTTACTCGATTTCCACTAGTTGTTCAAGTAGTTCTTCATGTTGTGCTACATTTATTCTACCACTTGTGGTCCCTGCGAATGTCTACACATCTTTGAGTGTAATGACATCTAGTATAGATGCCATAGGAGCATTAAGGATTTTGACTATTCTATTAGCAACCATCTTTGCTATTGTCTCCTATCCTTGGTCCTACATCACCAACACTATTGCCTCCTTGCCTTCCTCCAAGTGCATAGACAAGGTCATAGCATTCCCAAAAATTTCTAGAAATGACTACTATTCTACGAGAGATACCGTGACCTCTCTAGTGCTTAGGATTTGATGTTGTAGACAACTACATTCTTTGGATTAAGAAAATGGATCCACATCCACCCATCAGGCTAATTGTTTTGGCCATCTTATTTAGGTGAATCACTGTTGGTTGGTACATAGATGGGTCCCCACCACTTGTGCTTGCTTTTTACTCTTGCTCACTCAAGAGCCACTCTTTATATTCGTGCAATAGTTAAGCTATTGTAGTCATGTCTAGCATGTCTATTTGAGTGGTAGGTGGAGGTGGTGGTTGCTACTCCTCTTCTTGAATGGTTGTTATAGGTGTCTTATCTTTCATCATCTCCACCCTATTAGTGGTCAGAGCACACTTAACAGCATCATTTGTATAATGAACTATTCCTTCTCTCCAATAGAGGTTTTTTGAGGAGGCATGGGAAGGGGAGTGCCTTCCTTCCATGTTAATTTTCTTTAAATCACTTCTCCATATCTAGATATGCCACATGCTGAAGGTTGAATGAGAATCCCCCACTCAGAGTGGCACATGCACAGGCTGATTAGGTGGTGATTTTTCTTGGCCTCATTGTCGGATTGAGGTGGAAGGCCACAATCTTGTAGTGGATTCTTTCTACCAGTGTGAGCACACCAAACTACTTACGATCAACACCATAGCACTGTCACACCCATTCTTTCTTGATGTTGGGATCCACCTACATGGAAATCTCAGCAAGATTCACCTCTTTTTCTAGCAACCCAAGCATTTCAGCAATGGCCTGCACTAAGTAAAACATTGAGATGTCCTTGCTTTTGACTATTAAACTAGCTTACATGTTGTTCTAGAATAAAAAGGTCTCTCCCATGTACCACTCCCTAGTGGAAGTAATGATTGACCATATGGGAGAGGCCTTTAGTTGGTCCTACACTTCTTTTAGTGCTTGCTTCAAGAAAGGGCCAAATTTTAACTCCTAAAGCACTATTTTTTCAACCTCCCTTGATTTGATTTGATTTAGGCAAGCTATTTTCAAGGTCACCTCAAGATTTTCTTGTTGAGTTGGTGCATCATCCCAGTGGGAATGTTTTGTTGCTATTGCTGATTTTGGAATCTATCGGATAGATTCCACCTTGGCCTCTTCCCTAAAAGGACCTATGGCATGGATTGCAAGTGGTTCTTCTTGGGCTTGTTCTTCGCTGCTTCTTGTTCTAGGTTGTTTCTTCCTTGGTTGAAATGATCTTGCTTCCTACATGTGTTTACCTTTTGGTGCCATCTATAGTCATAACACATCCATGGATTAGTAGATATAATGTGTAACTTTTAAATTTTTGAATACCTTATCTCATCAATTAGTTATAGTTTGGCTAAGGTTGGACCATGGTAGATTTATTATTTTAATATTATTAATTTTTTATTATAAATGTCATCAGAGCTTGTTTGAAAGGTAGCTCTTGTAATTTGGTGTTTAATAGTTGATTTCTTAGTTAAACCTTTTTGGAAGTTAGAAAAATGGTGAAAATTTTTTTATCAAAAAATGGCACATTTGTGGTTCCCATGACTAAGAGCTTACCTCTAGTAGTTGTAGGGTTGAAGAACGAAGTGATTTGGATAAATGGTAAGGAAGTTATGGGCTCTAGAAGGTTCTGGGCTCTAAAAATTTGAAAAACTCCCTAGGCATTTGTGAGAAAATGTGAAAAATTCAAAGTGCGGTTGTGCATATATAGTATTTTTCTGCTACGTCAATAGGACTACATATACAGGACCTCGTATACACATCTACTTCATTGATAGGGTCTTGTATATGGAGCTCATAGGGAAAAAATTCAAATTTGAATATCTTAAAAAATATAAGGAATTTTTCAATCAATTTAGGGTTGATGGAGTCCTAGAAAAGCCAAGAATATGATGAAATCATTGAAGAGGATCTTTGAAAGCTAAAGAATTAAAAAATTTGATGAAAAATGTGTTTATTAAATAAAATATCTTAAGGAGCACATGGTTTCATGTAGAAGATGGGTGTATGAAATATTTTGATTGCAAGAATGCCCAAGGATAAGGTGCTTAATGAACCCAACCAAGAGATATGCAAGTGGGTCCTCCCCATAGTAGGCACATGCCTTGTTTTCTATTGCAAAACCTCAACTTAAGGAGTCCATGTGCCTAATAGGTGATTAATGGCTAATGCAAGCTAAGGACTAAAACCTTTAAGATTCTACCTAAGAATTTAAGTACGTTAAACCAAGACACTGAATCAAGAACATGCACTTCGATAGTGAAGTGAGTTATGGACAACATAGATGGATGATGGAGAAGGTGGGATGGAATTCCAAATTGAGTCTCCAGAATCGTGCGCATGATACACACATGCTCCACTCCAAAATTCTTTACTTGAGACAGGGATTTGGGAAACGCCCGTGCTCTGAATAAGGGATACAACTCATTAACTTTAGCTACTTTTGATTTTCCCTGCATGGGGAATCCCTTAGTGCCTTTAAGAATGCCCAACCAGTCCTCCAAATCACGCACAACATGGAGCTCTTTCTGTACCCTATCCAAAACCACTCTAACACCATCTGCCAGTACGCCTAAGAGGTCTTAGAAGAACTCCACCGACAGATGAAAAACCACTTTGACACCCTTGATGCGATTGTTATAGTAGGTGATAGATTTGTTGAAAGAATCAACAATTCCAATCATCTCCGTCATAGAAACATCAAGGCTTAGGGAAGTAAACAAATCCATGAGGCCCGCATCACTCAAACAACTGATGATATGTGGTGGTGCCTTAGTACGTAACCATTGTTGTGCATCGCCAACCTCCCCGAATTTCATAGCCAAGGTGCTCTCAATCTGCCTGGTTGTGATGGTGGCTTCATCAGGGGAAACATCCACTGTATGCATAAGGTAACACCATGGGATCAATATAGCCAATGAAGTAGCAGAACGAACAAACCGAGGTGTCAAAAAAAATACCATTACTTACCGTCAGTCGATAGATTTAGATCACTAGAAGTCAAATTGACATCGCGTGGAAAAACTGGCCCATTATGAGACTAGTCCCCATGCAGCCACCTCCTAGCCTCACATTGTGCAAGTGCCCTCAAGTACCATTTGTGAAAATGAACACTAGCACCCTTAGTCTGGGCCAACACGGCACCAAGGAGAGTGGGCCCCACCATAAAAGCCTCTAAGGCGGTATGAGCCAAAGCGAGTCCATCATCACCTACGCACATCCCTTCTTTATCGAATTGATGCCTGCAAAGAGACGGTGATCAAAATATAAACCACTACTAAGTAGCAAGATAAAAATGGCAAATTGAAAAACCTTACCTTCCTACTTGGTACACCATTCCAGGAGGGTTCTGGAACAAAGTATGCACACGAGTAGCTAGGAATAGGATGTTATTGATGTGGTGAGAGCCATGTGACAATAGGTCCCACACACACGATAATGGACGGGTAGATTTGGGCCCTCCAGAGGGACCATCCTCAATCGCAAGTGGTCCCTCGTCGATGTCCACCATGAAAGCCACAATGCCATTTGAAGATCCTAGTAACATAGTTTCAAGCACGCTCAATGCTAATTGTTCACTTAGATGTGACCATATTACCACGTTGAATTTGTCTAAGATAAAGGAAAGGAATTTGCAGGCCCCTTCTCTGAACCATACCCCATTGCGATCAATGGTCATGTCAGGAACTGGCTCGTCAGAATTAATCGGACCAAACCACGTCAGAACTCCAACAAGCTCCACCACCAGGAGGAAAGGTTTGGGATCCCTGCATGTACTCAAGAACCAAGGTTAATAAGCCATGTAAAAATAAGGTTCTACACTAGGGGGCCAACACTTAGAAAAATTCCCAGCATCACGCTCAGCGTGCAGACCTTGCACACCAGAAAACTCAGCGTGCAAACCCTGCATGTTGCACGTTGGAACGTGACCACACTAACCCCACGCGTTGAGTATTTTGACCCCATCCTTCATGCTACAAAAACCTTGTGATGTGGAAACATTTACGCTACGCAATGGAAAAATCAACAGGAACAGTAGGTGAAAACACAAATCTCGATGAAGGGTCAGAGCCTACCTACACGATGATCCAGACCATGATGGAATCCTGGGTCTAGGCAGACACTGGAGCATTGCTTCACTCTCTTCGGCGAAGGTCAAGCTAGGCTCCTTCCTCCCTTGGCCTTCTACCTGCTTACCCTTGCCCATCGCTACTTGCACGTTGCACGCTGCGTCTCGCACGCTGCACGCTCTGTTCACGCTGCGTCCTGCATGCTACACGCTGTGTTTCGCACGCTGCACGCTGTGTTCACCCTGCGTCTTGCACTCTAAGGTTTCGGCCCTGCATGCTACGTTCACGTTGTGTTAATAGAATAGAAAACTATGAAAAATAAAAGAAAGGTACAACGAAAACCAGAAGAACTATTTCAGTAATGGACATCATAAAGAAAGAATATAGTGAGCTAGGCTCATACTCGGGCTTCGACCTTGCACGCTGGGGTTTGAAGCTGCACGCTGAATGCTCTCATCCGACTTACTATGCCCCGAAGCTACCTCCAATGCATCCAACCCTTGCCTACCTCCCCTTACAACCAGATCTTCGCCTTCACGCTGACGCTATGAAAATAGGTTCACGCTTGAGCTTTGGGGGTTCACGCTGCTACGTTCACTCTCGAACTTGGTTGTGGTTACCCTGCGGTTCACGCTAACTCCTATTTATATACTCCACGTTAAACACACTGAGGGTGCCTCGAAATAATTTATTCAATTAATTTGAAAATTAACCAAAATACAAAGAATGTGTAAATACATAAGAACAACGCAGAAGCAAGGATAATGAACAAAGAAAAAGCAAAAACAATGGTATATTGGGATGAGCACTACCCACATGCAATATTCTCTTACGAAGTAACTCCTGTTGCCCACATGAAACATATTAGTGCAAACTTCTTATCTGGCAGTCTCACACTCAATAATGATTACAAATTGTACAATCAACCAGACATCATGAACGAACAACCATTGGCCCGGTAAGGCCTTAAACTACCGTAATCGGCCCAGTAAGGCCCTAAACTACCACCATTGGCCCAGTAAGGCCTTAAAATGCCATGTGTCCGGATATGACGATAAATTGCCATTGCATACCTTAGTCCAGTTTAGATGCATGAATGCATAAATTACTTACATATAAAAATAACAAACCACTGGATTGACGCTGATCACTATTTATTGGCAGGAGCAAACATCATGGACAACAAGCAATTATTCTTACCACTGTCTATCAATGGACTGCATGGAACGATCACCCGAGAAATCAACATGGAGTCTATTGATTTAGGCTCAATGACAAACAACACTTTTGTGGCATCAACTCAACAAACGCTAGATTGTTTTGAAACGATGACCAAGACTCTGGACCTAGAAACTGATAGCATCACCGAGGACCCCTTGGCTGAAGTTCCCATTACCGTGCTAAATGGCAAAGTTAAAATCCTGAAACTAAGTACATTGTTAAGCCTGCAACTAGCTAATGACATAGCACAAGTGCTTAAAGACAACATAAAAGCATTCACTTGGTCTTACATTGACATGCCTGGGTTAGACCCTCAAATAGTCCAGCACAACATTATACTCGATTCCAAGTTAAGACTAGTAAAATAAAAAGCACGAAAGGTTAAGCCTGAGGTAGCATTGGTAGTCCGCAACGAAATCACCAAACTTTATTAGGCTTATTTCATTTGGGCTGTTGACTATGTTGATTGGGTAAACAACATGGTCATTGTCCCAAAGAAGAATGGAAGCATTTGCCTATGAATTGACTTCCGGGACCTCAACGTTGCAACGATAAAAGATGATTTCCCCCTACCTAGCATTGATCAACTGGTTGACTCAACCGTTGGTCATGCCTTGTTATCTTTTAGGGATGGCTTTTCAGGATATAACCAGATTTGGATTAACCCTGAACATCAACTTAAGACGACCTTCATGACACCATGGGGTACTTTTTGCTACACGATGATGCCATTTGGTCTCAAGAATGCCGGTGCTACATACCAAAGGGCGATGAAATTTATCTTTAGTGATTATATCTTCAACTCACTCAATGACTATGTGGATGATATCGTGGTTAAATCAAAGACATTAGAACAGCACATACAAGATCTTGACTTGGTACTAAAACGTTGTTTAAAATATGAGTTGAGACTTAACCCAAAGAAATGTGTCTTTGGAGTCAAAATAGGTAAAATGCTTAGATTCATAGCCTCAGAAGCAGGGATACGAGTAGACCCCGATAAGGTTAAGGCTATAACAAACCTAAAACCACCTAGCAACCTTACCGAACTTCGTGGTCTACAAGGTAGACTACAATTCATTAAACAATTCATAGAGAAACTAATGGATAAGTTGAGTCCTATGCAGCATCTGTTGTGCAAGAACGTCCATTTTGAATGGTCTTTACAGTTCCAGGAAGCATTTGACAACATTAAAATAACACTTGCTCAACTACCCATAGTTTATCCACCTCAAAACGATAAATCGTTTTACATCTACCTTGCCACTTCGGATTTATCAATTGCCTTTATGCTTTGCCAGAAACGAGATGATGGAACTGAAGTCCCTGTTTATTACTTAAGCCATGCATTAGTAGCCCATGAGAAGAGGTACAACAAGGTGGAAAGGTCATGCTTAGCCCTTGTCTTTTCCTTAAAGAAATGATGACATTACCTCTTCTGTAACCAAGTCAATATAATCTGCATGGATAATGTACTCAGAGCCATCACAGGAAACATTTATGAGTCAAGTAGAATAGCTCGTTGGAAAGCCATGATAGCTGAGTTTGACCTACACTACATAGTGCAGTCATCAGTTAAAGGTTAAGCCATAGCAAATCAAATGACTGCATCACCAATGCATGATCAGGCAACGATAGAACCAGAGTTCCCCGATGAAAATGTGAGTGCAATAGACATAGTACCCGACGACTATGATGCCATTTTGAACTTCGATGGAGCATCCACCTCTTGAGGGGGAAGTGCTGCCACTGTCATCACCTATCCCTCTGGGGAGATCCAACTTTGCTTATCATTTCAAATTTCACTGTACCAACAACGTAGCAAAGTACAAAGGTCTCCTTAGAGGTCTCATGGTAGCACTAGCTTCAGACATCACACGACTGGTAGTCAGAGGTGACTCACAATTAGTTCTAAATCAAGTCACAGATGTTTATGCATGCACAGCGCAACACCTACAACCATACTGTGATTTGACTAAGCACTTACTGAAGCGATTCGAAAATATAGACGTGCAACATGTTTCTAGGAATGATAACACCATTGCAGATGCACTTGCCATGTTAGCTCTAAACATATCGCCAAACATGTTTCACATGTTGCCCAATTCTATAATCAGTTGTACTAGACCCATAACTGATACTCCCGATGAATTACCAATTACATCCATTAGTACAATGCAGGCCATAGAATGGTACGATGACATAAAGGAGTACCTTTTACACGGTGAACCGCCTCAACACCTGACGAATGCACAAAAGGATGCAGTATGAAAATGTTCTTGACAATATGCATTGGTAGGTGACATGTTGTGTCGTCGATCGTACGAAGGCATCTTGTTAACATGCGTTAGTAGCACTGATGGCCAAACCATCGTTGAGCAAGTACATGATGGACTATGCGGAGGGCACATAGCGCCCAAAGAAATGGCAACAAAAATAAGACGTTTGGGCTATTACTGGCCACACATGGTGTATGATTGTTTCTCCAAGGTCAAAACGTGCAGTATCTATCAAAAACATAGAAATATGATACATGTTCTACCAAATGAGCTGGATACAGTGCAAATCACCTGGCCTTTCCGGAAGTGGAGGTTGGACATTATCAAACCAATAACTCCCCCATCTTCCATAAGACATAGCTTTATCATAACCGCAATAGAATATTTTATTCAAGCCGGAAAAGCAGATTGGTAAACCTCAGGAGAATTTGCCAAAAGGGATAATTGGGGTAACTCGGGGACTCATTCCCCGCTAAAGCCATCAAATCAAGAAAACAATTGCAGAAGTCTGTTTAATCATCATTCCTATCAAAGTTGCAGTCGATGGAAAAGTGAAATGGAGGAAATTCAATGCCTTTGTAGACACAGGTGTGGAAACTCACGGTCGCCTTAGCATTCGTACTTTGCGACCCTTCATACTACTTATACTTAGTAACGTTGAAAATGGAGACCTGACCTTGACTAAGGACCAGGTGATCCTTAGAGTGAAAAAAACCTTCCAGTGCTTTCTGATAATAGTTTCACAGGAATCCAACACACATATGCAACTTTATTCTAGAAAACATTGTGACCCGTTTTGGCATTCCAATGACCATCATCACTGATAACGGGCCATAGTTCAGCAGTGCCAAAACTAGAACTTTTAGTGAAAGCCTAGGGATCAAACATTCATTTTCATCCCCTTACTACCCTCAAAGCAATGGACAAGTTGAAGCTACAAATAAGATCATCATCACAGTGCTCAAAAAGATGCTTACTCAGAGCAAGAAAAGATGGCACGAACAGTTAGTATATGCACTATGGGCTTATCGCACTATGCATCGGACTTCCATAGGTAAAATGCCATATAGTCTTGTTTATGGTTTAGAAGCTGTTTTACCTTGGAGTTGCAGGTACCGTCTTTAAGGATCACACTCTCCAGACTTCTTGATGAAGGTCAAAATAATGACTTGCGCATTGTCGACTTGGACTCGGTGGAGGAGGAATGCACACGTGCGCTCGAATGGTACCAAAAGCAACAACAACGACGCCATCGGCACGATATTCATAAGGGCCCAATCAAAGAAGGCGACCTTGTACTCAAAGCTGTTCGGGAACACTCGAAAAAATTCTCAGCCAACTGGGAAGGGCCCTACTTGGTCACCAAAGTGTACGACAATGGAGCATTTAAACTAGCTGACATGGAAGGGAATGAACTTGCACATCCAACGAACCACTTGTACTTGAAACCGTTCTACGTTTGAGCATGAACTCAGGTACACACTCGTTCTAGAATCATGACAATAAACTAATACCACAGAACATCTTGGAATCATGACGGTAAACTAATACCACAGTACATCCGTAATGACAATAAACTAGGACCCGTCCGGTATGACTTTAAACTGCCACAATTTCGTTTGCAAGAGTCTACTAACACTATAAACTGGTTTGCCTCTTCACAGTCCACCAAGACTATAAAATAGCAGTGTATCATCTCCTACGATACTAAACTGGCACTGTCCATTGGGTTATGACATAAAACTAGTCCATGGCAGTCCGCCAAGACTATAACCTGGCAGCTTCATCTCTAGCCTCTTGGTCTGTAGCTGTATTTGAACTTCATCAAAGCCGNTCTCTAGCCTCTTGGTCTGTAGCTGTATTTGAACTTCATCAAAGCCACTGCCTCACTCATCATCAGTTGATCTTGATAACATTGCCGCCATGCTTATTCAGTCCCTGAAATCTCATCTAGTGCCTGAAAACTCATCCGGTGCCTTTGCTTTCTCAATCTAAGCTTACTCACTCATTCGTGTTTTTCTTATCTTCTTGGAGTTGTGTTTGCAGGATGACACTCAGAGGTGTTCGTACAAGAATGCACTTCATCACAGTAGCAAGGTACCATATTGTTCCTAACACATGTAACCAGGTTAATCAAGCTATTCACTAGTACATCCCCATTTCCCGTCACATTTCCCATCTATTCCTCAACATACTTTACCCAACTACACCCCTAATACAACCCAAAACTTTGAGCATACCATTGCACACTGCAACACTCCTAAGCAGTTGCAACACACAACATGGCACTTGAGCATGAGTACAAGATCAAAAAAAAGCCCTTCACAAAAAAAATATATATGTGAACGAAAAAAAAAACAAAAAAAAACGCAAGACCCTTGGCACTTTCCATACAAGCCCCAGGTGGGAAGGCATTTGTCTTGGAGGCAAATACTCATGTCTCAAACGCTCAAGTAACATCTCATTGTGTGGCTTTGGCTCTCCACCAATAAGTTTCCTTTAACACAAAATAGAGGCCATGTTCCTCCAAAGAACGCAAAACATCATCACGTGGCTTTGGTTGTGCCAACACTAAACAAGAGTTTTGTTCCACCACGGGACGTACACCTCATGCCTTGGTCTCGAGTCTGCTAGACAATGGCTATTAACAAGGATCAACATGATCCATATACACCAGAGCATCTCCGTCACCATGCACAATCCCCCGATCAGTTCCCCATCCCCATGATTTCCATCTCCCTATCCAGCTACAAATTTCATTTCCCCAATCACACGTACTACTGAACCCAGTGCGATGACATCTGGCCAAGTGCCAAAGGACAATGTTTCTACCAAGTTTCTTGTGGTGTTTTGTACTTCTTTGTCGACACTTCTCAGGTTGATTCTTCCAAGCGTCAACAAGGAGGGGCCAATGAAACACCACAAAATTCTGGGCTTAGTACTTCTCCAACAAGAATCGAGCTAAAATCGTGATGCTCCCCACCATGACTAAAGCTTGACTTCTTCACGGACAGCTTTAAACGGAGTCGAACTGAGCAAGAAATGGTCCCCTGGGATCCATAGAAGACTACGGTGACATCTGGCATTGAACCTGGTGAATTTTGAGCTCAGGATACTCAGTTTTCACTGAGTATGCAACGTGCATGCCCAGCGTGCATGCCCAGTGTACACCATCTAGCGTGCAGCACAACGTACATCAATGGAAATCTTCTAGGACCATGTCAGATTAAGCCCAACTGAGCTGAACATCCACAGGCAGCATTCTCATGACATTCGAGCTTAAATCCGAGGGCTGAATTGGATACTTCCTATTGTAACAGTAATTTGTAAAAATGAATTCTTTTTTTTAGTCAAGTCTGTACACTGAGTTCGCATGCCCAGCGTGTACATGCTGGCATGCAGCAACACACGTTGGCATGCAGCACACTACATAGTTGTAATATTCTTTGCACCTAGACAACGTAGCCACCTATCATCTGACCCGAAATTCCCTCATCCACGGCCGTTCATACCTTTCCAGAGTTGAATCCAGTGCTCAAAACCCTCATAAAAACCTTAATTTTTCACTAGATCGGGGTTGGCAATTTTGACAAATGGACAAAAAAAAAGGAATCAGAGACACTTAGCAAAATTTGAACACCACCCCTGCACGCTGGACTTCACCCTGCACACTGACCATACAGCCTTCATGCTGTGCTTGCAGTTTAAACCAGCACTCCACCATCTTCAACATCCATCAAGGCCCTTTGTCTACCTCGTGTCAAATCTACGACTGTGTCTGCATTGGTGCACTATTATTCTCATCTGGCAATAAAATTACTTTGTTTCTGCTCAAAATTTGTCAAAGCTTTCGTTTATTCTGGTTCATTCCTTTTGTTTAAGTTAATGCAAATTTATGCTTTGGGTTTACATTAATCACGCTGTTTACGCATAACCCAGCATATTGCACATTGGCATACGTTTGGGGAAATCTTTGTCTGATCCGTGTGCGGACCACCCAAGGTACTATGCCTTCGTCAGTTCCATCTCACCCTCAAGCGAAGGTAGAGTCTTTTGTATCTATTTGTGGATCTCTCGGTGTTTGTTTCATTCCAGCCTCACACCGATGATTTCAGATAGTACAGCCACTATGCTAGGAGATGCACAACCATAAAAATCCTAATGGTAGGGTACCATTGGCTCATAATCTTCAAGGATGCCCATTAGTTTGTCTAATCTTGTGAGCATTGTCAATAAGATGGTGGGATGACCATACATATGGAGGGTCCTTAATAGTGGATTTAACCATTAGAGCCTTTTAACATATGGGACATTAACTTCATGGGTCCCATCACACCCATGTCCAATGGAAACATGTATATAATTATCATCATTGACTACTGTACCAAATGGATAGAAGCAACATCTATCACCAACTATACATCATTCATTGCTACTATATTTTTATAAAAAAATGTTGTAAATAGGTTTGGTGTGCCTAGTGCATTGATTTTTAACAATGGAACTCATTTTATAGGTGCCACTTTTCAAAAACTCATGCAACGCTTAGGAGTTGAACATAAATTAATACGACCCTATCATCCCCAAGCCAATAATCAAGCAGAAGCAACTACTAGGGAGATTACAAAGATTCTAACGAGAACTATCAGCAAATATATAAGAGACTAGAGCACAAAACTCAACGATGTCCTTTAGGCCTACCACTCAACATGGAAATTCCCTATTGGCTACTCTCCCTATGAGTTAGTATACAAGAAACTTCCAACACTCTTGATTTAATCCTAGCTCTATACACTCTCAATAGCCTATGATCTAAATCTTGTCCTAAGTCTAGCATAAAAAGAAAGACTGATCAATCTCAATGTGCTAGACAAAAATTGATTAGTAGCCCTATCTTCAAATGAAGTGCACAAGACACGTAACAAGAAACATCTTGACCTTAGAATACAGAAAGTAAAATTTCAAAAGGGAGATAAATTTCTTTACAAGAACCCCACCTATGTACCTTAGGAGACTAAATTCCAAACATTTTGGAAATGGTCTTATATAATTGAAAAAATCTTTCCTTCTATGGCCATGATCATATATAAACTTGAGAGCTCAAACAATAAGAAGTTTGTCAACATCCAAAAAGTAAAGCCTTTCCATGAGCCTAAGCTAGTGCAATAAATACCTTAATGGATGGACAACCACACTCAATTTTTTAGATCTCCTTCTTCCAACATAGTCATGGGGGTAATGGCAATCCATACTAATCATCCATGTGGCTCCTAAGTTTTTTTTATTTTTTGTTTTTCATAATTTTGTCTTTATAGTTATTTATTTTTTACCTTTTTGATTTTCAAAATTTTTCCTATTTTACACCATCATTAGTACATTTGAATATTTTATACTTTCTTATATATTTTACTTTGTTTGAGTGTGCTCAAAAAACCTCTATTGGAGAGAAGGAATAGTTCGTTATACAAATGATGCTATCAAGTGTGCTCCGACCACTAATAGGGTAGAGATGATGAAAGATAAGACACCTATAACAACCATTCAAAAAGAGGAGTAGCAACCACCACCTCCACCTACCACTCAAACACCCATGCTAGACATCACTCCAACAACTTAACTGTTGTACAAATACAAAGAGTAGCTCTTGAGCAAGTGGCCCATCAACTACAATGCTTAATTAAGCAAGTGGCTAAAGAAGAGGGGGAACTTAGAAAGAAGGAAACTACAGAAGAGTATAATCGAGATCCCTCCATCAAAAAGAGGGAAGTTTAATTTTGTGAAGATGAGGAAGAATCACCACTGGATGTAGTGGTGAACTGTAAAACCTTGCCCCTACACAAATTTTCTTCTAAAATATCAGCCAAGGTTGACAAGATGTAGGATTCTTTGGATGAAAAATTTCAAAGTGTTCTAAAAATCATAGAAGAGTCCAAAGAGCAAAGTAATGATCGCGATCAGCTTAGAAGAAAGGAAGCTGAACGTTCCTACCATGAAGGTAAGGGCAAAATTGCTGTAGTAGAATAGGTTGCAAACTCTAATACAGAAGGAGATGATGAGTGTGACATATGCCAATACGAACATCCTAAGGGGTGTTGTCCCATGGTGTCACATCTACAAGAGTCTAGGGTGTATGCATTGAATCCTTGCTTGGCAAAGAGGCAAACACCATGAAGGTTGCCTTACCCACAAGGAAATCTCAAGCAGTTCCACTAGCAGCAAGGATATTATCCAAGTGGAGCACCACTACAACCTTATGAATATTTTTAGCAATGGTAGCATCCACAATCGTGGGGGATGCCACCTCCAAGGCATTATTACCCTTATCAGCAGCCAAATCCCTATGGGTACTATGTTTAGCAACCAGTCTCCTCGCGGGACTCTTCTAGTCATGTAACTTTTCAAAATCATTACCACCCCCTAGAATACTTCTGAGCATAGTCTCCATCACCTAGGGGGAAGAACCCACATCTCTAATATCCTTTGTCACCTTCTCTTGCCATCCCTACTCATCAACACCCCACTCAGCTACCACATGCTCCACCTATGCAGGAAGAAATACCACCACAGCCATAGCAATGTAACGCTATGAGGGATGTCAATTTACAACTAGCTTCTTAGCTGAGTGGACCAGAAGTGAAGCCATAGAAACATCTCTTTTTCTGGCCTAATAACCTAAACATACCCGTTCACACACCTGTGGCTAGTGCCTCTGAACCTTTAATCACCTCCACCATTCCACCCTTCAAGCAACCTTCAAACCAAACACCTTCTAATGTATAGACCATCATGCTCACACATGCTATGATGGACTAGATAAAGGCAGGCCACCTTCCTCGGAAATTAACTAATCCAAGAAGCCCCCTCATCTATCTTCGAGTGGCAGGAAATGAACCATGTAAAGATCTTCTAGATTCGGGGTCAGGAGTCAACTTGATTTTACATGACATGTACAAGACTTGGAACCTATCCCCATTAAAGAAGAGCAACATTCAACTCGAGCTAGCAAACCAATCCATTACTATTCCCTTAGGATTGGTGGAAGACATTGTGACCATCATTTTTGGGTGGTCCTATCCTGCTAACTTCCTAGTCGTTCATGTTGAGAATTACAAGGGAAACTTTCCAATCATAATGGGACGAGCCTAGCTTAGCACGATGGATGCACAATTAGGACTTTGAGATCTTTCCCTTGAAATTTCATAGGAAAATCCTTTTGGAAATATCGAGAAGAAGCGCATTCCATGCATCGCGTATAGTGACTCTGGGTGCAGCAACTATGCTATGCTAAGTAGACATCTATTCAAGCATGCAATCAATGTGCCAAAGAATCACAAGTTCAATAATGTTTGCATGTAGCAGCCATGAGTTAAGAGGGCACCCAATGGCTAATCGTTGACTCTAATAGTAGCACTTTATGCATGGAACCATCTGAGGTGCTTGTATGTGCCTATGTAGAAATCATGGATGATTTGGAAAATGTCCATCAACAAGTATCCACTATTGATGACCGTGATGATTGGGGAAAGTTATAGATCCCTGAATATTTTAAACAAGAGCCCTTGGAACTCAAATCCTTACTAGCCAATTTAGAATATGCATTTTTGCATAATGATAAGCCAGTGATTATCAATGCCACCCTTGCTCTTGAACAAAAGAAGAAGTTGCTAAAGGTGGTTAACAAATGGAAAGCCGCTTTTGCATGGTCATACCTTGAATTAACACGAGTTGATCCTAGGGTCTTCCAACATCATATTTATATAGACCCCTCCATGAAGCCAGGATGACAACCACAAAGGTAGTTGAACCCCAAACTGAAGCAAGTCATCAAAGATGAAATCAAGTGGTTGCTGAAAGTGAGGTCCATCTACTTCATTATGGATAGCTAATAGGTTAGCCCACTCGTTATTATGCCAAATAAGGATGGAAAATGGAGGGTCTATATAGATTTTTGACTGCTAAACATGGCTACCTTCAAGGATCATTTCCCACTCCCATTTGTGGACCAAGTGTTGGATATCATCGTAGGGAATTGTTATTATAGCTTTTTGGATGGTTATAGTGGCTATAACCAAATCCAAATTACACTAGAAGACCAGGCCAAGACAATAGTTACAAGTCCCTGGGGGACTTTCGCACATAAAAAATGTCCTTTGGCCTATGTAATGCGCCTGCTACTTTCCAACACCTTGTTCTTAGCATCTTCCAGTAGCAAATTGGCAATGGGATAGAAGTCTTCATGGATGACTTCTCTACCTATGGAGCAATGTTTGAACAAGCCTTGGACCGCCTTGAGCAAGTTCTAAAAATATGTGTGGAAACTAATCTACGACTCAACTAGAAAAAGAGCCACTTAATGGTCTAAGAGGGCATTATTCTGGGGCATCGTATTTCACAAGTGGGGATTAGTGTAGATCCTAAAAAAATCAGGGTCATCCAAGGAATCACCAGTTAACCAAGCACTATGAAAAATGTTCAGTCATTCCTTGGCCACACTGGTTACTATCGACGCTTCATCAAAAATTTCTCAAAGATCACCAAGCTATTGGTGGAACTCACAAAGAAAAATGTTCCATTCATCTAGACTAGGGAATGTGAATCTGCATTCTAAACACTTAAATAGAAACTCATAGAGACTCCAATTCTATGGGCACTTGATTGATCCAGACCCTTCCACATCATGATGGATGCATCCAACTATAGATTAGGAGTCGTGCTTACATAGTGGGATGACTAAAAATATCCATACTATGTTCACTATGCAAGCTATAGCATTGTGGGTGCTCAGCTCAACTACACCACCACTGAAAAGGAGTTAATGGCGGTGGTGATCACCTTGGATAAATTCCAACACTATGTGCTTGGGTACAAGATGTTTGTACATACTAACCATAGTGCCATCCGATTCTTAATGAACAAACCAATGGTGAGCCCCCATATCATATAGTGGCTTGTGATTCTCTAGGAATTTGACCTTACTATGATAGACTGGAAGGGAACTGAGAATGTGGTTGCTAACCACTTGTCTCAGTTGCTATGGGATAATGCAGAAGAGGAGGAGCCACTCTCCAACCAATTTCTAGATAAACTCCTCTTCGCAGGAGCAATCAATAAGCAGATGCCCAAAGAATCACCTTGGTTCAACCACATCCTCACCTATCTCACAATCCAAGAATTGCTAAAGGAGTGGGACCATCAGCAGAAACAATAGTTTCTCCATAAGGCCAAGTGCTTCATGGAAATCAACAGACACCTTTATAAGGTGTGTTCAGATGGCTTGGTTCAATGGTGCATCCCTAATGATGACACACTGTGCATCCTTCAAGATGCTCACAAGGGCCCTTGTGGGGGCCACTATGTTCGACGACACACAGCCATTAAGATCCTACTTGCAGGATATTACTGGCCTACACTCTTCAGGGATGCACAATGGTTTGCCTACTCCTATGAATGATGTCAGAGAGATGGTAGGATGACTGCAAAAATGGAGGGACCTCAACAGTGGATCCAACCACTAGAACCCTTCGACATTTGGGGCATCGACTTCATGGGTCCCATCACACCCATGTCCAATGGGAAGGAGTACATCATCATCACTATTGACTACTGCACATAGTGGGTGGAGGCGGTAGCTGTTATTGACTGTTCCTTAAACATAGTTGCATGATTTTTTCAACAGAAAATTGTCAATAGGTTTGGAGTGCCACATGCACTCATCTTAGATAATGGAACTCATTTCACAGGCACCACTTTTCATAAACTCATGCAACACTTGGAGGTTGACCATAAATTTACAACACCATAACACCCCCAAGCAAAGGGGCAAGCTAAAGTCACCGATAGGGAGATTACCAAAATCCTCACTCAAACCATTAGTAAATATAGGAGGGACTAGAGCATAAAGCTTAATGATGCCCTGTAGGCCTATCACTCCACCTAGAAACTTCCTATAGGTTACTCTCCTTACAAGTTGGTTATAAGTTAGTGTATAGAAAGCTACCAAAACTTCCAGTCTAGGCTGAACTCCAGATACTATCTATAGCCAATGACTTGGGCCTTGACTTGCCACTAGCACAACGTGAATGACTTATCAACTTGAGTGTGTTAGATGAGAATTGACTAGTGGCCCTATCATCAAATGAGATACACAAGGCCTATAATAAAAAATTTCATGATCTTAGGATTTGAAAGGTAACATTTTGATGTGGAGATAAGGTACTCTACTGGAACCCCATAGACATACCACAACGTACTAAGTTTCAAACACTGTGGGAGGGATCCTATATTGTCTCCAAAACCTTCCCATCGAGGGCCTTGTTTATACACAAACCTAAGGACCCCACGAGAACATAATTAGTCAATAGGAAACAATTAAAACCTTTCCATGAACTCCATCAAACCAATGCTACTACCATATCATCATAAGGACAACCTCATTCCATTTTTTAGGTCTCCTCCTTCTAGCCTAGTCGTGGGGGAGACCATTCTCCATGCTAACCCACTCTACTAAGCTCCTCACTGGTTTTGAAACTTTTTTGTTTTACACTTTTTTGTTTTTCAACATCGTTCATATGTTTGCCCATTCTTACTTAGTTTTTATTTCTTTATTTACTTTTCTATTTTTTTTCTTATTTATATGTGTGTGTGTGTGTTTTAATTTCTAGTTGTTTACTAAAAAACCATCTTATTTTCATTAGATGTACTGGTGTGGCTGGTTCTCGTTGCAATGGGTTGCATGAAATGGTCCACCTATTATATCTTGCTCCCGCCCTTGCATTGTTGTTCTCAAAATTTATGTATACTTTGATCTCATAAAATAGGTAGTGAGTCCACATCATCCACCCATTCATCCACTCCATGGTTTTCCTCTCTTTGGAACTTGCTTTGCCCCCTCTAACTTGGTTCCATTTCACTTTCTTCTCTCACGCATGTTGGAGTGGTGGTTATTTTTGAGTGCATTCTTATATTCTTAGGGGTGGACGAGTCTTCGCATCTTGCTGTGATATCACTGTATGTGGTTGGTTTTGGGTCTAAGCTCGAGATGGGTCCTACCATGTCACTTAACCATAAACTTCACATGAGGTTTTATGTGCCCAATAATCGAAATTCCAATTTCCACTCCTCTCTTTTCACCCATTTCTCTTCATGACTCACCTCTCATTACCCGCCTTATTTTTTGATGGTTTTTTTGTGATTTGCATGAACTCCTAATGCTTCGACAGGTTCTCATGGATGTGAGTATTAACTCACGGTCACCTTTCATTACCTCCAAGGTCCACAGACTCTGGTGTTGACAATATGCAAGGGCTACTAAGGCTACTAGCTGCTATGGGGAGGATCCACTTGCATATCCCTTGGTTCCATTTGTTAGTCTTCCATCCTTATGATATTTTTGGTTTATTGTTTTTGCACTAACCATTGCCCACATTCTTCTCTGCAAAGTTCTATCTCATGCCATTCTCCAACTTTTGACTCTTTTTCTAACCCCTAGTTACCTTCCTCTTTCTATCAACCAAGTCCGCGGTCTCTTAGCTCTTAAACCATCCCAATTTTATGTTTTAATTCTATGTTTCAGGCTTTTTCTTCTTTGGTCAATGCTGGTCAAAGATTTCTACACCCCTGCGTCGACTAGGCCCCGTATACGTAGCCCCGTATATGCAGCCCCATCGATGCAGTGAAAAAAATCTATATATACCATCATTGTGCAATGCATTTTTCCCATTCTTGCACACCAATTGTGGGAGTTTCTCCATTTTTCTACCTCACTTCTTCTTCCCAAGCACTTACATTTTCTGTCTTTTGCAACCCGAGGTATGCTCTCCATCGTGGGGGGGTGGGGGGGTGGGGGGAACAAAAATAATAGTTTAAACTACAACTCATGCCTTATTATTATTTTTTGTTTCTAACCCATCAACTATACTTTGGGAAATCTAATGGGATGCACGTGCCAGTATCATAACTTGGTCAAAATGAGAAGGTGTATGAGGGCCATTTTGAGCAACTTGTGCAGATTTTAATTTATGGTTATGCTTGATTGTAGATGGCACCTAAACTGTGGCATCCAAGGGGAGAAGGACCATCCCAACCAAGGGACAAGTGACCAAGAATTGGAAGAGGATGAGGTGTGTGACACCCAGAGCATGCGGAGGGCTTGCATGCAACTGGCCCCCTCCATGAAGGACTTGATGTGGAATTTGTTCATTAGATTCCTGAAGCAAAGATCCTCAGTGAACCATCACAAGGGGATAAGACTCCATTGATAGCGCCACAACTTGAGGTCACCCTAACCCAGGCATGTCTTGACGCTATTAGGCCAAGGGAGATGTAATGAATGGTCCTACAAGAGTTAAACTTTAGACCATTTCTAGAGAATGCACCAGAAGATGTGAAGACCCAATTGCAAAACACTCCTATGTGGACAATCATCACATCCAGTGGTGAATGGTATTTAGGAGAGACTTACCTCTTCTAGACAAATCGACAACCAAGGTCTAGAGTAAGAATGAAAGACATTTATGTCTCTTACTCTACAAAAGAAATCTCATAAGCTGTAGGGTTGCCAAAGACAGGAGCTAATGTGGTGGAGATTCCTAAGCAAGCAAATCCTGAGGTAAAAGGGAAGTGGATCAAGCGGTGCTATGGGGTAGATCACAAGGAGTTTGGCACTCTAACCATTACAAACAGGGTATATTCAAAAATTACATCTTACCATTTGAATCCAATGGTAAGACCCAGCAAGATCACTGCCTTCCCTGCTTGTGCATGTGCTACTCTAAGCAGAAAATTCCCAATCAGCCTTCCACAATTATTGTTTCTGGAGATTGAAAAAGGTTTTGTTGAAAGCAAATGTGGAAGGTGGGCTACCCTTTCCCTGCTTAATCAAAAAATTATGCAAATGAGCAAGGATAGCACAATACACCACTGACATACTTTGGCATGCCCCAATTGCCTCATGGTAGGAGATGATGAAGGATAAGACTCCAGCCATCACACAACTTGAGGAAGAGTAGCAACCACCTCCACCACCTATGCAAACAACAAGGTCGAGCTCACACAAAATTGCAGAACACATACGTGAAATCTGAAAATTGCTCTTGAATCAATAAGAGCAATCTATAGGAATTGGTGGAGGGGAAGACCCTTCAGTCTATCACCCTGTGATGAGCCATCTAGAGCAGATTTTGCTTTCCTGATCGTTTCCTTGATCACCCGATCGGCTCTCCTAGCAATATAGGGCACACTATCTGGCTCCAACCCTACGCTGTCATGCATATGAATTGAATCACCAGATGACCCCTCTGTTGTGATAGAAATCGATTCATCAATCCCCTGGGGAGCATCTTGAGATTTGGCCACCTCAAATAAGTGGTGAATCCATGGGCAAGATAGTTGGTCGCAATCCCTTAACACATACTTGTTATCCATGCGAACAACTAAAAATTCAGCCAACCGGCGCAAGTAATTCGCAAAGAACACAAAGGTGAAATGGGATTGCGCCTTAATGTTTGAACGTAACCTCACTATCTCCCCGTGGAAACCTGAAAGCAAAAATTGGACCTAGTTATAACGTACCCCAATCTCTAGAATAGTGCACATGATACGCACAGGTTCTACCCCAAAAGTTTTTACTTAAGACAGAGACTTGGGAAACACCCGCACTCTAAACAAGGGATATAGCTCATTAACTTTTGCCACTTTTGATTTTCCCTACATAGGGAATCCCTTCGAACCTTTAAGAATACCCAACCAGTCCTCCAACTCACACACAACATGGAGCTCTTTCTGTGCCCTATCCAAAACCACTCTAACCCCATCTGCCGGTACGCCAAAGAGATCTAAGAAGAACTCCACTGACAGATGAAAAACCACTTTGACGCCCTTAATGCTAGTGCTATAGCAAGTGACAGATTCGTTGAAAGAATCAACGATTCCAACCATCTTTGTCATAGAAACATCAGGGATCAGGGTAGTAAACAAATCCATGAGGCCCGCTTCACTCAAACAACTGATGATATGTGGTGGTGCCTTAGTACGTAACCATCGCTGCGCATCACTAATTTTCCCAAATTTCATAGACAAAGTGCTCTCAGTCCGCTCAGTTGTGATAGTCACTCCACCAGGGGGGACGTCAACTGTACACACAAGATAACACCTTAGAGTCAATGTAACCAATGATGTAGCAGAATAAACAAATTGAGGCGTAAGAAAATACCGTGACCTACCCTTAGACGATGGATTCTTGGTAGGTGCCAAATCAGAATCACGTGGGGAAACTGGCCCATTACAGGACCAATCCCCATGTAGCCACCCCTAGCCTCACATTGCGCAAGTGCCCTCGAGTACCTTTTGTGAAAATGAACAATATCACCCTTAGTTTGCGCTAACACGGCACCACGGAGAGTGGGGTCCGCCATGAAAGCCTCCAAGGCGGTACGCACCAAAGCGAGCCCATCATCGTCTACGCACACCCCTTCTTTATCAAATTGAGGCCTACAAAGAAACGATAGTCAAAACATAAACAAATACTAGGCAACAAGGCAAAACGATGAATTGAAAAACTTTACCTGCCCACCCGATACATCATTCCAAGAGGGTTCTGGAACAAAGTATGCACACGAGCAACTAGGAATAGAGTGTTGTTGATATGATAAAGGCCATCTAACAATGAGTCCCATGCACATGACAAGAGACAGGAAGATCTGGGTCCTCCAGAGGGACCTTCCTCAATTGTAAGCACTCCTTCATCAATGTCCTCCATAAAAGCTAGTACCCCATTCGAAGATCCTGGTAACATGGTCTTAAGCATGCTCTGTGCTAACTGTTCACTTAAGTAGGACCATATTACCAAGCTAAATATTTCTAGTATGAAGGGAATAAATTCGCTAACACCTGTTCTGAACCATACCCCATTTTGATCAACGATCATATCAGGAGCAGGTTCGTCAGAGTCAATGGGCCCAAACCACGTCAAAACCCCGACAAGCTCCACCACTAAGAGGAAAGGCTTAGAATCCCTACAAATATTCAGAAACCACAGCAAATCAGCTACACAAGAAAACAACATAATAAAATAAGGTTTCACCCTAGCGGCCAACACTTGGAAAGAAACTACTATTCTCTTCACACCCAGCGTGCAGACCCTATACCCTACACGCTGCAAACCCCAGCGTGCAGACGTTGCACATTGCATGCTACATGCTGCAAACCCTAGCATGCAAACCCTGCACGCTGCAACTTGGATGCACAAACCCTGCACACCGAGCATGACCTTCATGCTACGAAAATGTTTACGCTATAAAAATTGTTACGCTATAAAATGGGGCAAATCGACAGGAATAGTAGGCAAAAACACAAATTTCGACGAAGGATTAGGGCCTACCTGCATGTCAACCTAGACCATGATGGAATCCTGGGTCTAGCAGACACTGGAGCATCGCTTCACTCTCTTCGGCGAAGGTCAAGCTAGGCTTCTTCCTCCCCTGGCCTTCTACCTATTTACCCTTTTCCATCGCTGCTTGCATGTTGCACGCTTCTTGCACGCTACACACTGTGTTCACGCTACTTACACGCTGCACACTGTGTTCACGCTGCTTGCACGCTGCATGCCGAGTTCGCGCTGCATCTCGTACTTTGGGGTTCCAACCCTGCACGCTACGATTAATTCACGCTGAACCCTGAATCTCGCGGAACTCAGAAACCTAATAAATCCTAAACAAACAAGCAAGAATCAAGACAACAAGACCCAATTAACAGAACAGAATATACTAAAAAAAATTCAAGATCCTTGGCGCTTCCCATACAATCCCCAGGCAGGAAGGCATTTGTCTTGGAGGAAAATACTCAAACGCTCAAGTAACATCTCGTCGCATGGCTTTGGCTCTCTACCAGTAGGTTTCCTTTATAACTAAACAGAGGCCCTGTTCCTCCCAAAGAGTGCAAAACATCATCACGTGGCTTTGGTGATGCCAACAAGTCCTCTTAAACACTAAACAAGAGTCTTGTTCCATCAAAGGACGTACACCTCATGTTTTGGTCGCAAGTCTACTAGACAATGGCTATTGACAAGGATCAACATGACCCACATACACCAGAGCATCTCCGTCATCATGCATAATCCCTCGATCAGTTCCCTATCCCCACGATTTCCATCTCCCTATCCAGCTACAAATTTCATTTCCCCAATCACATGTACTACTAAACTCAATGCGATGAAATTTGGTCAACTGCCAAAGGACAATGGTTTTACCAAGTTGCTTGTGGTGTTTTGTACTTCTTTGTCGATGCTTCTCGGGTTGATTCCTCCAAGCATCAACAAAGAGGGGCCAATGAAACACCACAAAATTCTGAGCTTAGTACTTCTCCAACAAGAATCGAACTAAAATCGTGATGCTCCCCACCATGACTAAAGCTTGATGGCCTAGCAGATAGCTTTAAACGGAGTTGAACTGAGCAAGAAATGTTTCCCTCGGACCCATAGAAGACTACAGCGACATTGGGCATCAAACATGGCAAATTTGGAGCTCAAAATACTTGGTTTTCACTGAGTATGCAGCATGCACGCCTAGCGTGCACGCCAAGCGTGCATGCCCAGTGTACACGCCTAGCGTGTGACTTCAGAGACTACCCGAAACATGCACTTCAGAGTAAGATTTTCACAAGGCATTGACTCTTCGGGATAGGGCAATTGCTAGGCATCTTTATGAACTCAAGAAAATCGAGTTTTGACCTTGAAATCATGCACTTTGAAGTACACACACTAAGCATGTCCCTCCTACACACCCAGTGTGTACGCCCAATGTGTACGCCTAGCATGTATGCCCGATGTGCATCATCCAGTGTGTGGCATAGTGTACATCAATGGAAGTCTTCTAGAACCATGTCAGATCAAGTCCAACTGAACGGAACATCCACAGGAAGCTTTCTCGTAACATCTGAGCTCAAATGTGAGGGCAAAATTGGATACTACCTGTTGTAACAGTAGTTTGTAAAAATTAATTCTTTTGTTTTAAACAAGTCTATGCGCTGAGTTCACATGCCCAGCGTGTACACGCTGGCGTGTAGCAGCACATGTTGGCATGAAACATGTTGCATAGTTGTAATATTCTTTGCACCCGGGTAACGTAGCCACCTGTCATCTGACCCGAAGTTCTCTCACCCACAGCCACTCATACCCTTCCAAATCTGAATCCAACACTCAAAACCCTCATAAAAACCCCAATTTTTCACTAGATTAGGGTTGGAAATTTTTACAAATAGAGGGAAAAACCGGGAGAACACTTAGCAAATCTGAACACCAACCCTGCACGCTGGACTTCAACCCTGCATGCTGGACTTCAACCTTGCACACTGGACTTCAACCCTGCACGCTGACCATATAGTCTTCACGCTGTGCTTGCAGTTTAAACCAGCACACCATCATCTTCCAACATCCACCGGGGCCCTTCGTCCGCCTCATGTCAAATCTATAACCGCGTTTGGACTGGTGCACTGTAATTCTCATTTGGTAATAAAATTATTTTATTTCTGCTCAAAATTTGTCACAGTTTTCATTTATTCTGTTTCATTCCTTTTGTTTAAGTTAACGCAAATTTACACTTTGGGTTTACATTAATCACGCTATTTACACATAACCCAACGTATTGCATATTGGCATACGTTGGAGAAATCCTTGTCTGATCCATGTGTAGACCATCCAAGGTACTCTACCTTCACCCATTCCAGCTCACCCTCAAGTGAAGGTAGGGTTTTCTGTGTCTATGTGTAGATCTCTCGATGTTCGTTTCATTCCAACCTCACACCGACGATTTCAGATAGTACATCTGTAACAACTAAGGACCAAGCAGCCTGCAACTTTTGTGGCCAAGATAGCATAGGAGAGGTGCCCTTCGTTGTAGCTAGTAGCGTGTCACAGAGGAAGCATCTCGTAGCCAAGATTGTGGCTAGCAAGTTGCAGCGAAAGAGGCCTACTCCAACTACAGTAAACCTTCGCACGAAGGAAGAGGAGAGGTAGAGACTACAGCTCAAGCTACAAAGGACACAACCCCCATTGGTAAACGCCTTTGTTTAATGCCTACTTTGTTAATGTCTACTATGCTATGCTATGCTAGGTGATGTAGCGTAGCATAGCACCTGCTTTAAGCTAACTTGTTTTTGGCTAATGCAAACATGTTTCTTAACTGCCAGAGGAAGAAGAGGAAGAAGAAGAAGGCGATGAAGCGGTGTTGACCCCTAAGACGAGGACGACAAATAAAGACTCGGAGGCCATAGTCTCAAAGAGAAGGGCCCCGATCAAGAAGGAAAGAGCTCCTCTCGCTAAGGCAAGGGCTCTTGTTATCAGGTAGAATCCTCCTACTAACAAGGAGGGAATTTTTGAAGATGAAGAAGAGTCTCTCATGAATAAAGAGGATGCTAGCACCTCAAAAGGAAAGATGTCGATGAATAAAGAAGAAGCCCGCATTGATGTGGGAGGGACTTCTGCCAAGGTTTCTACCATCCCTTCAAATTAGAAGAGAGGGGAACTGCAATTAGATGCTGGTAAGTTTGGCAATGTGTCTGCCTTGTCATAACCCATTTTGGTCGTTGCTGACATGCTTAGTTATATGACAAACATCACTGTTAACATTGTAGGAACCCCACCGATTCGTGTGGAGTGATGGGATAAGAGCCCTGATAAGCTTGCGTTTGTGCAGAGGATCATTGATGACATGATCGGCCATCTTCAGCACATTGACCTTGAAGTGGGTAAGTGGTAGTGCTAGACGCTCTCATGTTGTTATGCTAGAGCTCGAATTCGCTAACCTTACTACGCTAATGTGACTAATATGCCTTTTATGTTGTGATAGCCTCTCAACTCAAATGGGACTTGACACAGCCTTTGAAAGCCGATGGCATGCCTACATTCCCACCTGAAGTGACCAAGGTGCCTCGCCGTGTATACGACAAGGTCAGCAAATGCGCTTTGCACTCGGCTTGCTTCTTGTGGGAGTACAAGCACATCAATGAAGACCTATGGAAACGGGTCTAAAAAGCTGAGCAAGAGAAGGCTAACCTGCAAACTGAGGTGGAGGATCTCAAATCAAGGAATGAGTTCCTCCTAGCCAGTGATACTAACAATGAGGACTGGCGCAAGGCTATGATAGACCATGCTAGATTTTTGGTGATCGTGCGTCAAAACAATGAAGCCACCCACAAAATAATAGAGTAGTGGATGTAAATGAACTTGTTGGCCCAAAAGAGCCAGGATTGTAAAGATTTCAGTGCCAGGGTTTACAAATGGGAGCATTCCCAGAAAAATCATAAACATATGTATAAACTGGAATGTGCCAACTATCGTAAACTGTACAAGGACGCCTCTATGGAGGCATTTACCTAGAAGGCATTTGTAGATGCTATTAGTATTTCTAAGGCCTACGACAAGTTCAAAGAGCAAGTGAAAGTTCCGAAGTCTCCTGAACAGGAAGTGGACCTTCGCATAGGAGAGACTGCAACTGCCTTCTTTTCTCTAGGACCACCGAGGTGGACGACCGCCGAAAAGGAGAAAGCTACCGTAGGCGCTGAACTAAGTGATAGGCGTTGGGTGGATATCACTGAAGAGGAAGTCTGGGGCCACCTCAGGCCCAATTTAGATTAGATACCTTTTGAGATGGATGCAAGCCCTTCTCAGGTAAGTTGCTTTCTACTATGTTAATGCTCATGCTCTGTTGTAACTTGCGTGCATTGCCTTAGCTAACCACTTCATTTCTATGATGTAGGTTCCGGATGAGGGTGCAGGGCCCGTAGAAGGAAGGGATGAAGGGTCAGTAAAGGACAATGCAGGGGAAGGCAATGTAGAAGGGTGTGATGCAGAAGTGAGTGGCGAAGATGATACGGGTAGAGACAACCCATGATAGCATGGAATTTTTTTTTTTGAAATTTTTTTTGAGTCTTTGTAAAATTTTTGCAAAAATTGTTTAAAAGATAAAATTTTTGAATAAATAGGTGAATTGATTCCATGCTAACTTATGCATTATGTACATGTTGAATGTCATGCTAAAATTTCGCTCTGTTATGCTAGTTTTAGGCCATTTCAGGTCGTCGCTAGTTTTAGGCCATTTCAGGCTATTGCTAGTTTTAGGCCGTTTCAAGCTGTGGCATAACATAGTTTTAGGCCATTTTGGGCCACTACTAGTTTTAGGCCATTTCGAGCCATTGCTAGTTTTAGGTCATTTTGGGCCATGGCATAACATAGTTTTAGGCCATTTCAGGCCACTGCTAGTTTTAGGCCATTTTGGGCCACTACTAGTTTTAGGCCATTTCGGGCCTATTGCATGTTAATGGGTGATACACTCATGATTTGGAAAATGGTTAACTAGTGACTAGCATGGATGCAAAAAGTGCGACAAGTGTGCAAGGATGTGCAACTAGGCAAGAAGCGATGGGGTTGCTACGCTATGCATAGCTGCTTCTTGATCCATCTTGGGTTTAGTGAGACATAAGGTCGAGATGCTTTGCCAAGGCCTTTGTCTACATCATTGCCCCCTGCTTGGAAGGGTAACTCAACCCACATGCTCTTGTGTTGGTAACCATCTTGCTGAGCCGATTCCTCTACTGGATGGCCAGTATGCACTACGACAAGCGCTCCATTCTCAGAGGTTATGACCTTTGAGCCCTGTTCCATGTCTACGTTATGGATCACCACTGCTTTACCTACATAAGGCAGATGGATCTCTTGGTGTATAGGTGAGGAGACAGCCCTAAGTTGTGTTAATCATGATCTCCCCAGGATTAGGTTAAACCTAGGCATTTCCTCGACCACGATGAATGTTGCGTTTGTGGGAAACTGGTCCCCTACCACAAAGTCTATGTGGACCGTGCCCTTCACCATGACCTGGGCCCCATTGAACGATCTTGGGGATGATGTCATTGTGGGTTTGATCTAGTCAACAAAACCCAACTTGTCCACAATAGGGAAGGGGATGACGTTGGTAGCAGCCCGATCATCAATGTGTACCTTTCGGATCTAGTGTTGACCAACCCGAATTGTGATGAATAAGGGTGCTATAGTCACCTGACCCCTTTCGAGATCTTCCCTAATGGAACTATCATAGAAAGTTAGTTGAGATGGTTCTGGCTCTACAGATGTGTGGGGAAGCCTGACCGAATGAATTACTTCCTCTTCGGTTGGCATGTCTTTGTTGACCAGAATCGTTGTCAACATGCGGATTAGAGCCTCATGGTGTAGAATAGAAGTCATGATTAGGTCATACAAGCTCAGTGTAGTGTTTTTCTGTTTTAAAGCTTATTTGACCTGAGGGAGGGCATCCAGAAGGTCTTGGACACCCCTTGTTTACCACCTTCCTCCTCTTCTATTCATCCCAGGAGACAAATTTCCTAAGCAAGGGCAGTTTCAGATCTGGATTCAGACACTTTTTGGTAGGGCGATGTGAGCTGTGTGGTTGCATCATCGTCCCTCTTTGGTGATGAGGATGTAGATGCAAGGGGTGAAGACATAGGCTTGGAAATACCTAGGGCAGTACTTCCCTTTGACGTCTTGCCTTTGAAACACACTTCTCATTTTGTAGAATGAGAAGGTTGTTCACCTTTCTTGTGCAGGGTTGGGGCTATTGAAGTAGTTGGTCCCCTGATGACAAACGGAGCTAACGGTGTTAACGGGCAGGGTGGCATGATTTTTCTAATAGGTAGTGTGGGTGTGGATGCCCGGGAAGGAACCCTTGGAACAAATGGTTGTTGCAAGCCTTGGTCAGCCGCTCGTGGTGCTAGTACGCTATGATGAGGCACACGGATCACCAACGGCTGCCGGGGCGACCTAGGATCACTATCAATGTTGATGGTGTTGATGACATAATTGACATTATTGGCATTAAGGGGATCCATGTAGACATGAAGGGATTAATTTTTGGGACATACTAGGTTGCTTTCTTCCAACACTAATTTCCCCTGATCAATCAGCCTTTGGATGTCATCTTGCAATGCCAGATAATAATCTGTGTTGTGACCACACTGTTGGTGGTAATCATAAAACCTATCCAGCCTGAAGCCCTTAGGAACTGGAGGCTCATTGGGTAAGGCCAAAGAGGGGTTCCTAAGGAGCTCATAGTAGCATTGGTGTCTACTGACTCCTTCCTCTGACATCTGCTTGTGTTGGATGTGCCCTGTTGCCAATAGCTACTTCAGAAGCTCTAAAGGCTTGAGAGAAAGCAGGGTATACTTTGAGCGATCTTTGTGCTCAAAGTTTGGTTTGGGTTATGTAGATGTCTCAGGTGTAGGTATAGTAGGTTGCAGCGCATGGCCCTGCTTGGGCATGGGATTAGCTACGGGTGTGGCCGATCTCTTGTTGTTCTTGTTACTGTTGTTACTAGGTGTGGGCTTGGCTTCACTTACCACAACAACCATTGTGGTAGTTGTTGCCTTACCCTTATCCTTCTTTGCGAGGGTGTTCTTGCAAGAAACATATGCTAGGTCTTTGCTTACCTCAGCCACATCTTGTATGCTCTTAGTCTGAGTGAAGGCCTGACTAAGAGTGCGAGAAGTGAGGTAGTACAATTTAGACTTGATGAAGTTGTTCACCACGCTCTTAAAGATAGCCAGCAGGTGGGCCTTCGCAATGGGCTTGTGGATTTCATTAAGGGTTGCGCTCCAACGCTGGATGAACTTTTGGACCAGCTCTAGAGGTTCCTGCTTCGTGCTCAGCAACTGATCCAATGTGATTTCTGGCTATCAGTTATACTTGATGCGCATCACGAACTGGGTCAAAAGCTCTTCCAAAGTTGAAATAGATGAGCGTGGCAGCGCATGATACCAATCTAAAGCCCTTTCGGTTTCCAAAGTTGAAATAGATGAGCGTGGCAGCACTCCACCATCTTCAACATCCACTGGGGCCCTTCATCCACCTCATGTCAAATCTACAACTATGTCTGGACCGATGCACTATAATTCTCATCTAGCAATAAAATTACTTTGTTTCTGCTCAAAATTTGTCAAATTTTTCGTTTATTCTGGTTCATTCCTTTTGTTTAAGTTAACGCAAATTTATGCTTTGGGTTTACATTAATCACGCTGTTTACGCATAACCCAGCATATTGCACATTGGCATACATTTGGGGAAATCCATGTCTGATCTGTGTGCGGACCACCCAAGGTACTCTGCCTTCGTTAGTTCCAGCTCACCCTCAAGCGAAGGTAGAGTCTTCTGTGTCTGTCTATGGATCTCTCGGTGTTTGTTTCATTCCAGCCTCGCACCAATGATTTCAGAAAGTACAAAAAATGGTGCTAGAAGGAGGGCTTGAAACTGTCTAAATCTAACTTGATCTCATACACCTGCTCCCTGTGTTGTCGATCTACTATCGAACGTCCTCAGACTCAGCAATTTCACACCTCCCAAATCTATACCCTGTTCTGCAACATTCTCAACGTCTACACACTGCAAACATCTTATCTGCACACTGTAGAACCTAGCTACACGCTGCAGCCATCTTACCTACACACTATAGACCCTATCTACACATTGCCTAGTCAACTCGCATGCTGTAGACCCTGTCTACACACTGCCCAGTCAACTCGCACGCTGTAGACCCTGTCTACACACTGCCACCACTTGCAACACACTGACCACTCTGGCTCCACGTCGATAGTTGTAGCCTATATGCTGTGACTTCAGTTTACATGCTGTGACCAATTTCTGTATGCTGGTCATTGAAGTATGTACGCTGGGACCCAGCCCATATGCTGCGTAAACAGGCTGCACGCTGCCAACTGAGGTGTACGCTGATAAGCACACCCATTTCATACTTGGCCAAATCCTCACCTGTATGCCCTGACACTGTATCCCTTCCACTGTGTTACATTCAGGACCTTTTTACCATGAATACTGCCAATACCAACGTCTCAACCAAGCCCATTACAGATACCGTTGGCCCCATGACCATCCCACTGTCCGTAGTGCAACCCACGGTGAAACCTCACTGGTCTCTCAGACTGCAAAGGAGAAATCCGTCATTCAACGTTATAACACAGGAACAGTACAATTTTATATGCATAAAAATCCAAGCTGGCCTAGCAGTTGATCAAACTGAAATGGAGGTTAAGAGACAATATGAACTATTTCATAGGGGAGGACATGAGTTCATCCCCTTCCCGTATGACATCATCCCTCTTCCAGAGCACTACTCTAAGCTCATCTCATAGCTCCTCCTATTAAGGAGTCAGTCTCTAGACTAGTCTATGGCAAATCCTCAATTGAAAGAGAAGGATGACTTTGTAGCTTAGTCTGAACACGAAGATTCATACCATACCCTCAACCACAAACTTACGTGAACCCATTGTTTCACCCATTCAAGGGGGAAACTACGTCCCTCAAGTCATTTAAAATCACCCAAGCACATGTACCCCAACAGGAACCATCCACGCTTATTCCCACACCCCTAGTGACTGATACCTAACTCAATATACCCCTCGTAACTATTCCTCCAGTCACCACGTTACCCCCTCTCTTGCAAATACAACCCCAACAACACCCTCCTCAAAATAATGTAGGAGTGACCTTCCCACCCCGAGTGATCAGGATGCCATATGTGATACCAACTTCTACATCCATGCATTACATACCACAAATCCAAACCCAAGGAGCACCCTTCACCACTTCAACTCAACAAGTTCAGGGTGTTCCTGCACAAAACGTGACCGGGTAGTGGGCTGCGACTGGTATCCAACCGCATCAACCCCCTCACTACAACATACCGCCTCCTACCATTCCACCCGCTAACATCCCTCAAGTACAATAGCAACAACAATAGCAACCCTTTTCCTATAATGCGCCATCTTTAGTACCACTCACTATGAATATTCCACAAGCACAACCTCCGACCACACAACTCTCCTCCTTTCAGCCCACCATACAACAATCTAATTTGTATACTACACAACATAATCAATCTACTATCTCACCTAGTGCCCAAGACTAGGCTGATGTCAAAAAGCTGATGCAAGAGCTAACTGATGAGGTCAAGTGCCTCAAAAAGCTACCGACGAAGAGCTTAAGATAGTGGATTTCTATCAAGATGACCCTATCAGCTCTTCAGCTCCACCTCTAATGTTACCTAAAGGTGTTTCCCTACCCACGTTAACTAAATACAATGGGGAGACAGACCTCAACGCCCATCTTATAACGTTTAGACTAGAGTGCGCGTTGCTTCAGGCATGGCCACATGCCATCTTGCGAGTGTTCCCCATGTCTCTCACAGGGAGAGCACTTGACTGGTATCGGGCATTGCCCCAAAATTCCATATCCTCTTTGGAAGATTTATTACACCAGTTCATTACTAGGTTCAAGTATAACTTGAAACTTGAAGCAACCCTTGACAGCCTTATACAGGTCAAGCAAGCACCGCTTGAACCTATTCAAAAATTTATTCAACGGTGGAGTGCTACCCTCGATGAACTCCATGAGCCAATCCCGGAGACTTATCTCCTCACTATTCTAAAGGGGGCCATTAATGATTTTGTGAAGTCCAAATTATACTATCTTAACACACACACTCTTAGCCAAGCATTTGTGCAAATAAAGAATATAGAAGAGGTAGCCCAAAATAGCCATGACCCCGCCTATTCAGCCTTTAAAAACCAACATAATAAGAAAGAAAAAGAAAAGGCTAAGGCAATTATAGCAGCAGTAGTAGAAACACAACAAACAAGTACGGAAAAATAAGGAAAACCACCTACTGCCCCTACTAACTATGCTAGACCCGCTCCCGCTATTGCACACGAATCATCCACATCACAAAAACCTATGCCAAGTCGTGTGAGAAAATTCGAGAGGAGAGACCCCTCTTAATACACACCATTTCCCATGAAACCCTCACAATTATTTGACCAACTCTTGAAGGCTGGGCTAATGAAACATAAACAATTGTCCCTCGCAGCAATCCAAAGACATGATCGATTCTGTTAGTTGGTCGAGAACCCAAGCTTAGCAACGCCAGATGAGCCCCCAGTTCCAAGAGGCTTTAGAATAGACCGCTTTTATGATTATCATCAATGCAATGGGCATGGCACTGACTATTGTTTCACCCTTAAACAAGATATTCAATGGATGATCGATGGAGGTGAGATCACTTTTGATGAGGCCAACCCGATCAAACCAAAAAACTAGGTCATGGGCATATATAAAGATCCTCTAAATACCAAGGAAGCTCCATACGTAATTAACACTATCTACTTAGACAACGAACAAGAAGCGCCTAGGATTGTACTATCCTAAATCGTCAGTGTAAGGCTGGAAGGGAAACAGACACCGAGAGATCGTCGGGCAGCCACAGTTGATCCTGCCGTTGCCCGAGGGCAAGCTAGAAAAATAAATGAAGGCAGAGTGCCTTGGATGGTCTACACGTAAATAAACCAAGGACTTCCCCGAGCGTAAGCTATGGCTAGCATTGGGGTTATTGTAAACAGGATGTAAACGAAATGCAAACGGCGATATGAAATGTAAACAGATCATACTGAATTATAAATAAAGCATAAATAGAGTTATATTGTAAACAAAGCATAAACCAAAGTAAATAATGTAAATAGGAGGCAATGATGAAACTGTATTGTATTGTTCAAACAGGAATATGCACCGGTCAAAGCGTAGTTGCACACGTGTGGATGGTAAGTCAAACGCCTAGCCCCGGGATGATATGATGCGATGATGTGACAATAAGATAAGATGGATGGGAGAAATACTTGGAAGCCAAAAATCATATGTGCATAGTGCCCAAGGATTGCAAATTTTGTCCTCTAGAATTCCAATCTCTCCAATTTTTGCCTCTTCCAATCTTCTTCTTCTTCTTGCCTCCCTCCATCTTCTTCTTTTTGCCTCCTCCAGTTTGTGTGAATTGATAGGGTATTTATAAGGTTGGGCTAGGCTTGGGCAGTTGCATTCTTTGACTAGGTTTAATGTATCTGTGTTGGATAGTTGTGCATGAGGTGGATGTGTGTTGGCAATTGCATTCTTTGACCAGGTTCAATGTATTTTACAATTTTTGGGTCATTTAGGCCCATGAAAATACAAAAAAATTTGAAAAACAAGCCCTCAAGCAATAAAAATTTAAAGAAAATTTAGGAGGATTAGCTCTGGCTCTGGCTCGCTTGAAAATTTATATTTTTTTTCTTTTTGCAATGGGAACGTTCTTGGTCCCAGGCAAAAGAGAAAGAAAAAAACACAAACAACGACATAAGGAAAACCAAGCCATTGAAAAGGAGGAAAATGCTGAACTTGAGATTGTAGAGAAGTGATAGAAACACCTGTGCAGCAATGGCAGTGAAGATCATGTTGATACAAACAAACACGCTTTGCCCAGCTGAGCGAGCCTCCATGGGGAATATCTCACTGGGCACCAACCAGTCTAGCGACCCGCACGACCAGCCATAACCCACCATGAAAATGCAGATCAAAAGCACTACACGAACGTCGTACCCAATTGGGATCTTCTCTCCTTTGCCAACTTTCAACACCAACAGTATACTGATCAAATACGTGGCAGAGGATTAGTTAGATGTCAGCCCCGAGGAAGAGGAATCTAAGGCCGAGCCTGTCAACAGTATAGATGGAGACAATGGCGCCCAGCGTGATGCAAGCGTCGATCATGTTGGCAGAGTAAAGTGAAGTATTGCTGCCAAAGCCAAAGCTCTAAAACATGACAGGTGCATAGAAGAGAAAGGAGTTATTGCCAGTGAGCTACTGACATGCAGGAATGCACAACACCATCACTAGGTTGCGGAAGGCGTGCTTCATGTTCCTAGAAATCTGGCTGGCCTCCACCATGTCGTTCAATTCTATGCTCACGTTTTCGGTTCCCGAAATTTTGCGTAGGATTTCCAGGCCCTCGTCGAGGTGGCCTTGCTCAATCAAGCTATTGGAGGTCTCCAGCAGGAAGTAGCTCTCGAAGAATATGCTTTCTGATCATGCTGTAATCTTTTTTGTCCCAAAGGTTTTTCTATGTAAATGGTTGGATGGAATACTTTGATTGCTAGCGTGCCAAACACTACTATTAAGACCTAACCAATTCCCTTTCTCTGCCTGCAAAAATTACTGTTGTTAATGATCTTCTTCGAAGAAATTGTGTGCTCCATCTCCTCTGATTACAGAACCAGAGGTTAAAAGTTGCAATTGCATGATACTAGATCCTAGTCCTTGCATGTACAAACAATGATCTTTCTGTTCACGGGAATATAATTTTGCAGGTGGCATTCTGGTCTTCTTGGCTCTGCGTTGTTCATCCGCATCAGGAAATTCCAGGCCTTTGCTACTTATTGCCTTTTTCCACCCACACCATCTAGTAGATTGATTTGGCCACCAGCAATCCCACTGTTTGACAACCCATGATGAACATTTGTCAGCCACTTTGGACCCCTCTTTTTGTGGGATCATCCACTCCACAATAGAATCAGATACCTCCAAATTAAGCACATCTTGCAGCTCTTAGCGTTGGGCAATCCACAGGTAAATTGAGACGAGCATGAAGCTTTTCTCTTAAACAAACTTGATTTATTTCAGTCTCTCCCATGCTCATATCATAAACAACAGTTACTGGATGGAGGAATCCACGAGGACAGAAATGATAGGCATGCAACTTTGGTTGCTTAACATGAGCACTAAGAAACTTCGCTGCTGATAAATTAATCCTAGAATAATTAAATTAGAAACTGACTTTGCCAAAGAGGATTCCATTGATGATACACACAAAACATCCAACGTTATAGAGAGAAGCATAATCTCCACATTTTCCTTTGCTGGATAATATTCAACAATTGGTGCATGTGCCTTTGAACTGCCACAGGAAATTTCCAATCATTTTATATTTATAACAACACATGAAAACCTTCCACTTGTATGATCTGGATAATTTTTTGAATGCTTGAAAGGGCCTGAGTCATTTTCAATTCAAAGTGCTAAGATGAAATTAGTGGCGTTTCATTGGCCCCTCTTTGTTGACGTCTGGAGGAATTCACCTGAGAGGCATCAACAAAGAAGTACAAAACACCATGAACGACCAAGTACCAAACATTAACCGTCAACCCTTGGCTGGGTGTCATCGCACCATTTTCAAAAGTACATGGGATTGAGGGAATGTGGTTCAAGATGTAAGGGAATCAGTTGTAACCAGGGAAGCTAGGAGGTTAAGGGCTATGATTACTACTGGGATTTGTGGGAGAGGAATGCTCTCTTGTGCATAATTTATGTCATTGATCCTTGTCAACAGCCGGGTTTCTAGCAGACTCGGAACCAAGACATAGGAGGTGCATTCTTTGGAGAAACGGGACTCTTATAGAGTATTTGCTGGGCCTATTGTAAATAGCCAAAGCCACGCAATGATGTGCAACATGGTCTCTTTGAGACACGAGTGTAACTATTTTTTCAAGATAACCGCCTTCTCGCCTGGGGCTTGTATGAGAATGGCCAATAGTCTTTTGTTAAGGATGTCAACAGGGTCTTGAAGACCTTTTCCGTGCATTTTTCTCTTTGACCTTTCTTTATTTTTTTCATTTCTTATTTTTTTCTTTCTCGGTCTTTTTGAAAGAGCTTGCTTTTTGTGTCATGCTTGTGTTTGAGCACTTGCATTTTGCATCATGTACT